>CM060863.1:3431830-3871412 GCA_030737845.1 Acorus calamus | reverse complement strand
GAAGAGATCAAAACCAGAGAACAACAAAAATTAAAACGTCTAAAAGCAGTCTCCCTTGTCAGTCACCTCACTCAACATCTAATCACATCTCTCTCTCTAAGGCACCCATATGGAAGGCACCCTCTTCTATGTGGAAGCCTGCGCAAGAAGAAGAAAAAACAATGGTCTCTCTCTCTCTCAAAAGTGTGAATTGTTTTCTTTTTACACCTAAAAAGACTTGGGTCCCCCACAGCTTTTATTCCCTCCACTGCCACAAGTAACCCAAACAGAAACACATGAACAACATTCACTCCCTCACACAGTCACTCCAGTGAAGTTTCTCAGCAAACACTACACGCCGTGTCAGTAAAAGATAGAACCCACTTTCATAAGGAAGACAGTAAAAGCCACCCCACCACAACACAAGCAATTACGTACGAACCTAAACTTACCACGATATAAAGAGGACGTCAACCTATATAAAAGAAAGAGAAAACAAAAGCTCCTCAAAAAATCAAACGCCGGTTCAAATTCATTTCATTAAAGCATTACAAAAATAAACAGCGTAGCTAGAAAGAGTTGTTACCCGTTTTTTTGTATGATATTTGTATCCCACAAGGCTTTCAATTATATCATCGAAAGAACCCAATAAATAATTCTTGAACGATCGTCTCCGTCAAAACCCGACATCACTTCTTGTTCTATAGGAGAGACGAAGCATAAATAAATATATATATGCCCTTGCTAAACCCAATAAATTACGATACATGCCACGCATGCGGTGAGGGAGAGCTTCCGTTGTACAAAACAATGTCACTAGTAGTACCACGTGGTGGTCCGACCACGTGAGCCTCATCAAAAGACCACTATATCTCTAGATTGTCGGGCCCGGTGACGTGTCAATTTCCCATTCCCAGGTGGGTCTGGGCAGGTGGGGTGACGTCATCTTCTCTACCGTCGGATCTTTTGCTTGTTTACAGGGGTTATATATGCAGCTCTGATTGTGTCACGGACTCGGTTGTTGTTGTTGCTGCTCGTAAAAGACTTCCACTTTCGAACAGAAACAAAAACCGTGTCAGAGAGACTCCGAGTCTTTCCTGCTCTGGGTCGCCATTTATCGCGGGTGATTCATAGATCTCTGCAAACCCTCAGCCTTTTCACTGTTTTTTAGGTATTTATGACCGGGTACGACCTGTTGACCAACGAAATTTTTTTTAAAAAAAAATTGGATATATTCAGTGATGATGGGTGGAGAAGCAATGATTAGAGTCTGAGATTTGTTTTACATGAAATGGGCATTAGAGCATAAGGTGATGTTGACGATAATTAAAAGTAACTGGAGATGGTTTTCCAGCATGGGACGTACGTACGAGTCAATTAACTTCATTCAAATTTTTGACAAAAATTAAATATTATCTTTAAAAAATAAAAAAAAATTAAACATTAACCTCTACATATATAAATAAATAAAAAACAGAAGTGGCGGGCTGGGGTGAGTGGGTAATACATGAACACATATATGTTGTGGTGACTTAGTGGGGTCTATCAAATTAATTGTTTTAAACAAACTTCTTCCTACTCTGTTTCGAGTATGTAATGGATTTAAATTTTATTTTATTTTTTTAATTTCCTTTACAATTTTTATATTTTAATATAAATTTTTTTTATCCTTGCATAATCGTGTATGAATAATAAACAAAACATTTTAACATTACACCATCTTTCCTTCACTTGCCTGGCTTCACCCGTCTGTTTGGATAATCATGGATTTGTTTTGGCTCTTTAGTTAATTAATTGTTTAACTTTTTTAATGTATTTATGTTTATAAAAAATTTCTTTTACAGATTTTACCATTTGTTCGATGGGTAAATTTTAAAAGAGAAAATTAACTGTAGAACAAGATTTTTTCTTATTGAAAATAATCGTAGTGCTAAGCAAAATCACATTAAGAACAATGGTAAAAGTTTATATATTTAAAATTTTTTATTTTTTTGAAAATGAGAATGGTAGACCTGCTACTTCTTAATATTAATAAAAGGAGTACACGCCCAAACAACCACAAGCTTGTAGCTAAGATGCCATGCAGCCTGATAAAATAAGAGAAAAAACAAAGAAAGCAAATCAGGCTCGATTATGAGACTTAATCAAGCCCACCACCGAACAAGTCCGCGCCTATGTAATGTCCAGTACTCCCCTGCGCATCCTGATGGACTCTGCACCTACTGAGAAACAGCCCCACGCCGATATAAGGGATTGAGCTGATTCCCAAATACCAGTAGCCGACACCAGAGATCCCTGGAACACAGCAGCATTCCGACCAAGCCAGATCGCCCACAATGTTGCCGGGAAGAGAAGCTGTAAAACCTTACTCCTCACACTCCTATCATCCATTCGAAATAGCTGCCTACTTTCAAACCATAGTTGATCCAAGGAATTAAACTTCCATCGACCACCTGTAACCAAACTCAAGTTATACCATACCTCCTGGGCTACCATGCAATCACAAAATAGATGTACTGTGGTCTCCTCCGCTCCATTACATAGCCCACAAGCTGCCGAGTCCATTGGTCTCCACCGTGCCCGATATGACCGTGTCATCAACCGTTCAAGGAATAGCAACCAAAGGAAGAACTTCACCTTTAGTGGAGCTCGAGATCCCCAGATATAGCTCGCTTTTGCTGCCATCCCACTGTTAAAAGGCTTATGTAATCTCCACCAATCATACGCTGCCTTAACCGTGAAATCCGTGTTAGGATTGGGTCCCCAGATTGGAGCATCTTCCTCCAGCGGGTTGATTCTGAAAGCTGCTAGAATAGAGAACAAGTGGGAAAATTGAAGTAGTTCCCCTTCTGTAAGCCTCCGCTGCAGGTGTAGATTCCATCCTCCTCCCGACTCTGTCTCCAACCAGAACTCGGCCACGAACCTAGCTCTATTACGGGCCAAAGCAAACATCTCAGGGAAAGCCACTTTAAGAGGGTTAGATCCACACCAATGATACTGCCAGAACCGGATAGAATTCCCTCCCCCAAGCTTCCATGAGATTGTCTACTCAAAATGGGACGCCAAAGCCTGGATATTCTTCCAGATTCGAGACATTCCCCTCCGTGGACATGGGAAGAAACATGCTCGTTGCCTGCCACCCACCAGACTGCCTCCCACCACCCCACGCCATAGAGAACCCTTATCTGTATGAAACCTCCACAACCATTTCGATAATAAAGCACGATTTAAGTCCTCCAGATCTAGAATTCCTATCCCTCCTCTCCTCTTTCGTTCACACACTGAACTCCACCCAACTAGATGAACTCCCTTCTTCTCAGAACCCAAATTAGACCATAGGAAGCGCCTTCTTATAATGTCGATTTTCTGAATTACTGTACGAGGGATGCGAAACAACGATAACAAGAACACTGGAAGACTTGTTAATACCGCCTGGAGAAGCACCATTCGACCTCCAAAACTGAGCAGCCGGCCTGTCCAGCCCTCCAGTCGTTGCTCAAACCGCTGGATCAACGGGGACCATTCCTGGCAGGATATAGACTTGATCCCCAGAGGTAACCCCAGATATTTAGTAGGGAAGCTCTCCACAGGACAAGAGAATCTTGCGGCTAAGCCTTCCACTACCAAATCAGGGAGGTTAATCCCAAAGAATGCACTTTTCCTCCAATTAACTTGGAGACCGGATAACCAGCCAAAAACGCGCACAACAAACATAATACCGTGCACCACTTCCTCCTCTCCGTTGCACAATAAAACCGTGTCATCCGCGTATAACACATGGGATAAGGTAGCGATAGAATTTCCACATGTTAACCCTACTTTTAGAATATATATTTAAAATTATTAATTTCTTTTCTTTGACGATTTTTTTAATGTCAGTTATTCTACTTTTAAAAGAATATTTATGTTTTTTATAAATATATAATAAGTGTAGATTTTTAAAAAAAATTAAAAATTTATAAAATTTATTTTTTTAAATAACACTGTCTATAAAAAATTTTGGAAGCCGCTGCTGTCTGTTTCGACGTGGTAGGACTGAGAGTTTGAAGAAGAGACTTTTTTTTCTTTTTTTTTTTCACAAAGGTTACCTGTCCTCGTGACGGATGGAACTTCTCACTATGGTTTGTACCCGGAATTTGTCGATCGATTAATGTTTGCAGGACAATGAATGTTTATGTTTACAACGTATACACGTACATTAATTGATTTTGTACACATTACGGGGCCATATGAAATGGGAATTTATCTTCACACGGTGGAGCGGAGACTAGCTGGCTATTCATAGAGATGCCCCCGTATATATAGTTTCTGTAAAGTTAAAATGCGTTGTCGAACAAGAAACAAAAGTCATGGGTTTGATGTTGACAGAAAGCTGGTGATACACAGGAGCAATTAAAAAAATAAAAAAACCTCTATGAGTAGTTTGCGTATCACATAAACTGTTCGTGGTAACCCAAAAATCTGGATCTTAATATTCATACGCCACGGGGTCCCATGGGTTTTATTTAAAAAAAAAGAAGTTGAAGTTGAAGTGAAAGACAAGCTCATGAGGAAATCCAAGTCGGCTGATTTGAGAGATGGTGACATAATTATACTCTCTCAGAGGGGTTGCCTAACTTAGCATGCATGTGCGCTGACCTCATGTTCCTCCATCAACCACTCCTCCTCGGCTCCTCCTTAATACATGATAGATATATATTAATGTAGTATTTGATCGAACAAAATATCCAAGACACCCTCATTTATTTAATAAATAAATATGAAGCCTGTGGAACTAAAAACAAATAATTAAAATCAGACCAGAAGTCACTGCACTGCAAGTCTGCAAGGAGAACAATCAAACCAAAAGATAAGCATTATCATGTTTGACGTCACAACAGTAACCCCAACCCCTACTCGCAATTATTCGGGGAGGATTAGATTTTTCAACTTAGCAAACGCCCATGGATTTGGAAGATATAACAATATTGCCCTCAGAATCTTTGTACTCCGACCAAAATACCCTCGACGTACGTCCACAGTAGTGTACCTCTCGCCCAAGTTTTTAGATCCTAGCTGTCCTAATTCTTTTTTTTAATTTTCTTTTTTTTTTATTTAAAAAAAAAAAACTGGAGAAATCCTGTGTGATGCGACTGCACCGGGACCTGGTGTTTGGTTTGGTAGGACCCAGTTCACATACTGGATAGGTTAACATTAGTGATATGGGTGTCAATAATTTACTTAACTTGCTATTCGACTAAACAGGTGCTAACAATAAAGGTTAGGTTTATTTCACATCACCCACGACACATCATTTGTCAGTGGTGAGTTATCGTTATTATTATTTTTTTCTGGTAAAATTTGAGTCCAGGGAACCTCTGTCAACATGTGGAGAAAAAGCAATACAATGTATCAACGTGTGAAGAAGTGAGTTGTTGTTGTTGTTGCTGTTGCTGTTGTTGTTGTTATGATGATGATGTTACGGGAGACCTAAATTGTATTTGTAGTCATACATCTAGACAAAGCTACTTTATCCTATGATCAAACTCACACCTCTCCTCGTTCGTCGAGGTGGTGAGTGTATCCGCGTTTACGCGATGAATCCGGGGTTCGAACCCCGTCCGACCCCTTGAATGGGACGTCCTCGACCCACTGGACTACTACCAAAAAAAAAAAAAAAAAACTCACACATCTATTTTTTTAAAAAAATTAAAAGTTAAATTTTAAACCTAGAATTATAGGAATCACACTTATTAATTTAACACTGACAACATTTAGTTTTAATTTTTTTTGGTAAAAAAAAATTTAAATGTTGATTGATTTTTAATTTTAATGTTAACAATTAATTTTATTTAGTTGTGTAATTTAAAAAGAACTTACTGAGGTTCCTCACTGGGGACCGGGTTAGGTCCAATACTTATTGGACAATTCGATTGTCCAACCCGTTTTGTACTGTTGATCTAAGGGCCCGTTTGGCGGAGCGTCAGCGTCGTCTGCATATGCCATACGCGGGGGGAAGAAACCGCGGTTGGCGAATCGTAGTTTTGAGGCGTCGGGGAAATCGGGACAAAAACAGATACGCCAAGCATATTTGGGATGCGGACGCGAACGCGATATGGCCTGTTTGGCTGGGTGATCGCGTCCGCCGAGGCCCACCACCTCCACCGCCACGTAACAGCTCCGCCAAACGGGCCCTAAATACATAAAAATTGACACATCAAAATCAATTATATTTGAAATATTATGTAATTAATGCATGTAAACAAAATATAACATTTAACTTGATTACAATTTTCTCCATTTTAGAAACTTTTCTAGTCCTCCCCCTTCTCTTTCTCCTTCTCCTCCTCTTAGACTTTTCATATCTTTTATTAATCCCTACGACTCACACCAATTGCCACACACCTTCTCTCCTCCCTCTCAACCCCTCTATTAACGGCGAGCGACAACGTTGTCGAAACCTCTCCCACATCGACGGAAGAATACAGGGTAAAATTAATTCATTTTATATTTGCTAATGGAGGTGGAGGTGGAAATATTAAAATATAATTCATTCTCGTTTGATTCAGATTCTCACCGACTTAGAGTCAAATAAAATTTAAAACTAAACTTGTTATTTAACCCATAAATTGAAACAAATATGTTTTCATCAAACCAGAATATAAAAAAATATCAATCCTTAAATTAAATCACATTCATTAGAGCAAATTTGTGAGGGTTAATGGAGGTAGTGAAAAGTCTAAGAGGAGGAGAAGGGCCTGGGAGGAGGAGAAGGAAAAGGGGGGAGAAACAGAGAAGTTTCTAAAATGGAGAAAATTGTAATAAAATTAAATGCTAAATTTGATTTACATGTATTAGTTACATAATATCTCAAATATAATTATTTTTTATATGTCAATTTTTATGTATTTAGATCAAACGATCCAAAACGCGTTGGACAATCGAACTGTCTAACGAGTGTTGGACCTAACCCGATTACTCACCATTGATATTTTTTCCTAAATGCAAGGCCGTAAATATCCATAGAGCAATTTCAAAAGAACAAGATAGAAAATATTTCTACCAATGCAAGGGCAAAAAATATAAAACAGAACGAAAAGCGGTCAAAGCATTCAAACAAGTCATGATATGATTATACCACTTGCAATGAACCTGCCTGGCACAATGGATACCCGAGCTCTAGTGATCCCAAGAACTATTTTCCATGTATTTACAAAATATGACTTTCTCCATTTAATTTGAAAACAGTGGCATTGTGAGCAAGCCATATATGTATACACACACATACATATGTGTGGGTTAACGGATGACATGGTTTGGAACACATTGGCCTTCGAACTTCTATCGTTACACTCATAGAAACTCTTTGTAGACTTCCAACATTCTGATTGTGTTTGGTTGCATGATTGTAAAGCTAATTATAGATAAAAGTTGAATTTAAAACTAATTTTGCAGAAAGTTGTTTATAGTTTTTATTCAAATTTTCTATTTGAAAATGAATTTGGAAAAAAAAAAACAGCTTCCTCAATTTTTTTCATGATTATACTTTTCACCAAATCGGTTTGTAGTTTTTTATTCAATTTTTCTACTTGAAAATGGGTTTGAAAAAATAGCTTCTTCAAATCCAAAAGATGTTCAAATCTGTTTCCAACCGGTAGGGGTGGTAAACGAGCCGAACGAGTCGAGCTTTGACATGTTCAAGCTCAGCTCGTTTATAAACAAGTCGAGCCGAACTCACGAGCCTCAACGAGCCTAGCGTTCTTCTTCATTTTAGTGTTCTTAACGATTGAAAATAAAATTTTAGTCTAAATAGTCAAATTCATTAGCCTAAATGAGCATAACTTTGTATTGATTTAACGTTCTGATTTTACAAAAGAGTTTAGTTAAGCTTTAATTAAGTTTTTTATAACACAAACAAGTCGAATTTGAACACAAAATGAAGTTTGATCCAGATCCCGAGCCTAACCGAGCTTTAAAAATTATTCAAGCTTGTTCATTTGTTTAATTGAACGAGCCTGAACGAGCTTAAACCGAGTCGAACCCGAGTGGCTTGGTTCGTTTACCAGCCCTACCAACCGGGCCCTTTGTATGTTTTCAAATTCATTATGAAAAACCCATTGCACTTCCACAACCATGGCACACTCAATGAAGGTATGCTCAATCATCTATACACCCACACTACGCAATCATCTATACACCCACACTACGGAGAGAGCAAAAGTAGACAAAAAGGGTGCTACTTGTTCAAGTTGGACCACAGATATCTTGGTATGCTAACAAGTTCAGAGCTTATAATTTTGAAGCACATTTAATTCTCCAAATCTTAGAAAATTCTTAAAGGCCCCATCGGCTCCGCGTTTGTACTGATAGAGCGTAGGAAAATTTGAAAATCTCAATCATGGATGCAAACAGTATTCTTGTTTCTCCATTTGCACATGCAGATTTAGCTATTTCTCCTGCATCTGAATTTCATTGAAAAGAATGATTTTGAATAAAATTGATTAAATAAATCACTTTCTACGCTTTTTTTAAAAAACATATTTTGTTATACTAAAATTTAAGCTGTAATTAAATTTTTATTTAATTAAATTTGTTTTGATGAGACATTTGAAAATATGTTTGTGTTTTTTACTTTTTTTTACAAAAAAAGCAAAAACACATTCAAAATTGATTTCTAGGATGATTTAATCTTGCATAATATATCCAATTCAAATTAACACAATTTTTGTTCTTCCAGGATGCGAGCTATGAAAGAATCATGATGAACGAACTGTGATCAAAGAAGAGAATAGCTAGAAAGATGATAAGGGTATTGACACATCTTCTCACTGGTTTGTAATTTGTGGAAGAAAGGAAGATCACCAGAGGTTGAATCACTCACTGTGGTCGGAGATTTAATATCCGAGTGAATGATATGTTAATTTGTTGGTGGAGCATTTCATGTTATTTCACATGGAGTGAGCCACATATATATAAGAGATGAACCTAACGCATGCAAGCAAGTAAATGTCACACCAATTGCACATTAAACACTCACCAATGGCTGACTGTTTCATTTTAAAGAAATGAAACGCATGCAATAAGGTATAAAACGGTTTAATGGCAAACTATTCAAAACGGCTAGAGAGGTTTAATGTGTAAAACAAGATAAATGTATTTTTGTGGAGATATTAAATAAAGAATCTTATATAGTGGAAAAAATATTAACCAATGATCCAGATAAAAAAAAAAAAAAAAAACCACCGTCAGCTTAAAACACCAGATTTGTTAAGTTTTTTTTCATTACATCATTTTCTTACAATCAATGTTTGAGAGTTCTAATGTTGAAATTAATGATTTGAATTGGTCTACAAACATCCGGCTAGATCATTTGACGTCGAATGAGTGACCGAGACACGTTCCTAAAGCAATTGGTCTACCGAGACACGTGCCTTTATGTCCAGGAATTTGGATTGGGAAGGATCGTCGATGGCAAGCTTTTGTGTATGAACGAATCCCTCGAATATGTCAGAGATGTGGTCGAATAACTCATACGGTGTCACAATGCAACTATATGCCAACCAGAGTGACATCTCCGATATCCCCTGAAGCACAAGATCATAATAAGGAGTCAGTGAGTCCAAATACTCCTACTTCAACGGAAGATGCTCCACCTCAGAATTCTACAACCCTCGATTCTGATGAGGGAAAGTGGCAGGTGGTTCCTCCACGTCGAAGGGTGAGAAATGGAGTTCGCAATTCGTCCATCTCCAATTCTAATTTGAATGTGACGGATAGACAGAAGGAAAATGAGGGTAAACCTCAGAAAGGTGAGTTGCCTGGTCCAAATGGCTCTTTTCGTGGACCGGGTAATCGTCAAAATGCTTCTTTTAACTCCTCAAAATCTGGAGTTGGAAGGGATTCCTATAATTCTATGAAACAGGGACCACAGCTTGGAGTCCCTAGTGTCCAAGGATCGGAAAGGTCTCGGACTAACCCGGTGGTGCAACCGTTGATACGGCCAATGGAAACATCATCTGGGAAGAACCCCAAAGACAGAGTAGAAGAACAAACTCCGATGTCAAAGGCCATTGTGGCGGTGTCGAATGCAGTTGAAAGAGTATAAAAAAAACGAGTGTTTGAACACTCGGATAATGATCATGATATGATACCCATTGACCAAGATCCGACGACTTCTTTTGGGGTTCATACGAGCAAAGCAATGGAGCTGTTTCGAAGATCTTGGGGGGCTGAAGTGAATTATCCAATGCAGTCAAATTCTGCACATAATGGAATGGAATATGGTGCATCTGGTAAGGCTAATCCTCCATGGCCTGAAGATGGAGGACCTCATGTGTAAGACTGGTATGATGAAGATCATTTTTTGGAATTGTCGGGAATTTTGAGGAAGGAAGTTCTCAGCCATTGTAAATATCTGATGACTTCTTCAACTCGATATTCTCTTTTTGTTGGAAACTCATGGCCGAACGGATCAGGTATCCCGTTTTTGCACTCGTATGGGTAATTTGTATAAATGTGCAGGTGTTGATGGTACAGGACATGCGGGTGGAATTTTGGCATTTTGGAAAGAAAGCTTGCCTATTAGTTCATGCTCGGGTTGCGGACAAGCTCTTTACTTGATTTTTCAAGACCCTAAGATAGGTCCTTGGGTTATCAGTGGTGTCTATGCTAGTCCGAATATGGAGATCCGTAATTGGTTGTGGCAGGAATCAACAGAGGTGATTAAAACTGGACTACCGATGTTAATTGGTGGTGATTTTAATACCCTCTTACATTTCTCAGATAAACAAGGTGGAGCCCCATTTCGTGTCAAAGAGATGTGATTGCTTTCCGAGACTGGGTGGCAGAAAATGGTCTCCACCAATTGATTCATAGGGAGCAACTTTCAGTTGGTGTAATAATCGTGGTGGGTCTATGCGTACATGGAATTGCTTGATAGAGTGTTTCTCTCTCAAAAGTGTCATGACCAGTTTCCAAGTGCATATGCTCAAATTTTGCCTCGGTATGTGTCGGACCATGCTCCTATTCTTGTGTACACAGAAATGGACAGACCAGCTGGTAGGAAACCATTTCGATTTGAACGGTTCTGGTTTGAATACCCAGATCTTCAGGAGCTTGTGGTTAAAGTGTGGAGAGAAAGAATTAATGCTTCTCCAATGGGACGGATACATCAAAAGTTGTGGAGACTTCAGCATAATTTGAGGTGCTGGAGTAATAGTCGTATTGGTGATCTTCCAAAGAAGGTAGCTGAAGCACATGGAAGCCTTGATTCTTTGTTACAACAAGATCAAGACCCTAGTTTACTTAATGTGCCACTTGGACATATTCGTGCTGCCACAAATAAACTAACCGCGCTGGAACGTCAGTTAGAAATTTTTTGGGCACAGCGGTCACATCAAAAGTGGATTGTAGAAGGGGACCGGAACACCAGATATTTTCAGGCGAAAGTTCATCGGCGTCGCGCATATAACCGCATTGAAAGAATTCGATCAATGGATGGTTCGATGATTACCAATTCAAGGATATTCGGCAGTTAGTGTTATCTCACTTCACTAACCATTGGCAATCAAGGATTGAGGATCCTTTAGACTTGCCTCCTGACCTGTTTGACAAGAAAGTCAGTCCAGATATGGAGGCGGACCTCATTAAACCATTCACGGAGTCAGAAATAGAGTTAGCGGTGAGATCATTGGCATCCAATAAAGCCCCTGGACCGGATGGATTTCCAGGTGAGTTTTATAAAGCCTTTTGGCCTCTGATCAAGTCAGATATGGTTCAAGCATTGGAATATTTCCATCGTTCGGGTGCGCTCCCGCTATCATGGGGCTCAACACATATAGTGTTGATTCCCAAAGTTCCCAACCCACAGACATTGAAGGAGTTTCGTCCAATCAGCATATGTGATACCAAGTATAAAATTCTGGCAAAAATCCTTGTCAGACGCTTGAAGATGGTTCTACCCTCCATAATAGGGATGGAGCAAGGTGCTTTTGTACCGCACCGCTCTATTCATGGACACCTGTTGCTCGTCCAAGACATTCTTCACTCATTACGGAGTCGAAAAGGTAGGAATGCACTGGTTGCAGCCAAGGTTGATTTGGCTAGTGCGTATGATTCGGTGGAGTGGGAAAGTGTGGTTCGAATATTAGACCGAATTGGCTTTCCTTCCATTTGGATTCGATGGATCAATCTTGTTTGTCTAATGTTCGGATGGCTGTCTTGCTCAATGGTACTCCAACTGAATGGTTCCACCCTTCGCGTGGCCTGAGACAGGGTGATCCCTTGTCTCCTTATATATTTGCAATAGTGGCTGAGGTATTATCCAGTTTATTAAGGAGGGAACAGACTGCGGGAAATCTGATGGGATATCAAGCTGATTGTAGACTCAATTCGACAAGTTATCCACCAGGTTTAACTCATGTCATGTATGCAGATGACCTTTTCCTTGTGAGCCAGGCAACTCCATCTCAATGTAGTATTTTTCGTGGAGTATTGGAAAATGTTCAACTATACACAGGGTTGACTGTTAATTGGGCTAAAAGCTCATTGCAATTTTCTCCATCTGTGCCCTCTCGTTTCCAAAGATGGATGTGTAAAATTTTTAAGATGCAACATTCCACTGTGCCTTGGAGATACTTGGGAGTAACTATTTCAGGGAGGCATCGAGGGAGATTGATGGGAACAAAGGTCTGTGAAGCAGTCAATCACAGGCTTGCTACATGGAAATCCCAACTCCTTAGTATGGCTGGAAGGGTGGTCCTGATTAAATCTATTCTTCAAGCTATACCTACTTACATGATGTTTGCAGCAAGCTTATCAGCTTCTGTGGCTGGCAATTGTGAACGAGTGGCGAGAGATTTTCTCTGGTATCAAGGAAGACATGGCCGGTCTATACATTATATTGGTTGGGACACTGTGGTTCAGCCTAAAGCAGTGGGTGGATTGGGACTATGCAGACTGAAAGATATGCGAAAAGCCATTCTTGCAACTTTGGCCTTCAGATTTCTTCTTCACCCATCACTTGTAAGTCAATTTTTAAATTTGAAATATAAATGGAATGGTAACCCATGGGAGATCCCTCGTCTAAATAGGCCATCTTCTGTTTGGAGGGCACTATATTCTGGTTTGAGAATAGCTCGGATACATATTCGGAAAGTCCCAGGTTCCCTTTCAGAGATTGATCTTATTCGAGATCCGTGGCTATCGGCAATCCCGTTTTCTCGAATTCCGACCTTTCTGAATATGACCCTTGTTACTCTTGATTTCAAGTTATCAGATGTAATTTGTGAGGGAAGTTGGAGACATGATATCATTCAGGCAATTTTTCCTCATTTTTGGGCATCATCCATTTTGAGTTCAGTTCCGTTAGCACCTAAACAGAATTCTCAAACACAGTGGTGTTGGGAAGACTCTCAAGCTGAGTTTCCAAAAGCTAGAGAAGTGTATAATCAGTTAGTACAAAACCCTGTGACACAAGACACCCAAATGTGGAAGCGATTATGGCGAATTCCAGTACCCCCTAATGCCAAGGTGTTTGTTTGGAAACTAGTGTGGAATAGACTGCCAACAAAGGTGCATTTAGATTCTATTGGAATACATATGGAAACAACATGTCCTCTATGTCAGTTTAAACCTGAAACTATGAGACATTTATTTGGTGAATGTTGGGTGACTGCAGAATGTTGGCATCAGCTCCCACATTGGTGGCAACCTCCAAGTATTATTTGGCAGTGTACAAGTTGGTTGCAAATTCTTTCCCATCATCATTGGGAAACACAGTATGGTGAATGGCAACTTATTATTTTTGTCTTGATGTTATGGCAAATTTGGAAGGCTAGGAATATGTTGGTATTCCAAGATAGGCCTATGCATGCAGGTGCCGTGGTTAGTAGAGTGCTAGCCTTGGGAAAGGAGTGTGTGCAACTCTTATCATCTAACAAGAAGAGTTTACAGGAAGCAAACAGTGTCCTATTCTCAAACCATGGACCCATTACATTTCCCAGGTATAACATCCCCATAAGGAACTCTAAATACTCTTATGTGATAACAGATGGTAGTGTGGATGGAACCACAAGAGCTGCGGGGGCTGCTTTTGTTCTACTTCAAAATGCTCCTTTTCAGGTTGTGGGGGTGGGCTATATGTACTGGCCATGGGCCCATCCTCTGCGAATGGAAACTGAAGCTATTAGACTGGGAATACAACAGGCTAGAGCATTGGGTTTAAATCAGATACTAGTATGCTCTGACTCCAATAGAGTTATTCAGCTTTTACAAGGGAATGGAATAGGTCCTCCATCCATCAGTCTACTTGTTGAAGCAATCCGAGCAGCAGACCTACATACGGACCCTATCCAGTTTGTTAAGGTTCCAAGAGCATATGTTATGGGTCCTGATATATTGGCCAAGTTTGCAAGAAAGCAACGGAAATCGGGATATTCTATGTATTTACAAGATGAACAGATTCAGAAGTTGTTAAGTCCGTTTTTCTCCAGTTTGATGCAATGTATAGTTCATGTAGAGGCACAATTACTGTTGTCTCACATGTCTATGTAAATAAGTTGTTTTGATTATATATATATCTATGCCCTGCTATGGGGGCCTTGACACCAAAAAAAAAGAAAAAAAAAAAAGCAATTGGTCTACCAGAGAATGTGAAATCACAAAAATCACAGTGATTGATATCAAAATCCCCCTAAATTTGACACGTGTATTTTCTGGGGGAGAATCCAGAATAGTGGTTATCGCCGCCACTAATCATGAAAAAAAATGTCATATTCCTTCTTTAAATCAATGAATTTATTATTTATATACAGTAAATATTCGTATTGCATTTTCTCTCCTAAACATCAGAATTGATTATTATCGGTTCTAGTTTATTTGGGTGTATTTGTTACGTAATCGATCCGAGATTGCTCACATTTATAATGTCTTTATTACCATGATACACACTCAGTTTCACACTCGCATCAAAACTTTTCAGTCTGATTGTGCTACAGAGTATGTTTCTTCTACCACGCGTTCTTTTCTTCAATCACATGATACTCTTTTTCAACAGTCTTGTCTTTATACTCATGAGCAGAATGATGTTGCTGAACGCAATCATCGTCACATTCTTGAAATGACTCATGCTATGTTACTCTCTTCTTCAGTTCCCTAACATTTCTGGGTTGAGACATTTCTTCTTTCTGTTCATCTCATTAATATAACTCCAACCGCCGTTCTCTCTTACTTTTACGACCTCACAATAATTGACAATAATATCTTTATTTTAGTAAATCCTACGTGTTGGCTTAATTAGATTGCTAATAGAGTGGGTGTGAGTCATTGAGGTTTATTGTAGCCTAAGTGCATATTCATCTTTTCCATTAATAATATTTATGTTATTCAATTTTTGTTTTTTTAGACTAATGTATTTAGTCTGTTTTGTAGTCCTATATGTTATGATAACGTATTATATATAGAGTTATCATAGTATATGTCGTAAAAGTTTTTATCATTTTTTTAACTTGAAAAAAAATACATTAATGTATCTCAGTATATACTTTATTTTATATAACAACATGCATTTTATTTGCAGAGTGTATGAATTTTTTTTAAAAAAAAACTCGATGTGAACAATAATTAGAACCGCAATGGAAGCTGGTCATATCATTTTTTTTCCAGAGTTTCGTAGGATCTTGGCTAGACCAGATCCATTTATCATTTTTAGCTCCGTTTTTATCATGGAAGATCCACATGTGCATATGAAGATGATGTAATGTTCGGTGACTCATGGTATACTGTGCATTTGACCCACTAGTTAGATATTTCCGTGAGGGACTGAATTGTAACAAAAAAAGATGGGCACCGATACACCCATTATCCAACTTAATTTCCTCACTATCCTAAATTACGAAAATGCCATTATATTTTTATTTTTTGTCACCCTTTCCCACTACCCAGTTCGACAGCGTTCCGTCGAAGTGTTCTTCACCGGGACGACAGAGGTCTGTCGAACTGTCTGAATAAGTGTCGACAGAGGCCCAGTCGAAGTGTGTTTCACTAGGACGACAGAGATCCGTCGATCTGTCTGAGCAAATATCGACATGGATGTGTCAAACCCTTCAAAACAACAACTTTCTTCTAAGAATCAATCACTTATACAATCATTTAAGTTTTTATGAAAAACAAAATGTCATTTAAGTTATTTAAGTCTTTTTGAAAATCATTCACATATATATTTATTTAAGTATAAAAAATAAAAATATCAAACAAAGAGTTATTTGAACCAAATAAACAGTAGGCATTTCATATAGAAAAAAACATTATTTTCTTTTCTAAACAAATGGAGTCTATTTAGAAAAGACTCCACTTGTTTAGAAAAGAAAATAATGTTTTTTGTCTATAAGAAATGTTTACTGTTTATTTGATCCAAATAACTATTTGTTTGATATTTTTGTTTCTTATACTTAAATAAATATATATATATATAAATGATTTTCAAAAAGACTTAAATAACTTAAATAACATTTTTTGTTTTTCATAAGGACTTAAATGATTGTATAAGTGATTGATTCTTAGAAGAAAGGTGTTGTTTTGAAGGGTTCGACACATCCGTGTCGACACTTGCTCAGACAGATCAACGGATCTCTGTCTTCCTAATGAAACACACTTCGACTGGGCCTCTGTCGACACTTATTCAGACAGTTCGACAGACCTCTGTCGTCCCGGTGAAGAACACTTCGACTGGACGCTGTCGAACTGGGTAGTGGGAAAGGGTGACAAAAAAATAAAAAATAATGGCATTTTCGTAATTTAGGGTAGTGGGAAATGATAACTTAAGTAGTGGGAATAGCTTTGCCCAAAAAAGATTATGCAGTGTATTGTAACCTCGGGTAATTTTTGTATGGAAATATCTCAACAATTTTAAATATTTATGAATAAGGCATTGTAAATCTAAAATTTTCAATGACAAAAACAAACACATTGGATTAGACAACTTCATTATCTCGATTTATAATAATTTCTCTTGCTCATAAAATATGCTTTAAAATGAATATTTTGAGGAAAATGTTAAGATTTTTACAACTCCTAATATATTTGAATTTTAAAAAATATAATCCATTTTAATTAAGTATGTCCTTCATAATTACAATAAAATACGTACACTTCAATATTGGATTAATTGATACCGATTTTTACTTTTTTAACCTAATATGAACTAGCCCTACCAGATAAATTAGGGAAAAAAAAAATGAGAACCATGTACAATGCATACATGAATAACTGCATGTGTACCGATGGGGAAAAATCCATATAACCCCCTGTAAACTATCCAAAATTCATATAGCTCATTGACTTTCTTGAAGTCCGTAAAAATTTCTGAAAACACATATGTAAATTCAAGTATTCCCCTGAATTAAATTTTTATTAACAAATAAGAAATATTTTGTTTGGCTAACTTTGACTGAAAACATAGTATATAAAAAATCTCCTTCAAACACACAACACCAACAAACTTTAACCCCCCGTTTGGATGGAGAGTTAAGATAGTTTAAGGGTAGTATAATAATGGATAGGAAAAATAGTGGTTTGTTTATAGAGTATAACTAGGTATTACTATGCCAGTTTACATGCATGAGTATAAAAGAATATAACAATTCTAAGTAACCCCTGGGATAAGTTTATACTCATGTTATCAATTCCCATGGAAGGTGGGGTCCACTATTACATAAAAAAAAATTACATCAATGAAATAAGTGATTTTCTGTTTGGTTGTATTTTTATTTATTCTCATTGATGTACATAATAATAAATGTTGAGTTGTTTAGTTGATAAAAAATAAAATGTGAATAAGGTGTAAAAAATCAATTTGACATGTGAGCCCTATTGATATATAAGAAGTGGTGATAGGTGATTTGATGTGATGAGATATAATTTTTTTTTAATATAATGGTGGGTCCCACCTTCCATGGGAATATGTAAGATGGGTAAAAACTTATTGCAGGTGTTATTTAGAATTGTTATATTATCTTATACTCATTTAAATTGGCTTAGTAATACCAAGTTATACTCGAGAAACAAACAGCCATTTTTCCTATCCATTCTTATACCACCATTATACCACCTTAACCCCTGATCAAAACGGGCATTTTATTCTTCATCAAACAAACAACTCAATCTTTATTATTACGTTTTCCAATAAAAATAAAAAAACACAACCAAACAGAAAATCACTTATTCAATGCCAAGCAGAAAATCACTTATTACATTGATAAAGTTATATGTTTCTGGAATAGACATAAGCCCTATAATTGCTTATTCATCTATCCAAATGGGGGCTTAAAGAACAACCATTCCCATAGCGACCCAATTACTAACATCAACACCAACAACAAAACCACTTTCAACACCATCACAACCCCAGGAAAAAAAAAACTCCAACACAAACACCATTACCACAACCACAACCACAAACCCAAATGAATCACCACCACTAAAACAACCATAAACACAGTCACCACCAATAAAAAATAACAAACACAAGAAATCCAATCAAAATAAATTAAAGAATGGAGTGTCACCTCTTTGTATTGCAATTTTTTTTAAATTAGGGCATCATCAAACTTCTCGAGAGTGTATAAGGGGGCTGCTAAATTGAGTGTCACCCTCTCTGGGGAGACATTAGAGGTGGTCAGCAGGATAGTCAAGGTCATCACCGCTGTTCGACAGGAGGGAAGAGACGCGGGAGAGAGAGCGAGAGAGTTGGAGAGAGAAAGGGCGGGTGGGGGTTTGAAAGACTTTCATTTGTTTTAGCATTGGAATTTGTTAGTTTATTTGTGATGGGATGATGGAAAATGTTAGGTAGTGAGATTGATTAACAAGGGCGGATACACCCACGTCCCTCTTTATATTACTCACTACCATACCAATCTCACCTCCTGTCATTTAATTGTTTCTCGTACCCAACACCTAATAAACACTTCTTAACCCAAACACTAAAACCACAACCCATCATATTTTTCACACGAGTCTCTCTCATCTTTTTTTTTCTTTTTCTCTCCTCCCTCCCTCCGGTTAGGTCCCTTGGGCCACCATGATCAAGCCGAAGACAATGCCATTGATCTCTGTCGGACCACGCAGAATAAGCCACACAAAACCGTTGTGAACTCAAGTTTCCGCAAGATCAAAGTCAAAGAGGGTGTTTGATGAAATGCATGAGAGGAATTATTAGAAATAAAGATTTTGACTCAGTTGTAATGGATAAGATTAAATTTTAACAGAAATACTTAGTCAATAAACTTTGTTGAGACTTGTATTTATCTAAATTAGTTATTTGAGTTTATAAATAGATCTCATGTAATCTTTTTATTAAAATAATAAAAGCAGACATGTAGTCCTCGTATATTTGTTTCTCTTTCCCTTCTTCTCTGCATCCTTTTTTATTTATCTTAGATTTAGATTTTCTACAGGAATGTTTTTTCATGGGCCAGGATGATCTTGGCCTATGCGCAGGTCGAGAACATGAATTGCACAATGATGTTGTTCAAAGAGATGCCGGAGAAGACTACCGTATCATGGAATGCCATGATTGCTGGTCATGCGAAGGTTGGTGATGTCGAGTCAGTCGTGTTATTGTTTGATCAGATGCCCAGTATGAACACGGTGACTTGGACATCAATGAGATCTCAAGATACTCCCAAAGAAAGGAAGAGGTGGTAGAGGCCTTTATAAGAATGAAAGCCACGATGGTTAGCCCAAATGGAGTCACAATGGCGACCGTCTTCACTGCCTATGCCCATTTGGGTGCTCTGAAACTGAAAGAGAATTACGTCTTGAAATGAATCGAAACGGTTTTGATCTCGACGTTTACGTCGGGTCCGCTCTACATTCGGTTTCGACGGGCTTTTAGATGGCACTATGTTTATGACTTTGACTACATGTATGTCGAATGTAACAGACTCCCATGTACAGTTCAAATATGAACAACAGATCGACTGGGTGTTAGTCGAGCTTCATATTATCCACACGACGAAGTTCCTGTCGTCCGTGTGAAGTAAGCATCGACTGACCATTTGTCGAGGAGAACTTCCAGGATCGCGCACGCGAGGCCCAGTCCCATGACGTGCAGACTCGCGTTCGTCCCTGCGTGGGGGTGGCCTGGTCGCGCTTAACTCATTAGACGTCGTGGGGTGCTCATGCTCGAGCCCGGCGACGCAGGCGGGGTGCACGAGGTGGAGGGGGAGGAAGCTGGGGAACAACGGGATGCCCCGATAGGCAACGCGGAGGCGTGAGCAGTGCATCGGGGCTGGGAAGAGGTCAGAGATCGTCAGGGGATTGGGGAGGAGGAGCCTCTGGTGTTGCTTCCCTTGATGGATGCGGCGGGAGAGTTATTGCCATCGGCGGAGAAGTCATGGTGTTCTTGGAGACGTCGATGTTGCTGGAGAAGATGGTGTATGGAGTGGGATTAATGGATGTCTCAAAACACACACATGATGGGGTTTTTTTTGGTAATTTAGGGATGTGGTTAAAAAAATAGAGGCGGTGGGAATAGTTTGGCCCTTGATTAATCAGTTATTTTGGCCCCTGTTTAGATACAGAATATAACTTATTCTTGGGTATACAATTATTCTAACATAAGTAAGTATAAATAAGGATAAAGTAATTTTGTGTTTGGTTGTGTTTTGAATTATTATTCTTAAAACATGTAATAATAAAATTTTATTGTTTAGAAAGTGTGGATAAAGATTTATAAAAGGTAAAAAGATGATGATAGTTGATTTGACATGTGATTTGTAATAGCTAATAACGATTGATTTGACAGTAAACCCACATATTCTTTAGATAAAATAATCTAGAATAACTTTAATTACAGGGATTGACTGAAATCTATATATCAGTTTATCCATGCAAAAATTATCACTGAGCATTCTGGGCATCCAAATACTTTATTTAATATATTCCATCTTATTCCTTAATCTATCTGGGGTTATACTGCATCAAAAGGGAGGTTTAGGGTAGTATGAAGTGTTAGGATGGTGGGATTAATGAAGTTTTTTAAAAGTAAACAAAAACTTATATTTTGGTAGCTTAGGGGTAGTGGAAAAAATAAGTATGCAGTTGGAATGGCATTGTCCTTTCACTTTTACCATCAGATTCTATGATTGTAGGGGTTGAGAACCTCTGTTCTTAAAAAACAGAGTTTTTCTGTTTTAGCGAATGGTAGCGCGACACGTGGTGGATGAAACATGTAAGGCCACGTGCAGACACTTAACAAAAAACACAGCTTTTCTTTCCGTCTCCTTCCTTTCATCCTCTCTCCCATCTCACCCTGTTCAAAGCAAACAAAAAACACGTAAAGACACGGCGGCGGGCGAGATTTGGTGCACGATAGCGCAGATTTGCGCTATCATGCACCGGATTTTTTTTATATTATTTTTTGGTTGTGGGTCACGTGGACTCTACCAAATCCAAAATAATTTTTTTTTTGAGTTACGGGAGACTCACGTAGATTTTTTTTTAACATAAGATAAGATGGACGACGTCGCGGAAGCATAGGACGCGGACGGTGTTGCGCGTCGGGGCTGAGACGACAGCGCTGAATAATGGCGCGATGAAGATGACGACAACGTGAAGAAGACGACAGCAACGTGAAGAAGGCGACGGCCAAAAGTTATTTTTATTTTTGAAAATAGGATTTTCTTTTAGTCCGATATGCTTTTAGTCTGATATGTATTGTGAGGATTTTTGTGAATTTGTTGAATTTGAGCTGAATGGTCATGGTTAAGGAAATATTTGGTCATGAATCACTTGAAATATAAGTTGGTATGGTTGCTAGAGGCTATAGACATGGGTCATACATTCTTCAATCTTGTTTGGTTTTTCAAGTATCTATGTGCATGTGTATGTGTGTGTATTTGGAGATTAGTATCCTTATATTTACACAATATAATGAAGCATTTTGTTTTCTTAGCTTGTTTGCACAGTTTTAGTTGATCAGTTCTTAAACTCCAAGAAAAATGATACATTTTTTTATATGAATATTTATAGTCTTTCAGAAGATTAGGAAGAATGAAACTGCAGTGTTGAAAATGATAGACTCTATTACCTTCCTATAATATGAATTATGCCTTACCACTTCATTTTCTGTGAAACAATTACAAAATCAATTTGCACCATTCAGCATTCTTGATTAAGGGTCCGTTTGAAAACACATATTGAAAAGTAGATTTTTGAATAAAGCTGCTTTTTAAGATGATTTTAGATCTTTGACTTTTTTGGGATGCTTTTTTTAATTCAGGAATCAATATTTGGAAGGAATTTAATGTTTGGTAGAAAAAGTTGCTTTTCAATTCAAAAAATCGATTCCGACCAAAAAGCGTTCTTTTTGAGATTTTAAAAACACGGATTTCGAAAGAGAAATTAAAAGGAATCCAGCTTTTGATTCCGCCGGAATCCGACCCGTTTGGTTGCGCGTTTGGGCGGAATCCGCTTTTTAAAAAGCGGAATCGCCCCCAAACGCGCTACCAAACGGACTTGACCATTTTTAAACACTAGCGTTGGTGTTTGAATGAGAATTTGAATGAATGTATATGGTTATTAAAGTTTGTGTTTGAATGAGTGTTTGAATGAATGAGACAACATGTGATTTTGATTTTGAGTTGTGGTAGTCTGTGTTTGAATATGTGTTTGTGAATATGTGTTTGAATGGTTATATTTCTTCACACAGGAGGGCTGGACTAGTAGTGAAATGATGAAAAAGGGATGGACTTCACAATGAATTGTTCAAAACAAAAAATACCCAGTCATGCTTTTAAATAACACATCAATAGTTTGCTTTAAATTTCAGGATGATGTTAATTCTCATTTACAGTTTGAGTATCGGGTGCATCATGCAAGACTCTTATGATATCAATAATTAACATATTTTACAATCCCTATAGGTGAAATGTGGTGTGCGAGGAGATATTGGGCCTGGCTTCTTTTCGGCCTATTTTTTTCAATATCTCCTCGGTGGAGTCCACGTAACCCACAACCAAAAAATAATAATAATAAAAAATCCGGTGCACGATAGCGCAAATCTGCGCTATCGTGCACCAAATCTTACGGTTTTTTGTTTGCTTTGAACGGGGTGAGAATGTGAGATGGGAGAGAGGACGAAACAGAAAGAGATGGAATGAAAAGCTGTGTTTTCTGTTAAGTATCTGCACGTGGCCTCACGTGTTTCATCCAGTACGTGTCACGCTCCCATTCACTAAAACAGAAAAATTCTATTTTTTAAGAAGAGAGGTTCTCAACCCTGATTGTAGCACTACCTTACCGGTTCCGTACATGGCAGCAGAAGTTTAAGAATATCCGACCTCTCGCCACGTGCGAGTGTGCGACCAGATAAAAGGAGAATACGCAACATATATAGGTAGATAATCTCCATCCATTCACTTTATTACTGTTATATTAACCGAAATCGGCGTACATATATATGGGGAGACCACAAGCGCGTCCCTCGTGTGTTTTGTTGTCCTCCTAAAACATAGTAGTACGTACTAAATATATATAGATGATATGGATGGAACCATGCATGCATGGAGGAGGGAGAGAGCTCACACAACGGACCACTCGACGGGTTGCGGGCCATGAAAACGTTTTAGTTCTAGAGCTTCGAACACCTCCTCCGACGCTTCGATCACGTTATTACCGCAAGGAGGTTTATCGAGTCTCCTGCACCCGGTGGAGTTGCACTCGCCGACCACTTTTGCATCTACGGTTCTCCCAGAGAATGACCTAATGCGGATGAATCTCCCGCACAGGCTGCCACCGGAGTACCATCCGGTCGACAGTGAGACGACGAGCTCATGATGCTCTCTGTGGACTATGCCGTCGCACTTTGAAGGTCCTGAGAGTATGCTTCCAAGCCCAAAGATGTTGTAGACGAGGTTGGCTTGTGTGCGTGGATGGGTGGTGGGAGGAGAGCAGTCGAAGATAGGGTAATAGGAGTGCTGGCACTTGATAGAACCGTATGGATAGCAGACTGGTGGACCATGGGGCGGAGGTGGGGGTGGTGGCGGCGGTGACGCAGTTGGTGGTGGACGTGGCGGTGGAGATGGAGGTGGGGGCGGTGGTGGAGATGGAGGTGGGGGCGGTGGTGGAGATGGTGGTGGTGGTGGTGGAGATGGAGGTGGGGGCGGTGGTGGAGATGGAGGTGGGGGCGGTGGTGGAGATGGTGGTGGTGGTGGTGGAGATGGAGGTGGGGGCGGTGGTGGAGATGGTGGTGGTGGTGGAGGTGGTGGTGGTGGTGGTGGAGGTGGTGGTGGTGGTGGTGGTGGTGGAGGTGGTGGTGGTGATGGAGGGGGTGGCGGAGGAGATGGAGGTGGAGGTGGGATGCAGGAACTCTGGCCAGGGTTGTCAACGCATATTCCGGCGCGGCATAGGAGTCTGGGGAGGCAGTCACTTGTTCTCGTGCATGCGCCAAAGCACCCAACATTTTGATTTTGAGCAGAGGTAAAATGGGGGATGAACAAGAGGAGGTGGAAGACCAGAAAGGTGAGGGCACCAAGCATTCCTTGCGCCATTGCTTTCTCAAACAAGTAATGGGTTGTGGCACCAAGACTTTAGTGAGGATGGGGAGATGATGACCAGAGAGGGTGTGAATTTATAGGGTTTGTTTGAGAGTCATGAAGTCCAAATTTATTGATCGTACAAGTATACCATTGCACGCCAGAGCATAGATATGATTAAATGGCTATTGCTAATGTGGTATTAGCTCCAGTATCTTCAACAAAAAAAAAGAAAAAAGAAAGAAAGAAAAGAAGAATATTTATATTAGCTCCAATATCAATTACTAGATTAGATTAGATTCAATCCATGTTCCATTCATCAATTAATATCAATATCATATCAGAAATTAACATGTGTCTCAAATCAATTTAAAATTTTACATGTGGTTTATGATAAGATGAGACACTAGTGCCATCTCCTGATTGGGGACATACAAAATTCACACTAGCTCTATCTCATCTCCAATTACTGTTTAACACCACATTGAATCAAATTCAACATAGGCCTTCATCCATGTGATAAAATGTAAAACTACATGCATTAATAATGTGAGTGAGAAATCTATAATTACGTGCAAAAATAACGGAAAGTCTTAAATCAATCATCACTTATATCCATTGCTTGTTTGTATAAAGTTGCAAGAAGTTTCTTCCAGTTTTCATGGACATCTAGTTGAACGCAAACAAAAGATAAGATCAATAAGTTTTAAATATGATCCAAATCTGATCTAGCCCTCCTGGATGCCCAAATTAAATACGGCCTTAGCCCTTCTTATATATTTGTAATCATCTTGAACATATATTTTTATTATACCTACCAACAAAAAAAAAAATCTATGACTCAAGTCAATTAATTTTCACGTACTTAATATGATCATCCGAATCGAATACACAAAATCCTTGATATGATATCAATGGCAACTATTCGCATAGCATAGAGCATGCGCCAAGGGATGAACAGTGTTTGGTGATGTCCATTTCGGAGTTATAAGTCAAAATCTATTGATCATACAAATGTACTTAAATTAAATGGATGCCTAGCATATAGCAATATTAATTCAATTATTAATGGAGTTACCATGCACTTCACGTCGTTGGATCTCATAAATAGTCAAGTCTCTACACTGTTACAAGACCTGTCCCGAAAGGCAGGAACATTGCATTCGAAAATGTGCAATTTTGAGAAGAGCATATCTTCTAAGATCCCGTTTGAATTTGTAGTATTTTGGCCGATTCGGAAAACAAATAAATGAAATGAGGATCCAAACGGATTCTGTATTTCCGTGTCCCCACTGCCTTATACATGCTATTTCAGTCAATTTTTTCAAGTGAAAATGACAAAAAAATCTTTTAAAAGTTAGAAATACCAAACTCAGTGATGCAGCGTACGAATACGCTCTTTTGCTGATTCTATCAAAGATGCAAGATCTAAAAACTCTAACGACGTTATTGATTCTTCAGAAGAATGTCAGAACTATTCTACCACGAACAACAAAGATAATAGAAGAATTTTAATAAAGAGAATAATCTCAAATTTTCAAAAATCTAATATCCGAATAATCAATTGCTTATATGTCTATTTATAGAAGAGATTCCTTAACAGATTATGATCTCTATTGATTATTCTAATTTAAACTAAACATATATTAACAGATAATCTTGTAAAGATAACTAATACATCTTTATTTAATCCTAACTAATATTTAATTTCGAATTCCAACTAATATTTGAAATTCAAATATAAATATTGTAAATCGTAACAAATGAATAAAAGCCTAACAAATTAAAAATTCTTACAATTATAAATCAATCATGACCATCCATTTGATGGTCTTCAATGTCGATCGAACAGTCCATGATCGCGCTACATCATTCAGCAACTTTTTAAAATTATATATAAAAAAAGTCTTAATTTATAATTTTGAAAATACAAAAGACTAATTTACCATTGTGTAATTAAATCTTGGTTTTTTGTATGTATACCATAAAAAAACACCCACTTTATTTTTATAACATTCCAAATAACATATTTATTTATATGCCATTAAAATATAGGGTTAAAGATATCTAAATCCCTACAAACATGGGAAAACCCATATAAGTCCATACAAAAATTGGGACATTCGTATGAGTCTCTGAAAACTCACAAAAATCTAATTATTATATCTGAATTAAATTTTCATAAATCTAATTATTATATCTGAATTAAATTTTCATCCAAACTTAATGGAATATTTCCAAAATATTCTATAACATATAATTGTGTAGACATAAAAGTCCATATAAACAGTCATAAAGACAAATTAATCCCTACAAAAGACAAAATTGCATCTGAAAAACTTTTACATTAAATTATATACACATCGCAGTCCTTATAAATAATCATAAAGATAAATTAGTCCCTTCAAAAGATAAAATTGCCCCTAAAATATTTTTTTCCCAGGGACATTTTTGTCTTTTATAGGGATCAATTTGTCATTACAATTATTTATAAAGACTATAATGTCAATCCAATTAAATGTAAAAGTCTTTTAGGGATAATTTTATCTTTTGCATGGACTAATTTATCTTTATGATTTTTTTATAGGGACTGCAACGTGTACACAATTTATTGTAAAAAGTTTTTTAGGAGTAATTTTATCTTTTGTAGGGACTAATTTATCTTTATAACTGTTTATAGGAACTTCAATATCTACACAATTATATGTGATTGAATATTCTGGGAATATTCCATTAAATTTGGATAAAAATTTAACTCTGGGATGATAATTGAGTTTTCGTGAGTTTTCAGGGACTCGTACGTTTGTCCCAATTTTAATAGAGACTTATATGGATTTTCCCATGTTTGTACGTTCTTAGATGTCTTTAACCCTAAAATATATAGGATTTATGAATATTTAATTAACTTTCATCAAAATTTTTATTAAAACCAATATAGATTTAGAGAAATGATCAAAGTACCTTTTTTATTTTGCATATTTTACCTTATCAAATACAATATTTATAAAAAAAATATTGATTTTAACATAAAAATGATAAATTTCATCTAAAATATAAAAATCAATCATAAAATATATTTATTAGTGAAGTCTTAATAATTATTAACGCTTACATGAATAAAAATAAAATAAAATTATTTTGAGAAAAACTAATTATATATATATATTACAAAATAAAATATTTTTTTTAACAAAATCTAGATCTTGATTGAAAAAAAGAAAGAAAAAGATAAGGTTGAATGGTTCATAATTGATTTGCAAAGAATAAGAGATTAATTAGGTTACACATGCAAACATTAAATATGTTATTTGGAATGGTATAAAACTAAATTGGGAATTTTTCGATGGTATATATACAAAAAATTTATTATTTAATTACATAAGGGTATATTAGTATTTTGTGTTTTCAAAATTGTAAAATGAGATTTTTTTAGGTATAATTTATAAAAGAGGCTGATTTAATTATTTCTAACTTTTAAGAGACCTTTTTGGTCATTTTTCTTTTTTTTCAGATTGAAATTTAGTTAAATTGACAAACACCTTCCTTTTTTTTTTGTATAAAAGTTAAATGAATAATTAAATTATAGGGAGCACCATTCTTTAAATAAAAAATAAAAAATAAAACGATTCTTATATGTGGGTTCAACCCCTGGATTTTCAACACGTCGTCACCGCACATCCACATAGAGCTTAAATGGATTTCAAGGCTGGAGGCATGCGGAAGCGAGGAAGCAGTTTTCAGGGCTTCTATTTGCATGCATTGGTATTTTGTTTAAACATGTATGGTTCTCAATTCTCAAATCATATGTGAAAAAAAAATGTACTGCCAAACCATGAGAGCTGAAATTGTCAGTAACAAGTGTGGTTTCTTCTGGGATGTCGAATGAATAAGATTAATTAATTCTTTTAGTTACATGCAATCATGTGGAGATGGCTGATATTCAACACTGTACGGAGAATTCACCGCGACAGCATTTGGTCAATTCACATTATGACCCTGTTTTGCATGGTAGTATTTTAGAATGGATTTTAATTACATATACGATATTACCAAAAAAAAAATAAAAATAAGAATACACCAGTTTGGGTTGAAGGTATTTTTGAAAATGTGACTCAAAGAATTTAAGATGCGTGTGTATGATGAAATTGAAGAAGAGTGGAAATAAGTAAAAAAATTTCTTTGATCATTGAAAAAACCAGTGTTTGTGTGAAGTAAAGAAATAGATAAAACATTTCGTCTTTTTTATTCTCCTATTTTATCTTAATAGGAAACATAGAATTTTTTTTTCCTATAAATAAGAATTTGAGATATTTTTTCTTTCTCCATAAGTGAGAAATTGTTGAAAAATAATTTTCCACTACATACATAAATACTATGATAATTGATTAAAAAGAATTTTTTTTATTTTTCATCATTTTTTCTTTAACCCAAATTCTTTTATTTATCATTTGAGATTGTGTAATTGTGTACAAACAGTCTCTTAAAATCTTAGTGAAAAGGTGTGGTAGATTAAAATATCATTAATTGTTGATGGTTTCTTGGAATCCTCCTGGTTTCCAATTTTAATTAATGACTATTACTGTACCCTTACATAAATAACATAATAATTAATTTGAATAGGGATAAATTTTTAAGTACTATATTTTATTTCTTGACCTGTAAGAAAAGGCTCGATTTTATATATTATCATTATGCAACATATTTAATAATGTTACTCTCGGGCTCCATTATATTTTTGATACATAAGGCAATTACAAATTCAGGCCCTGTAGGATGATTACAATGCCCACCTAATATACTCAATCCAAAGGGCTGTTTCCCACCTTTTTTTTTTCATGCCGAATGCAGGAGTCGAAGCCCAAACCTCCCAATGAAATGGGGGTGTCGGTAGGCCTGTCAACGGGTCGGGTCCGGGTCGGGTCAGGTGGACCCGGACCCGACCCGTTTGATTGTCGGGTCCTTCGGGTCGGGTCCACATCGGGTCTCGGGTCGGGTCGGGTCGGGTCGACCCATTTACAAAAGTAGGTCAAACAAAAAGATATTGATAAAACTTCTTAAAGGTCTACAATGGCTTCATTTTTATTTCTTTTTAGTAGAGTGTAATATATTATAAATAGTTTTTCAATATTTTGATTTTTTAATGTTTAATAAGATGACATTTGCAATACGGTTTAAATTATTACGCTTTTACGTGAAGTCAAAAGATTGTAAAAATATTTTAAATGCTTAAAATTGTAAATAAGTATTCAATATTTAGTTATAAATGTTTGGTTGGATCATGAATGTTGGGTTGGATCATAAATAAAAAAAATCACAAAGTATTTGGGTTGGATCAATCGGGTCCATAGGATCGGGTCGGGGTGGACCCAGACCCGACACCCAGACCCGACCCGTTTTCATTGTCGGGTCCTTCAGGTCGGGTATTTATGCCTTCTATCGGGTCGGGTCTGGGTCGACCCGCGACCCGTTGACAGGCCTAGGTGTCGCTCACCATCTGTCAAGCGGGTGGACGACTTCTTGGGCCACGCGTTTGCCAAACCTGGGGTATAATGATTAAACGGTTTTTTGAGAGTCAGTGAAGACACCGAAAAATACATATTAATTAACTACACAAAATAGGTTCAAATGCAGAAGCGCGAAATTTATTTGTTTGAGCTTCTTTGTCTACCAATGTCCGCCAACACAGAATCAGGACAAACGCCCTGCTAAATGGAGCCTCAGTTTATGTTACTATATATGACTATTTTATTTTATTTTAATTATTTAGGTGATTATTAAATATTTTATTTTGTTAATTTTAACTTTTTTTTTATAGTTGTAAAGCGAAATTAATTAAATATATGGAAAAGGCCGCTAGTAATTAAGGGAAATATTAGTATCTAAACCAGATTTCTTATCCTTTTATATGCACAAATTAATCATAGAAAAATGAATCATCTGAGAAGTGAATTCATTGACGAACAATGCAATCCAATGGAATTCAATCATAATAAAAATGATAACAAAATGACACATTGTTTTATTAAGAAATATTTTAATCGCATAAAATTAAATATACCTTTTGTGATGATATAAAAATAAATAGCATATTTATGGTGGTGTTATATATATATATATAGCAAATTTGGGCTCGCTTTTGCTTATGCAACAATTGAAAAAGATAAAAATATTTTAAACAGTTGTAAAGCATGATTATTTAAAAAGATTATTTTAGTTATTATATAAAATTTGTGCTTCTTAAAAATCATAGAAAATAAGCTTCTTAAGAATCTAGTTCATTAAACTATTTTATACAAAATCAAAATTTTCAAACTTATTTTCAAACGACCCCGACTCAAATACTATACTGGGGGCCATCGATTTGCTAAATGCTTTGAGTTTTGGTCTGCGTTTAGGAGTGGGGTGAAGAACTCCGCGTTCGGGTTTATGGAAAAACGGAGGTGATAGAAAAACAATCTTTTTGTTTAAAAACGCAGTTTTTAATGTTGAAATACAGACGCTAGTTTTTCGTTTGGATCTACGATGATATTATATGGAGATTTTCACCGTAGAAACCGCCCCACCACGTATTCAAATGGGCCTTTAAACATTGTTTGAAACGCATGGTTTCTGTCCACGCTCGTCCCTCGTCGTGTTCCCCGCGGTGATAAGGATCTTTCTCGGGCACCGACTACCTCATGTGGTACCGCCCGTACGACGCACACCGATGGATCACCGCCGTTGGCGAGGGGCATAGGAGGGCTTGAGTGGATGATGTTATGCGTGCGTGAACAGGTGAACGTGCGATGATCATGAATAATAACTTATTAATTTGTCATCCTCCATGCCGAGTCCGTCATCGTCCTCCAAATCCTTTCCGGGAAGGATGGGAGTAGAAAACGTGGCCAGGGAGGTCCATAGATGGAAAATGTTGCGTTGAACACCACATTTTGAGTTTTTAAATATATATATATATATATATATATATATTGCTATTTGCAAGTAGTTACATCAATATATATATATATATATATATTGCTATTTTTAATATATATATATATATATATTATTAAAAAAATAAATATTTTGATTAAAAAAATGATACACATTTTTTTTTGTAGGTAAAAAAATTTGTATTGCTATTTGCAAGTAGTTACATCAAAAAAGATTACCAGTGTCACAAAAAGGAAAATATGTATCTAACTTGTTTATATGTACAGATGCATGTGATGCACATGTTTATATGCATTATTTTTAAATTTTTCTGCACAAAAAATATATTAAGATGAATGAGTATATATACTTATTGATTTTCTTTTGTGTCCATTTTTAAGGAACACCAAGGGTGCGTTTGGTTGCGCGATTGCGATTACAGGAAGCTGCGTTTGCAATCGCGCAACGAAACAGTTTTGTAATCGCAGTTTTAAACCCAGCGATTGCAGGCAAATAGTGCCCAAAAGCTGCGATTTCAAAAAGCTGAGAAAGTGAGCTTCCTGCAGAATCAGGTTTGTAATCGCAGATTCCTACAGAATCAGTTTTGCAATCGCGCAACCAAACACACCCTAAGAGTACATGGTCCCGACCTGTTGCACGATAACAGGTCTTATTAATAATCATGATGGACAAGAACAGAAAAATCAATCGGTTGAAAATTGCAAATCAAATGATGGAAGATCTTACCATCACCAAACAAAGAAAGGTATAAAGATGAAAAATTTGATTTGATATTACATTTAATATCAAATAATTAACAGAATAATTAAGAGAATAACATCAGTCCGGAGAATGACTCCCCTCTTTTTCCTCCAGTAATATCTGTTGGAACTCAGCCCAAAAATGAAGAGGATCATATATCTTCTTTTTTATCAGTCGAAGCACGTAATTGACTACTTCTCAGAAGGGCAACAAACAACTTTCTCTTCCCTTTTATTCATGCGTATCAACTTATTAAAATTAAAGAACAACATTAAGACTATCTCAATCAACAGACCAATGGACGGATACAGAGCCAATAGGAACGAGCAGTATAGCTCGGAACACAGCCTTCGTCGCCTCAATGACGTTGTTACCGCACGGTGGTGCGCGCCAAAAGCGACCTGCATCCACTTGCAAAGTTACATTCACTGATAATCTTTGCAACTACGCCGATTGCTCCAGATGTGATGCGGAATTTCCTTCCGCAGAGACTCCCATTAGCATACCATCCAGTTGACAAAGATACGACATGTTCCATCTCTGTGTTTGATGCCATTGCACTTTGCTCGCCCTACGAGGTGGCTGCCCGGTCCTCTTAGGAGGTTGTAGGTGAGGCTGGCCTAGGTGGTGGAAGAGGTGAGATGGGAGGGGATCGAGCAGCTGAAGAGAGGGTAAGGGATGAGACCACAATTGACATTAGTGAAGGGAATGCAAATTGGTGGAGGTGGAGGAGGTGGGTTGATTGGAGGTGGTGGGACGACTGGAGGCGGTGTATAGCGATGCCAGATGGCAGCGCTATTTGGATTGTCCATGGAGGCGGTGGGTCAACAGAAGGTGGCGGAGGTGGATCAATTGGTGGCGGTGGCAGCAATGCAGATGGAGGTGGTACACAGGTAGGATTATTGGCGGGATTGACAACGCAGACACCACCTTGGCATCTAAGACCGGGATTGCAATCATTGTTTTTAGTGCATGTTCCTCCGCAGCCAGTCAATGGAGAAACCAGGGGCAAGTAATAGGACTTGAAAAAGGAGGAAGAGAAAGGTGAGGGAAGTATGCATTTTCATATGCCATTATTGATCCCCCCCTCCCCACAGAACCGCACAAGTCCATCTGCTTCCACGTGTAGAACAAAAGTTCCATCGAATTAAATATCCCACCTTGGTTTTCTTCCCCATCGACTTCATCTCCCTCACTTCGTCTCCTCAAAAAATATAAAATAAAATAAAATAAAAAAACTCAAACCCTAGCCCTGCGATTTTGGACATTCTCCACCATGTCCGTCCCTGTGAATGCTGGTGTCCGGCTGTAAATCAACAAAGGAGATGGTTAGAAAAAAAAAAACCCACAATCATAATAACAAAGTTCGTGTACGGTAAATATTCGACCGGTGTCATATTCAGTACGGTACGTGTACATTTATAATCATACGAGATAAATATAAAAAAATACGATGATAATTAGACTATTTTCTAGATAATTTAAACATTAATATGTATTAATGAATTTAATATGCATTATGTTCGATACGGCACATTTTATATGTTTGATGTCTAATCAAAATACTTTAACGAATATTTAAAAAAATATGAAATACTTTGTTACTATACCCACAATGAAAGGAAAGAGGAGATGATAAAATGACCCACCTTGGGTTTGACGAGATGGCAACCCCTCCTTTGAGTGGGGATTACGACGGTCTTCTGAGCCCACTTGGTGGTCGTTGATTTTGATGAAGGGTCGATCACGACCGTCAGATTGGACTGCGATCTGACGCGGAGAGTCGATGGAGGCAGAGGTGTCTTCGGGGCGAAGAGAAGAGAAGAAGCGAGTATTGACTCCGGTTGTTTGTGATGTTTATATTACAAATTATTAAAAAAAAAAAGACAACATGATAGAGCAAAATAAGATAATAGGGACGTGAAGCTCACAAATAATTAATAATAATAATAATAATAATAATAATAATAATAATAATAATAAGAGAGTACTGGGTATACACTGGTCACATTCTGCTATAGTTCATATTACATGTATTTCTAACTGAATCCTTGTGTTGACCATCAACTGACTGAGAGTAAGGGATCTATCCATTGTCAAGAGCCTCCTAATGTGAGTGTGGGGTTCAGAATCTCTGTTCTTATAAAATAGAGTTTCTCTGTTTTGGCGAATGGGAGCACGACACGTGGTGGATGAAACACGTGAGGTCACGTGCAGACACTTAACATAAAACCCAGTATTTCTTTTCCATCTCCTTCCGTTTCGTCCTCTCTCCCATCTCACGCTGTCACACCCTCTTCAAAGCAAACAAAAAACAGACTACTCTCTCCTGTCTCATCCTCTCTGCAGATCAACTAAAAAAAAAACTCACTCGGGCTGATTTTGCCCCCTCCGCCTCTCGACCTCCCCGACGCCGCCTCCTCTCAAGTCCGACGCCGTCGTTGCCTTCCGACTAGCCCTTCCAGTGAGCACCTCAGAATAAAGACCTAGTTTTTATTTATTTTTTGGATGATATAGATTTTTTGTGGATATATATTTATTTATTTTTGTGGTTTCTAGATCTAATATATTTTGATTTTTGTGGATTTATTTATATGTTTGTGTGCTTTTAGATTTGATCATTTTTTTTGGAGTTATTTTTATTTTTGAAAATAGGATTTGCTTTTAGTCTGATATATATTGTGAGGATTTTTGTGAGTTTGTTGAGTTTGAGCTGGATGGTCATGGTTAGGGTAATATTTGGTTATGAACAAGGGCGGAGCCAGGAAATAATTTTGGAGTGGGCTGAATTAAATTTTATTAAAAAAAACAAATTATGTTTGATGAAAAAACACTAAGTAAAATTTTATATAAATAAATCACATAGATATATAAAAAAATATATAAATAAACATTATTAATGTTGAGCATTTGTAGGCATATAAAAATCATAAAAAATAAATAAATAAATAATCAATCCTAACTACCCATATCCTAAAACTACCCAATTACCACTATCCTAAAACTACCCAATTACACACTCTCCTAAAACTACCCAACTACCCACTCTCCTATAACTACCCAACTACCCATTACTAATTATAATAACCACCCCTCCCTTCCTCTATAAATAGGAGGGAAGGGGGGAGAGAGAAAGACCAAGGTGGAAGAGCAACAAAAAAAGAAGAGTCAAGCCAAAGGAGAGAAGAAGGAAGGAAGAAGAAAAAGAAGAAGAAGAAAGGTGGAGAAAATCATAGGGAGAGAAATAAAAATTCTCTAACTCTCCATCGATTCCACCTTTTTCTTGAAGAATCCACTAAAAGAAGGAGAAGCCACAAAAGAAGGAGAAGCCAAAGAAGAAGAAGAAGTGTGGGGAAAATCCAAGGGAGAGAAATAGAAAATCTCTAACTCTCCCTCGATTCCACCTTCTTCTTGAAGAAAAAGTGTGGGAAAAATCCAAGGGAGAGAAATAGAAAATTTCTAACTCTCTCTCGATTCCACCGTCTTCTTGAAGAATATCTTCACTCTGTTCACGAAGGAGAAAGTACAGAGAAGGGAAGATCAAAGAAAAGCGATTTCAAATCAAATTTCAATGAAGAATTCAAGAAGGGTGAAGAACAAAGCATCGCTAGTCCTAAACAACAAGGCCCAAAACCAAAAGGCCCGAAGGATCACGCACCGCTATCTTCTTCCTTTTAAATTTTCACAAACTTGTAAAAATCCCTGAAGTTGTAATTCTCGAGATACTCTTCGAATGAGACCGAGGATCAGAGGATTAAAATATCGAGTTGTACCCGCAATTTTCTTTCCTATGTATTGATTTGCTCCTCGAGCATATCATATATTTCTTTAAAATTTGTAAGGGACAAAATTTGTTCGCTATAGCATTGCTCATCAAGAAATTAGATTACATGATTATAGTATTATTATATTCTATGGTTTAAATAATACCGACATAAATCTAACTTCATATAAACCGATCACTCTATAAAATAAATAAAAACTACAGCCTTTATATTATAAAAATATAATTGATAGTGAGACGTTAAAAATAAATAAAAAATACATATAAAAATAGAATTGCACATATTGTATCAATGAAAGAAGTGATAGAAACCCTATTTATTTATTTTAAAAAACAAAACGGCTATCACACATAGAGATTTAAATAGATATTCTAGAAAAAAAAAACTAAAAATCACACAGAAAACAAACAAAAAAAAACCCACTTAAAATCATCAAAACACTACAACAAAACTATTATCCAGCTGTACTTTTTTTGTGACAATAAAAAAAGTGGTTTTAATATGGTGGCAATTTTATTACATGCCACAAAAACAAAAAAATAAAGACAAAAATAATTGAATTAGCGGCAATTTTAGCAAGGTGTCACACTTATTGCCACTAAATCCATCCATTTAAAAACAATAATTTAGGCTTTAATTCAACAAGCAATTAACTGCCTATATCCCTCACACCTAGGCCTGTCAACGGGTCGGGGTGGACCCGGACCCGACCCGTTTGATTGTCGGGTCCTTCGGGTCGGGTCCACATCGGGTCTCGGGTCGGGTCGGGTCGGGTCGACCCATTAACAAAAGTATGTCAGACAAAGAGAGATTGATAAACTTCTTAAAGGCCTACAATGACTTCATTTTTATTTCTTTTCAATAGAGTGTAATATATTATAAATAGTTTTTCACTATTTTAATTTTTTAATGTTTAATAAGATGACATTTGGAATACGGTTTAGATTATTACGCTTTTACGTGAAGTCAAAAGATTGTAAAAATATTTCAAATGCTTAAAATTTTAAATGAGTATTCAATATTTAGTTATAAATGTTTGGTTGGATCATAAATGTTGGGTTGGATCATAAATAAAAAAAATTACAAAGTATTTGGGTTAGGTCAATCGGGTCCATCGGGTCCATAGGATTGGGTCGGGGTGGACCCAGACCCGACCCGTTTTCATTGTCGGGTCCTTCGGGTCGGATATTTATGCCTTCTATCGGGTCGGGTCCGGGTCGACCCGCGACCCGTTGACAGGCCTACTCACACCCTTATTTTCCTCCACCAAATCTGTTTCACACATCAATCCAAATGTCCTGACACCTTCTTCTCTCTAAAATCAACAAAATGTCTCCCGAAAAATCTGGTCCGATGGACAACAACAATAAAAACTTATGTTTGCTATATAATAATTTAGTTAAGATGTAGTCTTACGGGATACTTAAGTATTTTTCAAAAAAATCTGGGCTAGGCTATATCCCGGCCTAGCCTACCTTTAGATCCGCCCATGGTTATGAATTACTTAAAATATAAGTCGGCATGGTTGCTAGAGGCTATAGATATGGGACGTACATTCTTTGATTTTTTTTTTTTTTGTAGATGATATAGATTTTTTGTGGATTGATTTTTATATTTTTGTGATTTGTAGATAGGGCTGCAACTTGGGTCGGGTTGAATCCGAACCCGACGGGTTGAACTCGATTTGTACATAGGTTGGGTTGATCAAATCGGGTTCGGGTTCAGGTTGGCCAATTCGAGTTGACTCACAAATCGGGTTGGGTTTGAGTTGACCTTACTCACAACCCGACCCAACCCGAACCCGTAAATTAATAGTTAAAAAAATATCATGGCCATCCATTCTATAGTTCTAAATATGGGTAGTCCAAATTTTAGGTAAACTTAACTAATCTTACGGGTTGAGTCGGGTTGATTGATGTACTTTACACATCATGTTAGAAATTCGGGTTGGGTCGAGTTGGTTTAATTCGGGTTGGAGTCGGGTTAGGCCAATTCGGGTTAGGTCGGATTGGGTTGGGTTGGTTTATTTAATTTCGGGTTAGGTTCGGATTGGTCCAATTTAAGTTGAAAATCGGGTTGGGTCGGGTTAGGGTTGAATAATTTGAAATTCGGGTTGAGTTCGAGTTGGGGTCAACTCGAACCCAACCCGCCCGAGTATTTATTTGTTATTTGTGATTTTTATAATTTGATATTTTTTATGAGTTATTTAATCTCATGTCAATATATAATTACGTTTCTAATTATGTCTTTTTTATATTAATATGGAAGGAGAGAAGGGCGAGCATCCGCGGCGGATCGACGACGGCGCTGTTCCGATTCCTCCGTCCAAAGTGCGTGGGCCAGACGAGATCCTCCGGGCGATCCGGCTTCTCGGCTCGCTTAGCACCCCAATTTGGTCTCTCTCATGGTGTTCTATGTCAGGCCGGGGAGAAGCTCCTCGTCCACCCCTTCTTCCCCTCCGTCACCCTCTTTCACTTCTTAAGAGGTATAAAAATCAAATCGTTCGTTCGAATTTTTTTTGAGTTTCTTCGATTTCAATATCGGGTTTGAAAAAACAGAATGGAAGACGGAGTCGCACAGGTGGGAGACGATCCATTGAATAACGTTAGGGATTGCGAGGGGGATAAAGCACCTCCATTGAGAGTGGGCGAGCTCGATCGTCCACGCCATCCTGAGATCGAAGAATGTTATCCTCTTCCACTCCCCTGCTTTTCCTGTTTTTTAGTTATGTATATATTTTTGCTTAGTATATATACATGTGTGTAAACAATGGAGAGGTTATCAACCATGGAATCGATATGGGTGTTCAAGGAGAAATGGAAGAAGTAGCGAGGGTGTTCTTCGACCTCTTTCGACCTCTTCTGCCAGAGCTCGCCGACTTCACGGTGTATCGGTGCGGCAGTTGTGATCTACTCTTCAAGGTAACCAATCGAAGCTTATGTTCATCTTTTGTTGTCTTTTTCAGTGATGATTATGTTGAGTTGTTGTATGGTGCAAGGAGAAGTAAAAATTTGATCTTTTTCTATCCTTGATTTATGTTTAAAGTGTGATTTTGTTTTTCAATTGCGATTTTCAGAGTGAGAGATGAAATGGGTTTTTTGTTTCTATATATTATTACTTTGTTCTGTGTTGTAACAGTTTACTTGATTTTGTTACTGCATTGATTTTATTCAATAAATGAAACAAACATCTGTAAGGTGTCTTTGTGTTTAAATCAATCCTTTCTATAGTTTTTGGGCTATGGAGACATGGTTCAGATCCTTTGCTCTTCTATCCCTGCTGCGATCCTACTATAGTTTGTTCCCAAGTCTGCCACGTCTCACTTAATTCATTGGACGGTGAAAATCAAATGTATTTCTTTGGTGGACCCCACTTCCTGTGTGTTTTTTTTAATGCTAGTCATGCATGGGAGAACAATATTTGACTATTTTTTTATTCTTCTTTCAATCTATAGTTACATACACGTCATTTTATTTGCTTTTTATTTATATCACAGCGGGTGAATATTTATTTTTTATTTATTTGTTTTGTTGGACCTCACAGTAGATGAAATGAAATCCAAATGCGATATTTTTTAGGCTCCGTTTGGAAACACATATTGAAAAGTAGATTTTAGAATAAAGCTGCTTTTTAAAATGATTTTAGACCTTAACTTTTTTGTGATGCTTTTTTTTTAATTTAGGAATCAATATTTGAAAGGGGTTTAATGTTTGGTAGATAAAATTGCTTTTCAATTCAAAAAATCGATTCCGACCGAAAATCACACTTTCTGAGTTTTTTAAAACACGGATTTCGAGAGAGAAATTAAGAGAAATCCAGCTTTTGATTCCGCCGGAATCCAACCCGTTTGGCTGCACGATTTTGGGATTTTAGCTTTTCAAAAAGCAGAATCGCCCAAATCGGTGCAACCAAACGGACCATTAAAGAATAATATTACATACAAGAATAATATCATATACAACCCTAAATGCAATATCCCACAAATCATTCATACATGTTTTAATTTTTAAAAAATATTAAACCTTGTCTAAATATATATTTATTTTGATTAATATATATATATATATATATATATATATATATATATATATATCATTCGCTTTTGTCAGTACTGATGAAGGTGTATACCTCGTTGGATGGCTAACGAGATATATGAGATTATAATTAAGAATCTTAAAATGATCACACGACCTTAAAACAAAAGATCCTATTTTTATTTATGTTTTTGCATATGTTTAAATTGAAATAATTGAATTTCATCACATGTGTAGTATTTAATAAAATCAAATTGCACATTTTAAGCTAAAACAAAATACACAATATAATACATAAATTAGTCACCATAATAATCACTATAATACAAAAACACAATATTTCAATAGAAATATAGATGAAGACACCTTACTTGAAACATTATTTTTTTTTTTTGGATGAAATCCAGTTATTTCAATTTCAATTTCAAATTCAAAATAGCCTCATAACTTCGATACGCTTTAGGGAGACACCGATCTTCGTGTGGGGTTCGTTGGGAATAAAAGGCATGTGAAAGAGACAATGAAAGAAATGTTAGATGAATTAAAAGATATTATGATAATTTCACGTGTTAAATATAAGTCTAGTTCGTTGGGATGATGACAAAGATTAAAACAACAATTTTTAATAAAAAAAAGGACATATGTTGATTTAAGGATTTTATATATAGACACTAAGACCGATTTAATCAAGCTTACATAGAGTTATATTGATTTTTTTCCTATAAAAAAATAGTATTTAAAACATAAAATGCATACTTTATAAATTACGTAGAGTATATAGACGACCCAACTGAAGTTAAGTTACAATTGATCAGTCTATTAAACATGCATGATGATGTTGTAGCACAGATCGAACATGTGCATATAAATCGGATGAACATGCATGATTGAGTCATTCAACAAATGGCATACCACAATGGAAATATCGCATCAGACGGTCGGGAGCGATTCACATCGATCGTTGGATGCGATACTACAATGTATTGTACCAGACTACAATCAGATTATGGAAATAAACAATTTAAACATAGATTTTAATTTTAAATATCTCTTACACATAAATGCTTTGTAATTCATGTGATGACATCATCTGTACTAAAAAGACAGAAATTTGAGAAAGAAAAAATGTAACGTGGATCATGAACAGTGTTTGCGTGACTTTTATATAAAAAATATTTAAAAGAGTTGCATTTTTATTGAAAGTGGTACTTTTAACACTTATTGGTCAATTTTTTCTATTCGTCACCATAAGAACAACAGAGGATAACATAGAATATCCAGACTCCAAATTAGGTCCCCCATTTTGTTTATTATCACATTTTTCAGAAAATATGACTACTTTTCAAAGCAGATTTGAAGTGTACGTGAGAGGAAACGAACCCTGCATGTAATCACCGTTCTTGAATTTGATGGTTGGCCGTATATATTCTGCGGATCAATTTGAAATCAAGTATTGGGATTCACTATAAAAATATTCCATGCATCCAACCATTAAAAGAAGTGCAATTAACAAAAATAGCACTGTTCAAGAGAATATTTGTAAAAATAGCATTGATCAGCGAATATTTACAAAAAATAGCACCAACACTGTTTCAAACTGGAGGCGCCGTATATAAGCACCATATATATATGACGCCTCCTTCGTATTTTCAAACCCCAGTATTCGATGATTTTTACGCTGTAGGTGCCTTATATATATGGCGCCTTCAGTGTTTATGTCATTGCAAAGGAGGCGTCGGCGCCTCCTTTGAAAAACTTAAACGGCCTTATTACAAAGGAGGCGCCGTCGCCATATATATACGGCGCCACCTGGAGGCGCCATATATATACGGCGCCTCCTTTGTAATAACCCAACCCGAGCCATCCCATCTCTCTCTCTCTCACATCTATTTTTTTTATCTACCCGAAAATCACTCCCCGCCTTCTCACTCTCTCCCCCTCTCACCTATTTCCCCACAAAAACCAAACCCTCCCCCAACACCAACCATTAATAAACATTTAGCAAGCACATTCAATCTAAAAAGGTAAAGAACACCTCCCCATTCCCCCCCCCCCCCATTTTTTGACATTTGATTGATGTAAATTTTGACCTAATGTTGAATTCTTTTGTTTTTTGTGAAAAAAATGTTTAATGTTGTTTTCTTTTTTTGACATTTTAATTGATGTGAATTTTGACCTAATATTGATTTTGTCAGTACTGATGCAGGTGTATACCTCGTTGGTTGGCTAATGAGATATATAAGATTATAATTGAAAATCTTAAAATGATCACACGACCTCAATTTTAAAACAAAAGATCCTTTTTTTATTTATGTTTTGCATATGTTTAAATTGAAATAATTGAATTTCATCACATGTGTAGTACTTAATAAAATCAAATTGCACATTTTAAGCTAAAACAAAATACACAATATAATACATAAATTAGTCACCATAATAATCACCATAATACAAAAACACAATATTTCAATAGGAATATAGATGAAGACACCTTACTTGAAACATTATTTTTTTTTGTTGGATGAAATCCAGTTATTTCAATTTCAATTTCAATTTCAAAAATAGCCTCATAACTTCGATACGCTTTAGGGAGACACCGATCTTCGTGTGGGGTTCGTTGGGAATAAAAGGCTTGTGAAAGAGACAATGAAAGAAATATTAGATGAATTAAAAGATATTATGATAATTTCACGTGTTAAATATAAGTCTGGTTCGTTGGGATGATGACAAAGATTAAAACAACAATTTTTAATAAAAAAAAGGACAAATGTTGATTTAAGGATTTTATATATAGACACTAAGACCGATTTAATCAAGCTTACATAGAGTTATATTGATTTTTTTCCTATAAAAAAATAGTATTTAAAACATAAAATGCATACTTTATAAATTACGTAGAGTATATAGACGACCCAACTGAAGTCAAGTTACAATTGATCAGTCTATTAAACATGCATGATGATGTTGTAGCACAGATCGAACATGTGCATATAAATCGGATGAACATGCATGATTGAGTCATTCAACAAATGGCATACCACAATGGAAATATCGCATCAGACGGTCGGGAGCGATTCACATCGATCGTTGGATGCGATAGACCCACGATCGGACGACGCACGTCGAATCCGCACGACCGCACCGACCGCACGCTATCACTCGACTATATATATATATAGACTTGTGATTACGTGCGGTCGTGCGGTCGGTGCGGATTCGACGTGCGTCGTCCGATCGCGAGTCCATCGCATCCAACGGTCGACGTGATTCGACGTGCGTCGTCCGATCGCGAGTCCATCGCATCGGACGGCCGGGTGCGATTCACGTCGACCGTTGGATGCGATGGACCCGCGATCGAACGACGCACGTCAAATCCGCACGATCGCACCGACCGCACGCTATCACTCGACTATATATATATATATATATATATATATATATATATATATATATATATATATATATATATATATATATATATATATAAATTATTACGTGCGGCGAACGGAGGGTGCGGCCGCGACGTGGGCCGTTCGATCGCGGGTCCATCGCATCCAACGGTTGACGTGAATCGCACTCGACCGTCCGATGCGATGGAACCGTGATCGATGGCCCGTGATCGTTGCCGCACCCACCGTTCGCCGCACGCATTATATATATATATATATATATATATATATATATATATATATATATATATATACACGCTCGCGATTAGGTGCGGCGAACGGCAGGTGCGGCCGCGATGTGGGCTGTTCGATTGCGGGTCCATCGCATCCAACGGTCGACGTGAATCGCACCCGACCGTCCGATGCGATGGATCCATAATCGCTGCCGCACCCGCCGTTCGCCGTACCTAATCGGTTATATATATATATATATATATATATATATATATATATATATATATATATATTAAGCAGATGAAAGTTTATAAAAGTCAGTTATCTCATTAAGATCACTTTATCTCCGGATGTTATTCGGGGATGCAACTTGTAAATATGTGTTTCTCATATAGTTAATAGTTCATGGTCTTGGAATAATCTCTCAGTCGAGTTTGTTACATGTCTTAGTAAATATACAATACTACAATGTATTGTATCAGACTACAATCAAATTATGGAAATAAACAATTTAAACATAGATTTTAATTTTAAATATATCTTACACATAAATGCTTTGTAATTCATGTGATGACATCATCTGTACTAAAAAGACAGACAAATTTGAGAATGAAAAAATTAACGTGGATCATGAACAGTGTTTGCGTGACTTTTATATAAAAAATATTTAAAAGAGTTGCATTTTTATTGAAAGTGGTACTTTTAACACTTATTGGTCAATTTTTTCTATTCGTCACCATAAGAACAACAGAGGATAACATAGAATATCCAGACTCCAAATTAGGTCCCCCATTTTGTTTATTATCACATTTTTCAGAAAATATGACTACTTTTCAAAGCAGATTTGAAGTGTCCGTTAGAGGAAACGAACCCTGCATGTAATCACCGTTCTTGAATTAGATGGTTGGCCGTATATATTCTGCGGATCAATTTGAAATCAAGTATTGGGATTCACTATAAAAATATTTCATGCATCCAACCATTAAAAGAAGTGCAATTAACAAAAATAGCAATGTTCAAGAGAATATTTGTAAAAATAGAATTGATCAGCGAATATTTACAAAAAATAGCCTTGACACTGTTTCAAACTGGAGGCGCCGTATATAAGCGCCATATATATATGGCGCCTCCTTCGTATTTTCAAACCCCAGTATTCGATGATTATTACGCTGTAGACACTTTATAAATATGGCGCCTCCAGTGTTTTTGTCATTGTAAAGGAGGCGTCGTATATAACCGGCGCCTCCTTTGAAAAACTTAAACGGCCTTATTACAAAGGAGGCGCCGTCGCCATATATATACGGCGCCTCCTTTGTAATAACCCAACCTGAGCCATCCCATCTCTCTCTCTCTCACATCTATTTTTTTTATCTACCCGAAAATCACTCCCCCCCCCTTCTCACTCTCTCCCCCTCTCACCTATTTCCCCACAAAAACCAAACCCTCCCCCCAACTCCATCCATTAATAAACATTTAGCAAGCACATTCAATCTAAAAAGGTAATGAACACCTCCCCGTTCCCCCCCTCTTATTTTGACATTTGATTGATGTGAATTTTGACCTAATGTTTAATTCTTTTGTTTTTTGTGAAAAAAATGTTTAATGTTGTTTTCTTTTTTTGACATTTTAATTGATGTGGATTTTGACCTAATATTGATTTTGTCAGTACTGATGCAGGTGTATACCTCGTTGGTTGGCTAACGAGATATATGAGATTATAATTGAAAATCTTAAAATGATCACACGACCTCAATTTTAAAACAAAAGATCCTTTTTTTATTTATGTTTTGCATATGTTTAAATTGAAATAATTGAATTTCATCACATGTGTAGTACTTAATAAAATCAAATTGCACATTTTAAGCTAAAACAAAATACACAATATAATACATAAATTAGTCACCATAATAATCACAATAATACAAAAACACAATATTTCAATAGGAATATAGATGAAGACACCTTACTTGAAACATTATTTTTTTTTTGGTGGATGAAATCCAGTTATTTCAATTTCAATTTCAATTTCAAAAATAGCCTCATAACTTCGATACGCTTTAGGGAGGCACCGATCATCGTGTGGGGTTCGTTGAGAATAAGAGGCTTGTGAAAGAGACAATGAAAGAAATGTTAGATGAAGGAAAAGATATTATGATAATTTCACGTGTTAAATATAAGTCTGGTTCGTTGGGATGATGACAAAGATTAAAACAACAATTTTTAATAAAAAAAGGGACATATGTTGATTTAAGGATTTTATATATAGACACTAAGACCGATTTAATCAAGCTTACATAGAGTTATATTGATTTTTTTCCTATAAAAAAATAGTATTTAAAACATAAAATGCATACTTTATAAATTACGTAGAGTATATAGACGACCCAACTGAAGTCAAGTTACAATTGATCAGTCTATTAAACATGCATGATGATGTTGTAGCACAGATCGAACATGTGCATATAAATCGGATGAACATGCATGATTGAGTCATTCAACAAATGGCATACCACAATGGAAATATATATATATATAGACTCGTGATTGCGTGCGGTCGGTGCGGATTCGACGTGCGTCGTCCGATCGCGGGTCCATCGCATCAGACGGTCGGGAGCGATTCACATCGACCGTTGGATGCGATAGACCCGCGATCGGACGACGCATGTCGAATCCGCACGACCGCACCGACCGCACGCTATCACTCGACTATATATATATATAGACTCGTGAGTACGTGCGGTCGTGCGGTCGGTGCGGATTCGACGTGCATTGTCCGATCGCGAGTCCATCGCATCGGACGGTCGGGTGCGATTCACGTCGACCGTTGGATTCGATGGACCCGCGATCGAACGACGCACGTCAAATCCGCACGATCGCACCGACCGCACGCTATCACTCGACTATATATATATATATATAAATTATTACGTGCGGCGAACGGAGGGTGCGGCCGCGACGTGGGCCGTTCGATCGCGGGTCCATCGCATCCAACGGTTGACGTGAATCGCACTCGACCGTCCGATGTGATGGACCCGTGATCGATGGCCCGTGATCGCTGCCGCACCCACCGTTCGCCGCACGCAATATATATATATATATATATATATATATATATATATATATATATATATATATATATATATATATATATATATATACATACGCTCGCGATTAGGTGCGGCGAACGGCAGGTGCGGCCGCAATGTGGGCCGTTCGATCGCGGGTCCATCGCATCCAACGGTCGACGTGAATCGCACCCGACCGTCCGATGCGATGGACCCGTGATCGCTGCCGCACCCGCCGTTCGCCGCACCTAATCGGTTCTATATATATATATATATATATTAAGCAGATGAAAGTTTATAAAAGTCAGTTATCTCATTAAGATCACTTTATCTCCGGATGTTATTCGGGGATGTAACTTGTAAATATGTTTTTCTCATATAGTTAATAGTTCATGGTCTTGGTTTAATCTCTCAGTCGAGTTTGTTACATGTCTTAGTAAATATACAATACTACAATGTATTGTATCAGACTACAATCAAATTATGGAAATAAACAATTTAAACATAGATTTTAATTTTAAATATATCTTACACATAAATGCTTTGTAATTCATGTGATGACATCATCTGTACTAAAAAGACAGACAAATTTGAGAATGAAAAAATTAACGTGGATCATGAACAGTGTTTGCGTGACTTTTATATAAAAAATATTTAAAAGAGTTTCATTTTTATTGAAAGTGGTACTTTTAACACTTATTGGTCAATTTTTTCTATTCGTCACCATTAGAACAACAGAGGATAACATAGAATATCCAGACTCCAAATTAGGTCCCCCATTTTGTTTATTATCACATTTTTCAGAAAATATGACTACTTTTCAAAGCAGATTTGAAGTGTACGTGAGAGGAAACGAACCCTGCATGTAATCACCGTTCTTGAATTTGATGGTTGGTCGTATATATTCTGCGGATCAATTTGAAATCAAGTATTGGGATTCACTATAAAAATATTTCATGCATCCAACCATTAAAAGAAGTGCAATTAACAAAAATAGCACTGTTCAAGAGAATATTTATAAAAATAGCATTGATCGGCGAATATTTGTAAAAAATAACACTGATACTGTTTCAAACTGGAGGCGCCATATATATATAAGGCGCCTCCTTCGTATTTTCAAACCCCAGTATTCGATGCTTTTTACATTGTAGGCGTCTTATATATATGGCGCCTCCAGTGTTTTTGTCATTGTAAAGGAGGCGTCGCATATAAACGGCGCCTCCTTTGAAAAACCTAAACGGCCTTATTACAAAGGAGGCGCCGTTTATATACGGCGCCACCTGGAGGCGCCATATATATACGGCGCCTCCTTTGTAATAACCCAACCCGAGCCATCCCATCTCTCTCTCTCACATCTATTTCTTTTATCTACCCGAAAATCACCCCCCCCCCTTCTCACTCTCTCCATCTCTCACCTATTTCCCCACAAATACCAAACCCTCCCCCAACTCCATCCATTAATAAACATTCAGCAAGCACATTCAATCTAAAAAGGTAATGAACACCTCCCCATCCCCCCCCCCCCCCCCCGTTTTTTTTACATTTGATTGATGTGAATTTTGACCTAATGTTGAATTCTTTTTTAGTTTGTGAAAAAAATGTTTAATGTTGTTTTCTTTTCTTGACATTTTTTTATGTGGATTTTGACCTAATATTGATTTTTAAAAAATAAATGTTGAATACTACATGTTATTAAAAATGTGTTGTATATGATTATTGACAATGTGTTTTGAATTATTGAATGTCATGAGATTTTCTTAGATGAGAAAGAAATCTGTGAAACATGGAGAAATTTCATTATACGAAGGTGATTATAGGAAAGGCACGATCATACATAAAAAGATTTCATATGTTGATTTGCTACAAATGATGTATCAACTAACGGAAACTGATCAAAGCCGTTATACATTATATATGAGTGCGATGCATCCCACACATCCCGGAATGAGTTGTGGTCTCCCTATCGAGGATGATATGGGTGTGAAAATGATGATGAACTTCTATCCAAAGCACGTACACGGCATCGAGTTATGGTTGGAGAAGGAAGAGATCATACAAAGGGGTCGTTGTGCAAGGCCCTATGTTTGTGATCGATATCAACCTTCGTCGTCATCATTTGTACCAAATACTCAAGAGGATATATTTGGTACAACACCAACAAATGTGCATGAGAGTGTACATGGCAGACCATTGTAAGTATTGTGTGTATATTAAATTTGAGTGATTATTTAGTGATATTGTCATGCACAATATAGTGGTCTTTTTAGGTCCCCATATCCTGACTTCGGCTTGGATGATATTCATGAAGAAGCTAATGAAGAAGAGCAAGTAGATGAAGATGAAGAAGTACATGAAGAAGATGGTGAGGAACATTGGGTTGGTGGAGATGACACTGAGGAGGACAATAATGTGGAAACACTTTCGAATTTGGAGTATAATCTTCCGCAAATGTACCCAATCAATCAGCTTATGGAGCAGGCAGTGGCAGAAGATGTCCATCCATGTATCTATGAGATCCGTTCTTCTTCCTGTGACGATATCAATGAGGTGCTTGCATGGGGTGCAATATTGTATCCTGATTCTAATGAGTTGGGGCGCATAGCAGTGGTTACACGAGACCTTGCGGAGGCGATGGTGGAGGATAGGGAACAATCACACGATCAGAGCTCTTACATTGCATCAATGTATGATCGTGTCTACGAGGACGTGTCAGGGGCTGATTTTGGTGAGTCTGAGCCCATGTTCACAATTGAGGAGTTATTCAGTGATTTGGTACACCTTGATCAGGATTTACATGACCAGTCATACCAGCCAGACAATATTCCACAACATATTCCACATGTGCCACACAGGTCATCGATGTCCATGAGACCTTTGCAGACATATGTACGTGGACCGTGCAGATTATTTGGAACTTCTGGAGTTGCACGTCGATCCGATGAGTTCACCACACCAGCTCAGCCAATGATACCATCATCTCAACCCACTAATGCACCTTCTTCTTCAGCACCACCAGCTCCTAGGAAAAATAAAAACGTGTGTGTGGAAAAAGGTGTTTGGATGATTGTTAAGCAAAACTTTTGTATGTTGGTAAATGTAAGCGCTTTTTCGTACTTTTAGTTTGTTAACTAAAAATAATGTATGTTGGTAAATATAAACTGTTTTCTTCACAGGTTTATCTAATGTAAAAAACACAAGATTTCTTATCTAGATAGGGTTGTAATTACTACAAAGGAGGCGCCATATATATACGGCGCCTCCCTTTATAATCTCACAACAAAGGAGGCGTCATATATATACGGCGTCTCCTTTAGAATCGGGGCCTTTTAGGATTTTCAAAGGAGGCGCCGTATATACGGCGCCTCCTTTATATTGGGAAAAACACTGAAGGCGCCGTATATATACGGTGCCTCCAGTGTAAAAAATGTTCAATATTGGGGCATGAAATTACAAAGGGGGCGCCATGTATATATAGCGCCTCCTGTTTGAAACAGTGTCTGTGCTACATTTTATAAATATTCGTCAACCAGTGCTACTTTTACAAATATTCGTTTCAGCGAGGCTATTTTTGTTAATTTCCCTTAAAAGAAAGCCATATACTGTCGATGTCTGTTTTTTATTACATGATCAACAGCCGAGACAGAGTCTAAACTCGGCTTGGTTATCTTTTTTTTTGGTAGATGGCCCAGTGGGTCGAGGACCTCCCATTTAAGGGATCGGACGGGGATCGAACCCCGGAACCACCGCTTCAAAGCGGGTACACACAACCACCTCGCTAACGAGGGGAGGTGTAACTCGGCTTGGTTATCGTGAGAAGAGAATACAACGGACACAGATATCTTCCATGATTCTATGTGTATTATTATATTATATATTATTCATTAATAGGTACCGCTGATTAAGATACGTAGGTAACGTAACCATGCATGAAGGCGGCGCGCATGCATGCAGATCTAGGTGATCATATAAGTGTCCACTGGACGGATTGAGAGCCCAAAATAGGGAGCTCCAAAGCTCGGAAGATGGCGGTGGTCCCTTCTATAACGTTGTTCCCGCACGGTGGTTGTAGAAGGCCCCTGCAGCCGCTTGCGGAATTACATTGGGCGACCACCCTGGCTTCAACTGTCCTCCCATTGCTGGCTGAGATTCGTATGCTCCTGCCGCAGAGATTGCCACTCAAAAACCATCCTGTCGACATCGAGGCGACTCGTTCGAACTGCGTGTGTCGAACGCCGTCACACGAAGGTGAGAGTAGGCTGCCTGGTCCGAAGAGGAGGTTGAAGTTGAGGGTGGCTTGCGTGGAAGGAGAAGTGGTGGGTGGAGAGCAGTTGTAGAGTGGGTAGGATATGAACTTGCAGTTGGCGGAACTGAACGGGAAGCAAGGTGGAGGTGGAGGTGGTGGCCGGGACGGCGGTGGTGGAGACGGTGGTGGTGGAGACGGTGGTGGTGGTGGGGGTGATGGTGACGGTGGTGGTGGAGATGGGGGGGGGGGTGGTGGTGGCGGTGACGTAGTTGGTGGTGGAGGTGGCTGTGGAGATGGTGGTGGCGGTGACGTAGTTGGTGGTGGAGATGGTGGTGGGGGTGGTGGGGATGGAGGTGGGGGCGTGGTGGAGATGGTGGAGGTGGTGGAGATGGAGGTGGGGGCGGTGGTGGAGATGGTGGTGGTGGTGGAGATGGAGGTGGGGGCGGTGGTGGAGATGGTGGAGGTGGGGGCGGTGGTGGAGATGGTGGAGGTGGTGGAGATGGAGGTGGGGGCGGTGGTGGAGATGGTGGTGGTGGTGGAGATGGAGGTGGAGGCGGTGGTGGAGATGGAGGTGGTGGTGGAGGAGGTGGTGGTGGTGGTGGTGATGGAGAGGGTGGGGGAGGAGATGGAGGTGGAGGTGGGGTGCAGGAACTCTGGCCAGGGTTGTCAACGCATATACCAGCGCGGCATTGGAGTCTGGGGAGGCAGTCAATTGTTCTCGTGCATGCCCCAAAGCATCCAACATTTTGATTTTGAGCAGAGGTAAAATGGGGGATGAACAAGAGGAGGTGGAAGACCAGGAAGGTGAGGGCACCAAGCATTCCTTGCGCCATGGCTTTCTCGAACAAGTAATGGGTGGTGGCACCAAGACTTTAGTGATGGGAAGATGATGACCAGAGAAAGTGTGAATTTATAGGGTTTGTTTGAGAGTCATGAAGTCCAAATTTATTGATCGCACAAGTGTACCATTGCACGCCAGAACATAGATATAATTAAATGGCTATTGCTAATGTGACATTAGCTCCAAGCCTCCAATATCTTCAACAAAAAAAGAAAAAGAAAATATTGGTATTAGCTCCATTATCAATTACTAGATTAGATTCAATCCGTGTTTCATTCATCAGTTCATGTCAGTATCCTATCAGGAATTAACATGTGTCTCAATTCATCTCAAAATTTTACATGTTGTTTATTATAAGATGAGGCACTAATACTGTCATCTTCTGATTGGAGACATACACAATTCACACTAACTTGATCTCATCTCCGATAATTGCTTAACACCACATTGAATCAAATTTAACATATATAGGCCTTCATCCATGTGATAAAATGTAAAAATACATGCATTATTAATAAGGTGTGAGTGAGAAATCTATAATAAGGTGCAGGAATAAGGGAACGTCTTAAATCAATCATCACTCATATCATTGCTTGTTTATATAAAGTTGCAAGAAGTTTCATCAAGTTTCCATGGACATCTAGTTGAACACAAACAAAAGATAAGATTAATAAATTTTAAATATGATCCAAATCTGATCTAGCCCTCCTGGATGCCCAAATAAAATACGGCCTTAGCCTTTCTTGTATATTTGTAATTATCTTGAACATATATATATTTATTACCTACGAACAAAATAAAAATGTGACTCAAGTCAAGTAATTTTCACGTACTTAATATGATCATCCGAATTGAATACACAAAAACCTTGATATGATCTCAATGACAACTATTCGCATAGCATAGAAAATGAGCCATGGGATGAACAGTGTTTGGTGATGTCCATTTCGGAGTTTTAAGTCAAATGTACTTAAATTAAATGGATGCCTAGCATATAGCAATATTAATTCAATTATTAATGGAGTTACCTTGCACTTCATGTCGTTGGATCTCATAAATAGTCAAGTCTCTACACTGTTACAAGACCTGTCCCGAAAGGCAGGAACAATGCATTCGAATATGTGCAATTTTGAGAAGAGCAGATCTTGGTTGAATTTGTAGTATTTTGGCTGATTTGGAAAGCAAATAAATGAAAATGAGGATCCAAACAGATTTTGTATTTTCCCGTCCCCACTGCCTATCCATGGGACCGGGTTAGGTCCAACACTCGTTGGACAATTCAATTGTCCAACGCGTTTTAGACCGTTTGATCTAAATACATAAAAATCGGTACATAAAAAATAATTATATTTGAAATATTATGTAATTAATGCTTTTAAACCAAATTTAACATTTAATTAAGTTACATTTTTTTTCATTTTAAAAAATTTTATATTCATCTCCCCTTCTCCTTCTCCTCCTCTTAGACTTTTTACCACCTTCGTTAACCCTCACGAATTTGTTCTAATGAATTTCATTTAAGTTAAGAATTGACATTTTTTTTATATTCTGGTTTGATAAAAACATATTTGTTTTAATTTTTGGGTTAAATAACAAGTTTAGTTTTAAATTTTATTTGGCTCCAAGTTGGTGAGAATCTTAATCAAGCCGGGATGAATTACATTTTAATATTTTCACTTCCATTAACCCCTCACCAATCAGATTGATTAATACTAAAATTAGAAGAAAAAAAAAATACTTTCACCCATCAATAGGGGGGTTGAGCGGGAGGAGAGAAGGTGTGTGACAACTGATATGAGTCGTATGGGTTAATTGAGGTGGTGAAAAGTCTAAAGGAGGAGAAGGAGAATGGGAGAGGAATAAAGAAATTTCTAAAATGGGAAAAATTATAATCTAATTAATTACTAAATTTGGTTTAAAGGCATTAATTACATAATATCACAAATATAATTATTTTTTATGTGCCAATTTAGATCAAACGGTCTAAATCGTGTTGGACCTAACCCGGTCCCCTATCCATGCTATTTCAGTCAATTTTTTTAAACGTTTAAAAATCTTTCACACAGTGATTTTGTGAACCAATATTTGATTAAGTCGATAAATACTTTCCTTTTCTATAAAAGAGGTCAACGATAATCAAATTTTAAGGAGCCCAATTCTTTGAAAAAATAAAAAATAAAACGATTTTCATACGTGGGTAAGTGGGTTTCAACCCCTGGATTGTGATGCACATCTGTGTCCTCACCGCACATCCAAATAGAGTTTAAATGGATTACGAGGCTGGAGGCATGCGGAGGGGAAGAAGCAGTTTTCAGGGCTTCTATTTGCAAGCATTGGTATTTTGTTTAAACATGTATGGTTCTCAATTCTCAAATCATATTTTAAAAACAAAATGTACTACCAAACTATGAGAGCTGAAATTGTCAATAACAAGTGCTGTTTCTTCTGGGATGTCGAATGAATAAGATTAATTAATTCTTCTTTTAGTTACATGCAATCATTTGGAGATGGGTGATATTCAAAACTGTACGGAGAATTCACCGCGACAGCAATTGGTCAATTCACATTATGACACTGTTTTGCTTGGTAGTGTTTTAGAATGGATTTTAATTACATATATACGATATTACCAAAAAAAAAAAAATTGAGAAAAAACCAATTTTGGTTGAAGGTATATTTTTGAAAGTGTGACTCAAATGTTTCAGAATGTGTGTGAGCGTGTGATGAAAAATGAAGGAGAGTGGAAAAAAGTAAAAAAAATTTCTTTTATCATTAAAAAAATTAGTGTTTGTGTGAAACAAGGAATAGATAAAATGAGAATTTGAGATATTTTTTCTTTCTCCATAAGTGAAAAATTGATGAAAGATAATTTTTCATACATGCACAAATACTATGATAATTGGTTAAAAAGATTTTTTTTTCATTAATTTTCTTTTAACTCAAATTCCTTTATTTTTCATTTGAGATTGTGCACAAACAATTACTTAAAATCTCATTAATTGTTGATGGTTTCTTGGAATCCTCATGGATTCCAATTTTAATTAATGACCATTACTATACCTCTACATAAATAACATAATAATTAATGTGAATAGGGACAAATTTTTAAGTACTATATTTTATTTCTTGACTTATAAGAAAAATGCTCGATTTTATATATTATCATTATGCAACATGTTTAATAATGTTACTCTCGGGCTCCATTTCGGAGCACTTCTTGGGCCACGCGTTCGTCGAAGTAGGGTATAACGATGAAACAGTTTTTTTGAGAGTCGATGAAGACATCAAAAAATACATACTAATTAACTGCACAAAATAGGATCAAATGCAAAAATTGTGAAATTTGTTTGTTTGAGCGTCTGGGTCCACCTATGACTGCCAACGCAAACTCAGGACAAACGCCCTGCAAAACGGAGTCTCAGTTTATGTTTTTATTTGATTTTAATTATTTAGGTGATTATTAAATATTTTATTGTGTTCATTTTAATTCATTTTTTTTATAATTGTAAAGAGAGATTATTTAAATATATGGAAAAAAAACCCTAGTAATTAAGGGCAATATTAGTATCTAAACCAGATTTCTTATCATGATAAAAATGATAACAAAATGACACATTATTTTATTAAGAAACATGTTAATCACATAAAATTAAATATACATTTATTGATGATATAAAAATAAATAGCATGTTTAGGGTATATATATATATGCAAAAGAAATTTAATTTTTTATATGTTTATAGTATATCAATGGAAGGGTCAATTTATTCAATGACTAAGTACGTATTTGAAAATACGTTTGAGCTCGCTTTTACTTGTGCAACAATCGAAAAAGGTAAACATATTTTAAATAATTGTAAAAGCACACTTATTTAAAAATATTATTTTAGTTATTATACAAAATTTGTGCTTCTTAAAAATCACAGAAAATAAGCTTTTTGGGAATCCAGTTAATTAAGCTACTTTATACAGAATCAAAATTTTCAATGCGGGCCAATCGATTCGCCGAATGCCTTGAGTTTTGGTTTGTGTTTGGGAGTGGGGTGAGAACTTCGCGTTTGTGTTTTCCGCCTTGAGTTTTGGCTTGTGTTTGGGAGTGGGGTGAAGAACTTCGCGTTTGTGTTTATGGGAAAACGGGGGTGATATAAAAACATTATTTTTGTTTGAAAACGCAATTTTTAATGTTGAAATGCAGGCGTGATCAGTTTTTCGTTTGGATGTACTATGATATTATATAGAGTTTTTCATCTTAGAAATCGCCCCCACCTTTCCCACGGATTTACCGCCCAGAATTTCTAAATTCCTACCACTACCATGAAATCACTAGCTAAAATCGACCATGGCCAACAGACGTCCAAAGGCCAACGTCAACCCAGGAATATCCGCTGAGCTATTTTGGTCCCTTTTCGAAAATTATTCATGTACATAGATCCAGGAATTGGGGTAGGAATCCCCAAACTGATCAAATGGGCCTTTAAACATTGTTTGAAACGCATGGTTTCTGTCCACGCTCGTCCCTCGTCGTGTTCCCCGCGGTGATAAGGATCTTTCTCGGGCACCGACTGTCTCATGTGGTACCGCCCGTACGACGCACACCGATGGATCACCGCCGTTGGCGAGGGGCATAGGAGGGCTTGAGTGGATGATGTTATGCGTGCGTGAACAGGTGAACGTGCGATGATCATGAATAATAACTTATTAATTTGTCATCCTCCATGCCGAGTCCGTCATCATCGTCCTCCAAATCTTTTCTGGGAAGGATGAGAGTAGAAAATGTGGCAAGGGAGCTCCATTGATGGAAAATATTGCGTTGAACAGAACACCGCTCACACATTTTAATTTTTTTAAAACATATATATATATATATATATATATAATATTGTTAATAAAATAATTTATTTTATTAAAAAAATGATGCACATTTTTTTGTGGGTAAAAAGAAATTTGTATTCTATTTGTAGATAATTACAACAAAAAAAATACTAAGTGTCACAAAAAGAAAAATATGTATCTAATGTATTTGCATGTATCGATGCATATGATGCACATGTTTATATGTATTGAATGCATATATTTTTAAATTTTCTGCATAAAAATATATTAAGATAAAAGAGTATATAATTATTGATTTTCTTTTGTGTCCATTTTCAACTAACACTAGGATTACATGGTCCTAACCATATGCATGGGAATATAGGATAATCTTTAGCTAAAAAATAATCATTATGGACAAGAACAGAAAAATCAATGTGTTGAAAATTGCAAATCAAATGATGGAAGATCTTACCATCACAATAAAAAGAAAGGTATAAAATAAAAAAAATGATTTGATATTACGTTTAATATCAAATAATTAACTGAATAATTAGGTGAATACTATGAACTTGATTTTTCTTTATTTATGAGTATATATTAAATGTATATATATAGTCATAAATGACTTTTCATTGTGGTGGGAATTAGTTAGTATATATGAATATAATATGAGATATTTAATTAGGAATGTTTTGATGGTGTTTTAGCCGCTTTAATTATAAAATCCAAATTTTGATATATTTTTAGATTTTTTTTTGTCTCAAATTCACAACACACTGTATAAAGATGTGAAGGGATTGTGTAAAAAAAAAAAAAAATCAATTCAATCAATATCTTTGGTGAGGATAATGGTGTGATATATTAGAAACACCCAAGTAGTATTAGAGTGATACCAACAATACGATGCTTTACTGTGCTGTATATACCCGAGAGGGTCAAGCTTCACCACGAGCAATTAACCTCTTTTTTTTTTTTATTGAAACAACACGTACTATTATTTTTCGCTTAGTAAGCTTAGTAAATTTTGTATTGCTACAAGAAACAGAATGTTGAGTGGAATAGAAGAACAAAAAAAAATTCAATGGGTCAGCAAAAAAAAAAAAAAAAAAAAGGGGACCCATCAATTGCTATCATCTGATTACATCAAGAGTAACAGTGAAAGAAGACTCTCCATATCATTTGGCAGTCCGGGGAGTGACACTCCCTCTTTTTCCTCCAGCAATATCTGTAGGAACTCATCCCAAAAATGAAAAAGATCATTTATCTTCTTTTTTATTAGTCGAAGCACGTGATTGACTACTTCTCAGAAGGGCAACAAACAATTTTATCTTCCCTTTTATTCATGTGTATCAACTTATTATTAAAAGAACAACATTAAGACATATCTCAATCAACAGACCAATGGACGGATACAGAGCCAATATATAGGAACGAGAAGTATAGCTCGGAACACAGCCTTGGTCGCCTCAATGACGTTGTTACCGCACGGTGGTACGCGTCAAAAGCGACCTGCATCCACATGCAGAGTTACATTCACTGACAATCTTTGCAACTACGCTGATTGCTCCAGATGTGATGCGGATTTTCCTTCCGCAGAGACTCCCATGGCCATTAGCATACCATCCAGTTGACAAAGATACGACATGCTCCATCTCTGTGTGTTTGATGCCATTGCACTTTGCTGGCCCTGCGAGGTGGCTGCCCGGTCCTCTTAGGAGGTTGTAGGTGAGGCTGGTCTGGGTGGTGGAAGAGGTGATGGGAGAAGATTGACAGCTGAAGAGAGGGTAAGGGATGAGACCACAATTGACATTAGTGAAGGGAATGCAAATTGGTGGAGGTGGTGGTGGCGGCGGGGGTGGTGATGGTTGTGGAGCAACTGGTGGAGGTGGATTGATGGTAGGTGGAGGAGGAGGGTTGATTGGAGGTGGTGGGTCGACTGGAGGCGGTGAAGCGATGCCAGATGGCAGCGCTATTTGGATTGTCCATGGAGGCGGTGGGTCAACAGGAGGTGGCGGAGGTGGATCAATTTGTGGCGGTGGCAGCAATGCAGGTGGAGGTGGAAGTGGTACACAGGTAGGATTATTGCCGGGATTGTCAACGCAGACACCACAAGGCATCTAAGACCGGGATTGCAATCATTGTTTTTAGTACGTGTTCCTCGGCAGCCAGTCTGAGTAATGGAGAAACCAGGGGCGAGTAATGGGACTTGGAAAAGGAGGAAGAGAAAGGTTAGGGATGTATGCATTTCATATGCTATCATTGATCTCCCCCCCCCCCCCCCCCCCCCCCCCCCCCCCCCCCCCCCCCCCCCCCCCCCCCCCCCCCCCCCCCCCCCCCCCCCCCCCACACACACACACACACACAACTGCACAGGTCCTTGGGTGAGTTAATTTAAAGACTGAATTTATAGAGTTCAGAATTAATGTTGTGGGATTAAGGAATGCATGTGTGGTGCACGTGGACGTTTTCCCCGTTTTGGGAGGGTAAAAGTCAAAATCTATCGACTAATGTTGGCTATGGAAACATGGACCCTCCTATAGTCATTTATGTATCAATCTATCTTCGCTTTTTATATTGGGGGATGTGATGAGTTAACTTTGTATTTTGTGTGAAACATCATTAACTTACTTGCATAAATGTTCATTTTCTACATTCTCCACTACTTACCTCCTTCAATTCACTACTTTCTCAAATCTTGACTTCCTATGTTACCCACCATTTTTTCATGACTTAGAAAACTAAATTGATCATCATTTTTCAAGAACCCCCATTTACCTATACATAGACCATGTACTTCCCATAAGCCTCTTATAACCTATGCCATTGTAAATCACTTTGACTACCATTTTTCCATAAACCTCTGTTTACCCAAACTTTGATACTTTACATTATGTGTTATGACTCCAACTACTCACAACCCATTTCCCATACAACTTTGCTTATAAAAAGACACCCTCTCCACTATTTTCACTAACTCAACAAACTCAATCTAACTCACTCTACAAAATCCCAACTCTACCTAAAACAAACATTTGTGCAAACTTGTCTCTAGTAGTCTAATTTTGAATGTAAGCTTGTCTCTTGTAATGAATATTAAGTTGTCAATTTTCTCTCTTCATTCTTCTTCTATTTTCAGTTGTGAGTCTTGGGCTAGTGTGACTTTGATTGCACTATTCGAAACCCTCGTGTCTCTCCACAGCCTCAATTTTAAAACAAAAGATCTTTTTTGTTGTTTTGCCTATGTTTCAATTGAAATAACTAAATTCCTTTACATTTGTAGTACTAATAAAATCAAATTGCACATTTTAAACTAAAACAAAATACACAATATAATACATAAATTAGTCATCATAATAATCACTGTAATACAAAAAACATAATATTTCAAAAGAAATATAGATGAAAACACCTTACTTGAAACATTATTTTTTTTGGTGGATGGAATCCAGTTATTTCAATTTCAATTGAAAATTTGAAAATAGCCTCATAACTTTAGTAGGCTTTGGGGAGGCCCTAGTCTTTGTGTGGGGTTCGTTGGGCACAAGAGGCTTGTGAGAGAGACAATGAAAGAAATGTTAGATGAAAAGCTAGGGTATTATGATAATCTCACATGTCTAGTTAGGGTTAATTACAAGTCTTATTAGTTTGGGGTAATGACAAAGATTAAAACAATATTTTTTTTAATAAAACAGGGACATATGTTGATTTAAGGATTTTATAGACACTAAGACAGATTTAATCAAGCTTACAGATAGTTTTTTTTAGAAAAATGTAGTCATTTTTATTCCATAATAAGAAAGAACATGACTGGGTTAGATGAGAAGAGTAAAAAGATAAGAAAATAAAGCAAAAACAAAAGGAAATACACACACTCATGTACCAAGAAATGCAGCCCGTATCAACCCAATCGTACCGGCCGAGGGTAGGTAGAAAAGACTTTGACCCCTTCCCCGTAGGACCCCACTACTCAATGATACAGAATTCAGTTTCATCTATGTGAAAGCTCAAGACCCCGCCCATGCAAGTGCTCCAGTCTCTGATGTTTTGGATCGTCGTCTCCCACAAGTTCTCGAAATAAAAGGCCATTCTCTTGAAGATAACAACATTTCTTGAACTTCATATCGCACATGCTCCCACTGGAATAATCGAGAGCCACACTCGCCCCGCTTTGCTCCGGTCGTTCTTCTTTCTCATGCGACGCGCCACCTCCCATAGTTCCTCAAGTGAACTAAACCGCATGGTTTGCTGGAGGCGTCTGCAAATAAAGCCCAAAGTCTAGACGCCACTGGGCAATGGCAAAACAAATGCTCGATGGTATCCTCCTCCCCACGGCAAAGTGCACAATCAGTCACTACCATGGTTGCCAGCACGCCCGGAATGTCTTGGTCACAAGACGATTCTGTAGCAAGAACCAGGAGAAGCATTTCACCTTTACTGGGATTTTCACCCTCCATTTTACCGCCGCCCGTGCTGCAACAGTGCTGTCCATTGCTTCCCCTCGGTTCCACCATGTATATCAGAGCTTGACCGGTTGGAGACAAGCTTACATATAGTTATATCGATTTTTTTTTTCTATATAAAAAAAAAAGTATTTAACACATAAAACGCATACTTTATAAATTGCGTATATCATATAGATGACCCAATTGAAGTCAATTGATCAGTCTATTCAACATGCATGATGATGTTGTAGCACAGATCGAACAAGTGCGTATAGATCGGATGAACATGCATGATTGAGTCATTCAACAAATGGCATACCACAATGGAAATATATATATATTAAGTTGATGAAAGTTCATAAAAGTCAGTTATCTCATTAAGATTACTTTATCTCTAGATTTTATACGTGGATGTAACTTGTAAATATGTGTTTCTCATATAGTTAGTAGTTCATGGTCTTGGTTTAATCTCTCAGTCGAGTTTGTTACATGTCTTAGTAAATATACAATACTACAATGTATTGTACCAGATACAATCAAACTATGGAAATAAACAATTTAAACATAGATTTTAATTTTAAATATCTCTTACACATAAATGCATTCTATATCATGTGATGACATCCTCTGTATTAATAAGACAAACAAATTTGAGAAGGAAAAAATGTCACGTGGATCATAAACAGCGTTTGCGTGATTTTCATATAAATAATATTTAAAAGAGTTACATTTTTATTAAAAGTGGCACTTTTAACACTTATCGGTCATTTTTTTCTATTCGTCACCATAGGAACCACACGGGATAACATAGAACATCCAGACTCCCAATTAGGTCCCCCATCTTGTTTATTATCATAATTTTCAGAAAATATGACTAGTTTTCAAAGCAGATTTGAAGTGTACGTGAGAGGAAACGTACCCTGCATGTAATCACCGTTCTTGAATTTGATGGTTGGTCGTGTATATTCTGCGGATCAATTTGAAATCAAGTATTGGGATTCACTATAAAAAGATTTCATGCATCCAACAATTAAAAGAAAGACATACTGTCGATGTCTGTTTATTTATTACTTGATCAACAGCCGACACAGAGTCTAAACTCGGCTTGCTTATTGTGAGAAGAGAAATACAACGGACACAGATCTCTTCCTTTATTCTATGAGTATTATTATATTATATATTATTCATTAATAGGTACTGCTGAGCTGATTAAGATACGTAGGTAACGTAACCATGCATGAAGGCGGCGCGCATGCATGCGGATGTAGGTGATCATATAAGTGTCCACTGGACGGATTGAGAGCCGAATATAGGGAGCCCCAAAGCTCGGAAGATGGCGGTGGTCCCTTCTATAACGTTGTTCCCGCACGGTGGTTGTAGAAGGCCCCTGCAGCCGCTTGCGGAATTACATTGGGCGACCACCCTGGCTTCAACTGTCCTCCCATTGCTGGCTGAGATTCGTATACTCCTGCCGCAGAGATTGCCACTCAAAAACCATCCGGTCGACATCGAGACTACGAGTTCGAACTGCGTGTGTCGAACGCCGTCACACGAAGGTGAGAGTAGGCTGCCTGGTCCGAAGAGGAGGTTGAAGTTGAGGGTGGCTTGCGTGGAAGGAGAAGTGGTGGGTGGAGAGCAGTTGTAGAGTGGGTAGGATATGAACTTGCAGTTGGCGGAACTGAACGGGAAGCAAGGTGGTGGTGGAGGTGGTGGCGGGGACGGCGGTGGTGGAGGTGGCGACGGTGGTGGTGGAGGTGAGGGTGGTGGGGGTGGGGGTGATGGTGGTGGTGGAGATGGGGGTGGGGTGACGGTGGTGGTGGAGATGGGGGTGGGGGTGACGGTGGTGGTGGAGATGGGGGTGGGGGTGGGGATGGGGTGGGGGTGGGGATGGTGGGCAGAGAGGTTGGGCTGGTGGAGCTGGGTTGCCGCATGTGCCTGGACCGGCAAGGTTACTGCAGACCAGTGGGCTTGTACATATGGGCGCGGTGGGGACTGATGGATTACATGCCCCAAAGCAAGGAACTTGAGCAAAGGTGAAGTTGGGGATGAGGAGGAGGAGGTGGAGGATGATGAAGGTGATCAGTGAAGAAGAAAACATTGCTGCATGCGCCATTATATATATTTCTTCCTCAGACAAGTGTGGGGTGATTTAACAACCGGACTTGATTGAGGATGGAGAGACGAATACGAGTTAGGGTGTCAATTTATAGAATCCGGAAATGAGGATATGAATTGTGTAACTTGTGTTGGGGTGGGGGTCCATTTCTTAAATTTGCATTGAGAGCTTGGCAAGCCAGAACCTATAGGAAAGATCCATTGAGAAGCACAGACACGGTAGAAGATTTAGAATGTAAAACCACTGACACAAGTGGATTACTAGGTTACTCCAACCATTGATACAAGTGGAACCACTAAGTAACTCCAACAGGTGCCATGTATCTTATTAGACATTATCGTGAAGTGAGCATATACAGCAGCTAGTACTCAACTAATTCCACTAGCTAGTTTTTCCTTCGACTATACATGTATAAAAATGGTCAAGCCTGTACTCGATTGTTATACATGAATCAATCTACAGTACCTTATATCGCCATTATAATTTTACGGCAATATTCCAAGTTAATTAAACCAACTACATACACAGCTGCTGTATGTATTGTGTGTCAACACACGGGGAAGGTTTGAAATGGCAAATTTTAGACAGCCTTGGTATATTATGTTTTTTATTATTGAAATATAAATGTTTATACTTACCAAAAATAACTAATAAATGAATAAATAACTGAAAAAAGAAAAAGCACTGATACACTAACTCTATTTTAATTACAATCTTCTCATAGACTATAATAACATAGTATATACTGCTCCATCACATTCTATGGGGTTCTATTATAATATATATGATTAAAAAAATTAAAGAAAAAATGCACAAGTGTATTCAGTATATATTTTATTTCATATACCAGCATATACTTCAATAATCAAGTGTATGACTTTTTTAGAAAATATCATATGGACTACAAATGCAACATTACAGGTAAGATATCATTTTCCAAATTGAAATTTTAGAAAGAAAAAAAAAACACTGTGTGTTATTTTACTTTGGATAATTTTTATTAGCATGTTTGACCTTGGAATCTAGTGTAGGAATATCACAACCCGCCATGTTATTTATTGTTTTTTCATTCAGTGGACATTATAACACATGATTCTTCTAGCGAATTGAGCTTTAAAAAGTCGGCTAGCACCTCATCTCTATAAAGAATGGTCAATGATCAAATCAGCGAGTTACAAATTTTAAAAATATATATACACATGATTCTTCTATTCATTGGTACATCCAGTGATTTTCTAGAAGCGGAAACTTGAATAGAATTCATATTTACAATCTTCATCGTTTTCTTATTTCATTTAATATAACTTTTTAGGTGAAAAACGTAAAAAAGGCATTTGTATTACTGAGTAAATTAGGGTTGGTTTAACAAGAGGATAAGTGATGTGATAAGGGGTAATTGTAGGGAAGTGAGGGGAAGAACAATTTATCCCGTTTAGTAAAAAAAAATCATGATAAAGTATAGACAATTATCCCGATTTTAAAATAAAAATAAATTTTTTTTGTTTTACTTAAATACTGGAACAACATATATGCCCACTTTTATTTCAATTTTAAAAAATGTAAATATGAACAAAATTGATGAATTTTTTATCCCTTAAAATTAGGATAAATTACTCATAAGTGAGTGAGAGGATAACTTATATATCCATGTTTGATATAAAAAATAATCGAGATAAACCGCAGATAATTGCCCCAATTTTAAAATAAAATGGGGATAACACACACCCAATTCTCCTTCACACCTCATCCTCCATCTCCGTAATGAAAGAGGTGAGATTATGTGGAATTTGTATGAAGGGCATTACGGTAATATTGCATGTATGATTAGGGTGACAATAGCAATAATGCAATTTTGATCGTAAACCGAATCTGAACTGATCCAAACCGATTTTTTTTGTTTGAGTCAATAGTTTTATTATTTCAATTGGTTATGGAATGAAAAATTAATAAATTGATTTACATTGGTTTGTGTTTGATTTTACTTAAAAAAATTGAATTAACTAAATCGATCTGAATTAAATTTAAATACATGATTATTCATAATCAATATTCATTTAGCTCATTCTTTTTATACTAAAAACTATATTATTGTTATACCATTAATATTAACAAAAAATGAATATACTAATTTATACCATGAATCATAGCATTTTGATATATTTATGTAAAGTGGTACACCAATCCCTCAAAATACTCTAACAACCTCAAATTGGTAGAAGGGGAAAATAATAATTGGGTGTATATATTTTTATTTTTAACGGTTCGGTTCGATTTAGTTCAGATTAACAATACAAAAAATAGTTCTGTTCGGTTTTGGGTTTTTTGTATTGTTTTTTGTTTGGTTCAATTTTCAGGTTATATGTGAATATAGTTTGGTTCAATTTGGATTTGTTAAAAACTGAGTCAAATCGATCGAATTGCACCCCTAGACAATAGAAACTAATTTAACATTTTTCTAATAACACAAGGAGTTGGGGATATTAATTTCTGATTTTACATAGACTTTTTACAATTTTGACAACTTCAAAGGGAGTTGTATCGGATTTCTTTCCCATTTTGTAATTGTAATATATGCATCATTCTTTTGAGACAATGTGGATTAAGTGTAGTGGGCCAACGTGACATATATACTTAATTAATATTAACACATTTATAGAATGTTTTTTAAAATTCAATGAGACATTTTTGTTGGACTAACGAAATACTTTTTTTTTTTTTTTTGCTGGGTAATAAGATTTCTATAGCAGTAGAAGAATTTACAAAGCATTACAAAAGGGATTGTCCAAAGGAGGGTAGATGAGAACAGTTCCCACCTAGTTAAAGCAAATTACAACAGACCTCTATGAAACTTAGGGAGAACTGAGAATAGCAAGCTAACAGAGGATTGACATGCATTTTAATGGACCTGGATTTCTCGAATCTGGATTTTTTTGTCCTTGTCTTCTTGTAAGAGCAGTCGGACGGCATCCCATAGATGGGAGGGGAGGAATTCAGTGATGCCAATGGTAGATTGTGTCGCAGCTAGATGGTCAGCAACACGATTTGCTTCTCTATAAGCATGAGAGATCCTCCATTCAGAGAAATGTTGGATTAAAATACGAAGCTCTCTTAAGTCTCTAAACGCAGTCCGGGGGGTGAACCTCGACCCTCTGTTCATGCTTGGACTGTTGTGGAGTCGGTTTCACTCCAGATACGAGTGGCATTCAAGGATTTGCACAAGCGGCGGTCTCTAACGAAATACATTCGACTATAAATGAATGTAAAATGAGCTTCATGTAACAATAGTTTTTGTTTAATCAATAGAAATACACTCATTTCATGGCACAAGATATGATACCACAACCACAACCCAAAAGGGGGATCAAATTTTTTTTAGAAACCTTGAACTTGTCCTTCAATTAAAGTGTGGAGGCGATGATCTACATTCTTTCTGACATTGAGCTGATTTAAAGGATTCGGAATCAATTAAGACTGATTTTAGTCAGTCCGGTTAATATCGAACTGCACAATCTATTAATCGAATTGTACAAATAATAAAAACTTAATTATTATGTTTACTAAGGAGAATAATTAAAAATATAATCAAACAGAAAATAATTTATCCTTATCTATACCAGAATAATTCTTTATTTCAAAATAACTTGTATAAATATTATTCAAGTTGGGGCTAAAATGATTCATCCCATCCAAGTTGGCCCACAAGCACATGGATGAAGATAATTTCAGTCTGCATTAATTCTGTTTGTGTACATACATGCGAGAAATGAATCAATTCGTGGTGGATATTAAATGGTGGTCGAACCCAACTTGGCATTGGTAACTGTTCGTCCATAGGTTGTCTAAAATTTTCCATTCAAACCTTCCCCGTGTGTTGACACACAATACATACAGCAGCTGGTTTAATTAACTTGGAATATTGCCGTAAAATTATAATGGCGATATAAGGTACTGTAGATTGGTTCATGTATAACAATCGAGTACAGGATTGACCATTTTTATACATATATAGTTGAAGGAAAAACTAGCTAGTAGAATTAGTTGAGTACTAGCTGCTATATATGCTCACTTCACGATAATGTCTAATAAGATACATGGCACCCGTTGGAGTTACTTAGTGGTTCCACTTGTATCAATGGTTGGAGTAACCTAGTAATCCACTTGTGTCAGTGGTTTTACATTCTAAATCTTCTACCTTGTCTGTGCTTCTCAATGGATCTTTCCTATAGGTTCTGGCTTGCCAAGCTCTCAATGCAAATATAAGAAATGGACCCCCACCCCAACACAAGTTACACAATTCATATCCTCATTTCCGGATTCTATAAATTGACACCCTGACTCGTATTCGTCTCTCCATCCTCAATCAAGTCCGGTTGTTAAATCACCCCACACTTGTCTGAGGAAGAAATATATATAATGGCGCATGCAGCAATGTTTTCTTCTTCACTGATCACCTTCATCATCCTCCACCTCCTCCTCCTCATCCCCAACTTCACCTTTGCTCAAGTTCCTTGCTTTGGGGCATGTAATCCATCAGTCCCCACCGCGCCCATATGTACAAGCCCACTGGTCTGCAGTAACCTTGCCGGTCCAGGCACATGCGGCAACCCAGCTCCACCAGCCCAACCTCTCTGCCCACCATCCCCACCCCCACCACCATCCCCACCCCCACCCCCATCTCCACCACCACCGTCACCCCCACCCCCATCTCCACCACCACCGTCACCTCCACCCCCATCTCCACCACCACCATCACCCCCACCCCCACCACCCTCACCTCCACCACCACCGTCGCCACCTCCACCACCGCCGTCCCCGCCACCACCTCCACCACCACCTTGCTTCCCGTTCAGTTCCGCCAACTGCAAGTTCATATCCTACCCACTCTACAACTGCTCTCCACCTACCAATTCTCCTTCCACGCAAGCCACCCTCAACTTCAACCTCCTCTTCGGACCAGGCAGCCTACTCTCACCTTCGTGTGACGGCGTTCGACACACGCAGTTCGAACTCGTAGTCTCGATGTCGACCGGATGGTTTTTGAGTGGCAATCTCTGCGGCAGGAGTATACGAATCTCAGCCAGCAATGGGAGGACAGTTGAAGCCAGGGTGGTCGCCCAATGTAATTCCGCAAGCGGCTGCAGGGGCCTTCTACAACCACCGTGCGGGAACAACGTTATAGAAGGGACCACCGCCATCTTCCGAGCTTTGGGGCTCCCCATATTCGGCTCTCAATCCGTCCAGTGGACACTTATATGATCACCTACATCCGCATGCATGCGCGCCGCCTTCATGCATGGTTACGTTACCTACGTATCTTAATCAGCTCAGCAGTACCTATTAATGAATAATATATAATATAATAATACTCATAGAATAAAGGAAGAGATCTGTGTCCGTTGTATTTCTCTTCTCACAATAAGCAAGCCGAGTTTAGACTCTGTGTCGGCTGTTGATCAAGTAATAAATAAACAGCATGTCTTTCTTTTAATAGTTGCATGCAAGCATGCATGAAATATTTTAGGGAAGCCCAATACTTGATTTCAAATTTATCCGCAGAAAACGACCAACCACCAAATTCGTTAGCATTATCTATAATAATGCCCTATAATATGACATAATATATACAATAAAAAAAAAAGATGATAAGTGTCCGGTGTACTCACTATCCATTTGATTCTGCGTTTGAAAAGCTGAAGATTTACAAATGTAAATTTAAACACATTTCAGCGCTTAACTTTTCAAACTAACATTTTACTTTTGCAGACTAAAAAATCTTGTTGTTAAAAAACTAACAAAATAATGTTTTTTTCAAAATCTTAAATCTGAGCTTAAAACTCTAATTTTAAGAATTTTAATCTTTCAATATCACATTCAAACCTTTCTTTAAAATAAGCAAGTGGATTTTAGACTTTGTATCGGCTGATGATTAAAAATTACAATAAATAAACAGATATCAAGAGCAAGTCATTAATTTAGTGATTGCACGATGTATTTTATTGGTGAAGCCGGATAGCAAATTGTCTAAGAATAACCATTCATCAAAGGAATGATGTTCAAATTTCAGTTCCTCGATCTCACCCTTGACTGAAGACCCCTATTTTGGGTGAGTAAATAAAGATATTTTTTATGAACCAAAAGTGAGGTGATCATATACATACAGGTATAGTTAATCAAAATCAGTTCATTTAAATGTGACAAATGGCATGTGCAGTCAGATGTACTCTTTGGAGCACTTACTATATTTGATCGGGTATGCGACATATGTAACATGTTCTATTATGGCAGGTGCAACCACCTGCATTGTATTATTTTTAATTATCAAGTTTTAGACCTTTCGAACGGACTCGAGATGGTGCGTTTTTAACAGGGTCGGCCCTGACATTTGAAAATTTAGGTGGGGTCCTAGACGATATTTTGAAATGAGTTTCTATGAAAGAAATTTTGTTTTAAAATGATCCAATAAATTATTATTTTTAATCAATCGACCAGAAAAATTTTAAAAATAAATACGTGCTCTCATAAACTTTATTTCACAACTCAACTAATATACAGTTATTTAGAAATCTATCTTGTAATAATTGTATCAAAAAAATTACAAATACATACATATAATCTAATCTACACTAAGAACAAACATAATTAAAAGCTATAATACCAAAAAGAAATGATGAAATTCAACAAAGCATCACTTGAACATTTTTCCCCACAAATTTATTTTTTAAAATCAAATAAATACTATATCAAGTAAATTCATGAATTTTAAGTTTTAAATTGAATTGAGATGTTTTACTAAAAAAAAACCATTCAAATTGACGTTTATAAAGGAGATCTCTCTTATATTAAATTTAAATAATTAATCTTTCTAAATTTTATTATCTTTAATTTGTATATATAACCGGATTGTAAAATTAGATTAAGATTCATATTTATTTTAAATTTTAAATTTTTAAATTTGAATATTATTAGATAGACAACTACACGATGGATATTATATGGATATTTTAAAAAAAAAACTTATTTTGCAATAAATTGTGAATCTCAGTAATCTCTCTTCAATTCATTAAGATTTTAATGCAATTGATTGCATTTTTCTTGTTATTGACTGAGGCCTTGGATGGGTTAAAGTATTTCATATTTTTTGTAATGGGCCAAAAAAAACTGAGGCTCATCAAACATATATTTAACATTTGGGGTATTTGGGGCCCTTTCCTGGGTGGGGCCCTAGGCAGCTTGCCTACTGGGCCTACACCCAGGGCCGGGCCTGGTTTTTAAGGGCCCACTTTGCCCTTCATTTCTCATCTTGCTGATGTCCTCCTGTCTCCAACCAAACAGGGAGAAAAAAAAGAACATGGACCCCAAAATTTAGATTTTATAGAGAAGTCTCAATAAGTGTTATTATCACATTGGTTCTCTGTGCAATCTCTTATTGATTGTTACTTCAAAAATCCATTCCGGCGGGTCTCCTCATCTCCGACGACCGGTGTTATCACCATTGGATGCCTCTCGTCGCCTTCTATAATATGAGAGGTGGATCAGCTACCCTCCTCCGACCTCCACATTTCTGACCTCTATTATCACCTTTTTTTAGATACAGCCACAAATATAGATAAATATATTAAAATTTCAGATATAGATACAGATGAGCATACTAGTTTTTTCATATACAAATACAGATAAGTATATTAGTTTTTTCAAATACAAATATAGATACATATTTAGATACAATCCTTATTCACACAAATATGCATGTATTATTCAGATACATCTTACATGTATGTAGATTCAAAATAAAAAAATATGTTCGCATGAATGTAAATGAGTTGAAAAAATAAATGTAAAAAATTAAATATGCTCATAGTTTCAATATACATAATTATGTACATCGAAAACATCGTAAACGGTTACACACATAAACAAAAAACAAAATATGCATGTATTATTCAAATACACCTTACATTTATCTGGATTGAAATTTAAAAAATTTGTTCACACGAATATAAATGAGTTGAAAAATGAGATTTATCACAGAAAATATAATTGTTTACACGAATGTATATAATTTAAAATAAATGTAACTAACTTTAAAAAAAATTGTTTAAAATCATATTAAAAACAGAAAGTATAAATATATAAAATTCAGATACATTTAAAATATAACTTAATTAAAAAAATATTTTAAAAAAAAATAATGCATATAGTGTTCAGATATATTTGTAGTATGAATATGAATTTCAAGAAAAAAACATAAACTGTTTAAATGAATGTATATATTTATTTCATATCATATCATCTAAAAAGAGAGAACATGCCAATAAAAAAATTAGATCATATTAAATATATGATTCAACAAAAAAAGAAAAATGGTTGAAAAAAACTCTAAGCCCATGTTTGGTTCGAGAATTCAATTATTCTGATGTTTATGATTATTCTAGTATAAATAAGGATAAAGTGATTTTGTGTTTGGTTGTGTTTTGAATTATTCTCGTTGAAAAACGTAAGAATAAATTTTTTGTTGTTTCGGTAAAATGTGAATAAAGTACGGATAATAATTTATAAAAGGTAAAAAAATAATGATAGTTGATTTGACATGTAATTTATAAGAGGTGATGACAGTTGATTTGACAGTGGACATACTTATTCTTTGGGTGGAATAACCTAGAATAATTTTAATTCCAGGGATTGGTTAGAATCCATATACCATTTTATACTAGTTTATTCTAGCATACCTATATCATGTTATACCACTCATCCAAACACATTTTTTGTTTTATTCTTACTTATTCACATACATACTCGACTTATTCCCCAACCAAACAGGGGCTAAAGAAATTTATCAATATGCACCTTGGTGTTTTAACAAAATGATCACTTCATTGTGAAATAACAAGGGGTTATACACGATTACATAAATAAAGAAAATGTCATGGTGAAAAAAAAAAAAAAGGAGGAATTACTTAAATAAATTAGATTGTTAAAAAAACATGGGATCAATGAATGATCACGTAAAATTATAACTGCCTCCATCATTAACAGAATAATTATTAAAAAAAAGTCATCTAAAGACTAAAAAATACATTACCTCGTGAGGCTTTTACAAGGCATATAAAAAATGGGACTTAAAATTATTATTGAAAAAAAAAAAAAAACTTTCCAACAAATCATTCAAACCGTCGCCCAAGCTCGTCAAAGTGAAGATCCAAGGCTGCTGCCGCCGCCCTGTGCAAGCTCTCATCACCACCACCACCGCTCGACGATGGCGATTGATCGCGTCTCCTCTTCGCCCTTTCCAATCGGATTTTTGATCCATCAATCGGATTGATGAAATCGCGACACCGGTCCTCTTGTCATCCTCGCCATCCACTTCGATCGGATCCGAGAAGCTCTGTCTCGCCTCCATCACGTCCACTCCAGGCATCCCTCTCTGATCTTCCTCCTGTTTTTCAATTTTGTTGGCTAGTCTATCAAATCGCGACCTTTGCCAATCTGAACGATTTTGGATCCCTTTTCATGGTCTATTGGATCGGCAAATCTATCGAATCGCGATGTTGGCCAAATCTACTCATCATCTCTATTTGAAAAACCCTAGCTTGTCCTATCGCCGGAGATATGCTCAAACCCTATTTCTTTTCTCAAAGAATTCCATATATTTCTCCAAATTTTGTAAGTTTTGGTGGTTCTGCGCAAACCTTTTTTGAGTGGGGCTTAGTGTGTCCCTTCCATTTTCACTTCTTTCACAACGCAACATTTTGTTGCTGCAAAAGATACTTTCCAATTAAATCTCATGCTTAACGAACAGCTTTGTAGCACAAAATTATGAGTAGCATTGAATCCTAAGTATGTTTTGCCCATGCAGTGGTGCTGCGGCAGTATTGGTGACACAAGTTCATTTTGTATGATACTTTGAATGTCAGTATTAAATCTTCATTTCATTTCATTCTCTTTTTTTTTTTATTAGTAATGTGGAATTGTTTGAGAGAGCAAATGTTTTTTACTATTAACATCATTCCAACCCCCACCATTTGTACACTGCATGTGCGCGCACACCAGGTATTTTTCATTGCACTCGTCCTTTTATTCCTCCTCACCTGCTCATCCTATAGTCATTTCTTCTACCCCTCTTGAATTCATTTGTCTCTCAAAGTGGCTCAAGTGACTTTGGACTATCTGGTTTCCACCCAAACAATCTCTTACACGTAATCCATCATTTCAAATGAGTGCACTTTGGGTATTGTTTATTTCGTAATTGCATAGGGAAGGGGAGAAAACTTTATGAACTATTGCAGGTTCAGTGTCATATGTGATGGCTCGAAAAGATTTTCTTCTTCGTTAAAGTGGTAATGTTAGTGTGTGTATTAATTAAATGTTAGATATATTTTAATTTTATGATAAATTTTGATACCCTTGTCAAAGAACTGAAAGACAAAGCATCTTTATTCCAGATTCTTGTATTTGCTGCATGCACATCTAGAATTTTATTCCTAACCAACTAAAGGAGATCAAGATAGTCAACTAAATATATGGGCCTTCCACTCTTCACAGGGGTCTCCCTTCCAGCTGCCTCCTATTGGTGGATAAGCCTAGGAAGCGACTCCAATTATGGCATGGGCACTTAGCAGGTAGACTCAAACTTGCAAAAACTGTTCTTTTTAACCTTCAGATTTATTGGAATATGGTGTTTGCCTTACCACAAGGAACTATTAAAACTATCGAAAAGTCCATAATATCATTTCTGTGGGAGCCCCTGTGCTGAGAATAACTGTCCATCATGTCGAATGGTGCAGCCTGCACTCCGAAAGTTGGTGGTGGCCTGGGCTTGAAAAGGGTGGCGGATTGGAGTAGAGCGACTTTGGGAACTAGATTTTAGGAAATTGCTACGAAATCTACATCCCTTTGGGTCTAATGGTACCAAAAGATATCTGAATAAACAAAATATTTGGGAGGTGAGCCCTACTTCGGCAAGGTTCCTGGATATAGCTTAAATGTTAGCCCCTCAAAAATAGATGAAAAAGAAAAAAAAAGAGGTACAATATGTTATATTTAGCAGAGAAGGGATAAGAGTCTGGATTTACCCTTTGATTAAGGGCCAAATTTGAAAGAGATACTCCCGGAATCCTTCCTCCAACAGGAGGATAGTCCCTACAAAACTGTTGTCTCTTCCCTGCGATAACTCTTGGACCAAACCATGATGGTGGTATGAGGCCTGGCACAACACTTGGGGCCTGATCTCACAACAGGAGATGCAGCAGGAAAGGAAATAGGGGCTGTGTATCGACGTCCGCACAGGGGGTTGTTAAGAGGGGATGAGAATGCTGTCTCATTTAGTTAAGGCTTCCATCTGTGCAGGGGACTCATTTGTTAATATCATTTTTTATGTAAGTAATTACTATTATACCTTTTGATGTAAATGTGACAATCTAACAGCATTACAATTTTTTTTACCCACCCAAAAAATATATGTAGACTATTAAGTGTTATTGATGGGTTACTAGAATTACCAAACTCGTAACTTATGATGTTTGTTTCTCGACCATGGAATACAGTAATAATAGGGCAATCACAGAATTGGGGGATCAGTGGACTACAGGAAAAGGCTCTATGTCCTGAGTCCTGAACTGAGAAGGCAAGTCTGATCCGAGAAGTTACTACTATCCTACAGCATATGCTGTGTGCATATATCAATTTTTTTAATAAAATTTAATTAATACATCTCATATCACTCACAAGTGTATCTCCATGTTAATAACAAAGACCCTTATATCACCAGGATATCAAATTTAATTTCTGTCTTGCCCCCTGTTGGACCTAATATATTTCTGGAAATTCTAGAATGCACTTCACCTCCCCAGTTGGAGCTCTACTGTGTGATTCTCTTCAGTCTTTACATCTACTGAGTACTTACTGTGATATGTGCATGCTAAGGTTACACAGAACCAAGTGGGCGATGTGAATCCTTTGGCGTAGTGTGTGTTGAAGTCACATATATGCAGCCCGCCATTTGAAGAAGTCTCAAATGGCTGATCAGGGAAAACTGCACTAACAATTTGGATGGCTTGGGAAACAATCCCAAATTTGGTGTGCTGGGGGAGAAAAAGCTAAGAATTGAGTGAGGAATAGGAGGAATTGGAGGAAGAATGTAGAACCCAGATTCTAGTAGACCTTTGTCATTATAATTGATTATATACCTTATTCTTGAATCGAAAATCATTTGCACCTAAATTTCAATTTGGATGAATTGGATTTGTCAATGCATGTCTGGTAAATGGAGCTATTCCTATGTGCTTTAATTAAGGCAGTGTTTGTATGATTTCTCATATTCTCTATGGCACTATCAAAGGCTCGAGCATGGGGGGTAAATTGCAGATGGCTGAACATGGGGCTAAATCGTAGATGTCTCGGCGTGGAAGTTAAATCGTGAATGCCTGAGCGCAGGGGTCAACTCACAGATGCAGTCGAGCAAGGAGACCAAACTATAGTTTTCTGCTATGAGAAGTCCCACATTCCTCATATTCTGATTTTCTATTTGTTCTTTATGAATTAATCTCTTAGTACTTGTGCTTGATCTGTTACATCTAAACTTTTATTGATTATATCATGAGATGTGATCAGAAGTCCTCGTGAGCTTGTGCTCTCAAATTATTAGCATTAACCCTTGAGTATTGTATTGGCTTATAAAATAACAGTTAGCTTTGGTTTTGTGCATGTGTTGTTTGTTTGAAATTAATTCTTATTCATTATTTTTTATCTTAAATATACACACAATTTGTGCATGCAATAAGATCTCTAAAAAAATCTATGTATGTGATATTGCAATTATTTTGTGCAGATATGTGAGACCACCTGATTAAGTCATGTTATAATTGAAACTTGGGCATGATACTGATGTATAATTCTTCATTGCATAGTTACCATCCAAAACAAAGTCTAATTAAGCGTGGTTCTCGGAAGACAACAAATATATCTCTATTCCCTTTTATTGTGTATATTATATTATCATGTATATATCTCACTCTGCCAATATTAATGAAACCCTCTTAAGGCAGACCACTAGTAAAGTTCCACACGACTGGTTGTACAGAGCCCACGGGAAGGTTTAGAGAACGGTATACGGACTGTGTGCCTTCAATCACATTGTTACCGCAGGGTGGTTGAAAATGAGGTCTGCACCCCCTCTCAGAGTTACATTCACTCACGACCTTGGCCACTACGCTCATCCCGGAGTTAGAGGATTTGATGAGTATTTTCTTCCCACAATTGCTGCCCTTAGAGAACCATCCGGTCGACATTGAGACAACAAGTTCTGACTCTGAGTGTTTGATGCCATCACACTGTGCGGGCCATGTATAGTTACTGCCTGGCCCTACCAAGCTGTTGTAGGTGAGGCTTGCTCGGGTAAAATTAGTGGTGATCCTGGGAGAGCAATGATAGAGTGGATAAAATTTCCACTTGCACCGAGTCGTAGCAAATGGAAAACAAGGATGCGGTGGAGGTGGGGGCTTGATGGGTGGAGGAGGTGGTGGAGGGTCCACTGGAGGCGGCGGATCAATGAGTGGTGGGGGTGGCGGGTCAACTGGAGGGGGCGGTGGAGGAATTGTGGGTGGTGGAGGCGGCGGGTCCAATGGAGGCGGCGGTGGTGGTGGCGGGTCCACTGGAGGTGGAGGTGGCGGGTCTATTGGAGGTGGCGGGTCAACTGGAGGCGGTGGTGGCGGTGGCAGGTCGACTGGAGGCGGCGGCGGTGGGTCCACTGGAGGTGGAGGTGGTGGATCAATGGGTGGTGGTGGTGGGGGGTCGACTAGAGGAGGCGGTGGTGGGTCCAATGGAGGTGGAGGTGGTGGGTCAAGTGGAGGTGGCGGTGGTGGTGGTGGTGGGTAACCTGGAGGGGGCGGTGGGGGGTCTGTGGGTGGTGGAGGTGGTGGGTCAATTGGAGGTGGTGGTGGTGGGTCCACTGGAGGTGGAGGTGGTGGGTCGACTGGAGGCGGTGGCGGCGAGTCTATTGGAGGTGGCGGTGGTGGCTGGTCGAGGGGAGGCGGTGGTGGTGGATCAATGGGTGGTGGCGGTGGTGGGTCAACTACAGGGGGCGGTGGGGGGTCTATGGGTGGTGGAGGTGGCGGGTCAAGTGGAGGTGGTGGTGGCGGTGGGTCAACTGGTGGCGGTGGTGGCGGGTCTATTGGAGGTGGCGGTGGTGGATCAATGGGGGGTGGTGGTGGTGGCGGGTCAACTGGAGGTGGTGGCGGCGGGTCCAATGGTGGTGGAGGTGGCGGGTCGAGTGGAGGTGGTGGTGGTGGTGGTGGTGGTGGTGGTGGTGGTGGCGGGTCGACTGGAGGCGGTGGTGGTGGGTCCACTAGAGGTGGAGGTGGCGGTGGTGGATCAATGGGTGATGGTGGAGGCGGATCGAGTGGAGGCGGCGGTGGTGGGTCCATTGGAGGTGGCGGTGGTGGATCAATTGGTGGTGGTGGTGGCGGATCGACTGGAGGCGGCGGTGGTGGGTCCACTGGAGGTGGCGGTGGTGGATCAATGGGTGGTGGTGGTGGGGGATCGACTTGAGGCGGGGGCGGCGGGTCCAGTGGAGGTGGCGGGTCAACTGGAGGGGGCGGTGGGGGGTCTGTGGGTGGCGGAGGTGGTGGGTCAACTGGAGGCGGTGGTGGCGGGTCAACAGGAGGCGGGGGTGGTGGATCAATGGGTGGTGGCGGTGGTGGGTCAACTGGAGGGGGTGGTGGGGGGTCTGTAGGTGGTGGAGGTGGTGGGTCGAGTGGAGGTGGCGGTGGTGGATCAATGGGTGGGGGTGGTGGTGGTGGCGGGTCGACTGGTGGTGGTGGTGGCGGGTCTATTGGAGGTGGCGGTGGTGGATCAAAGGGTGGTGGTGGTGGTGGGTCGACTGGAGGCGGTGGCGGCGGGTCCTGTGGTGGTTGAGGTGGCGGCGGTGGTGGGTCCACTGGAGGTGGAGGTGGCGGGTTGAGTGGAGGTGGCGGTGGTGGATCAATGGGTGGTGGCGGATTGATTGGAGGCGGCGGCGGTGGGTCCACTGGAGGTGGCGGTGGGGGGTCTGTGGGTGGTGGAGGTGGTGGTGGTGGGTCCACCGGAGGGGGAGGTGGTGGGTCGAGTGGAGGTGGCGGTGGTGGATCAATGGGTGGGGGTGGTGGTGGTGGCGGGTCGACTGGTGGCGGTGGTGGCGGGTCTATTGGAGGTGGCGGTGGTGGATCAAAGGGTGGTGGTGGTGGTGGGTCGACTGGAGGCGGTGGCGGCGGGTCCTGTGGTGGTTGAGGTGGCGGCGGTGGTGGGTCCACTGGAGGTGGAGGTGGCGGGTTGAGTGGAGGTGGCGGTGGTGGATCAATGGGTGGTGGTGGTGGCGGATTGATTGGAGGCGGCGGCGGTGGGTCCACTGGAGGTGGCGGTGGGGGGTCTGTGGGTGGTGGAGGTGGTGGGTCAATTGGAGGTGGTGGTGGTGGGTCCACCGGAGGTGGAGGTGGTGGGTCTTGTGGAGGTGGCGGTGGTGGATCAATGGGTGGGGGTGGTGGTGGTGGCGGGTCGACTGGTGGCGGTGGTGGCGGGTCTATTGGAGGTGGCGGTGGTGGATCAAAGGGTGGTGGTGGTGGTGGGTCGACTGGAGGCGGCGGCGGTGGGTCCTGTGGTGGTTGAGGTGGCGGCGGTGGTGGGTCCACTGGAGGTGGAGGTGGCGGGTTGAGTGGAGGTGGCGGTGGTGGATCAATGGGTGGTGGTGGTGGCGGATTGATTGGAGGCGGCGGCGGTGGGTCCACTGGAGGTGGCGGTGGGGGGTCTGTGGGTGGTGGAGGTGGTGGGTCCACCAGAGGTGGTGGTGGTGGGTCGACTGGAGGCGGTGGTGGCGGGTCGACAGGAGGCGGGGGTGGTGGATCAATGGGTGGTGGCGGTGGTGGATCAATGGGTGGGGGTGGTGGATCAATGGGTGGTGGCGGTGGCGGATCGATTGGAGGTGGCGGTGGTGGATCTATGGGTGGTGGTGGTGGGGGGTCGATTGTAGGCGGCGGCGGCGGGTCCAGTGGAAGTGGAGGTGGCGGATCAACTGGAGGGGGCGGTGGGGGGTATGTGGGTGGTGGAGGTGGTGGGTAAACTGGAGGTGGAGGTGGTGGGTCGACTGGAGGCGGTGGTGGCGGGTCGACAGGAGGTGGCGGTGGGGGATCAATGGGTGGTGGTGGTGGTTGCTCAACTGGAGGGGGCGGTGGGGGTTCTGTGGGTGGTGGAGGTGGCGGGTCAAGTGGAGGTGGCGGTGGTGGATCAATGGGTGGTGGTGGTGGCCGGTCGACTGGTGGCGGCGGTGGCGGGTCTATTGGAGGTGGTGGTGGTGGATCAATGGGTGGTGGTGGGTTGACTGGAGGCGGCGGCGGTGGGTCCAGTGGTGGTGGGGGTGGCGGGTCGACTGGAGGTGTAGGTGGTGGTGGGTCCACTGGAGGTGGAGCTGGCGGGTCGAGTGGAGGTGGCGGTGGTGGATCAATGGGTGGTGGTGGTGGCGGGTCAACTGGAGGGGGTGGTGGGGATTCTGTGGGTGGTGGAGGTGGTGGGTCAATTGGAGGTGGTGGTGGCGGGTCAATTGGAGGCGGCGGTGGTGGGTCCACTGGAGGTGGAGGTGGTGGGTCGAGTGGAGGTGGTGGTGGTGGATCAACGGGTAGTGGTGGTGGCGGGTCAATTGGAGGGGGCGGTGGGGGGTCTGTGGGTGGTGGAGGTGGTGGGTCAATTGGAGGTGGTGGTGGTGGATCAATGGGTGGTGGCGGTGGCGGATCGACTTGAGGCGGCGGTGGTGGGTCCACTGGAGGTGGAGGTGGCGGGTCGATTGGAGGTGGCGGTGGTGGATCAATGGGTGGCGGTGGTGGCGGATCAGCTGGAGGGGGCGGTGGGGGGTCTGTGGGTGGTGGAGGTGGTGGAGGTGGCGGGTCTACTGGCGGTGGTGGTGGTGGATTCACTGGAGGTGGAGGTGGCGGATCGAGTGGAGGTGGCGGTGGTGGATCAATGGGTGGTGGTGGTGGCGGGTCAACTGGAGGGGGTGGTGGGGGGTCGGTGGGGGGTGGAGGTGGTGGGTCGAATGGAGGCGGCGGTGGCGGGTCGACTGGAGGAGGTGGTGGGGGGTCTATGGGTGGTGGAGGTGGTGGACGTGTCCGTGGGCAAAGAGGTTTCCCATTTGGTGGGTCATTGCACTTACCATTGATGCAAGCGAGGGGTTTAGAGCATATTAGCGTGGTATAATCACATTCTTCAAAACAGGCTTGTTGAGCAAAGGTTAAGTGGGGGACCAACAAAAGGAGGAGGAAGCTTATCAGGGAAGCTGCCATGGCATGCGCCATTGTTCTCCCAAACAAATGGGTGGCTCCTGGCCTTGTGGTGGGGATGGAGAGATGAAAACTAGAGAGGGTCTCAATTTATAGGCTCACACTTGTGTGGGGATTCATAATGCATTGGAGAGGAAAGTCAGAAAATCTATTAATTAATTCTTCTGTAATAATCACACCCATGGAAACATTACAACAAATCAATTACCGCTGCATTCCCTCGGCATCACGTTGTTTGATCGATCACTGCACAATGAATCGCAAGCATGCATTATTCTCTTTCCATGTATAAGCAAACACATGTTAAATGGAACAATAAGATAGCATGGTTAGTGGTACTTTAGGAAGTACTAAATAAGTTTTAGGAATGTACTGGGGTTTCATCTTTAATGGCACTACAATCATGTGTTGTTAGAAAAACTAATAAGGAAGCAATGCATGCACTGAACGTAACACGAATTAGTGAATTATTAGTGCGGATTCTTTTGGGTACTGAGTACGGTGAGATCGTAGTATTCATTGCCATTTAATTTTTTGGGAAAATTCATATAACCCCTAGCATTTTTTTAAAATCTGATAAACCCCCACAAACATGCATTCTTTTTTCTAATAATGGAACTTCATTTGAGTGATAAATATGTATAATTACTAAGCCTTTTAATGATACAATATTACTTATATTGTTTTTTACAATATAAACAGGAAAAACATGTTTTTGATGTATATGCAATTATATGAAAATCATTCCCGTGGGTAGTCCTTTTTAGTCAACGAAGTATATTATTCGTGTATTGAATGTGTAATTTTTTTCAATTGATTAAGTATTTTAGTTTTTACGAATGTAATTAGTTCTTTGATTCATAAAGTATATACTTTTAAAAAAATTAAAATAAATGAGGATTACATATGATACTACACGTAGAAATTTATCTAACCACTATGACAATAACTGCAATAATCCACGGTCCTAGTGATCAAAGTTCGTGACAAAACATGATAATAGATACTTAAGATCACATATTTCTCATCTAAACCATGATAGAAGGTTGCAAAAAACAGCATTATCATTTTATAAAAACTAACCTTGTTCATGGTTGCGCAAAAAAAAAGAAGATTAAATATACTCTATTATCATGGTTTGGTATAACTGTGAAAAATAAATTGATCATTTGATCACGGTTCGTATAACGTATGATCACGATGATGTTTAAGGGGGGATTAAAGAAGTGTTCATAGTGATACATAATTCATTTATATATTATCATGGAAAAAGAATAGCTATATTAATTTTGCTTAACTAAATCCATCGTTGTAGCCTTTCACGACAAACAATAGCCGGCTGTTGGCGTTGAGGGTGCTGCGAAAATTTGTACTTTTAGCCTTTAGTGACGGATGTAGCGGTCGCATTTGATATTTAGCGACTGATATTGTCCATCAGCTATGCTACTTCACTAGTGTCCAATCTCGTGTGATTTTTTAGGAACAAACCAGATCCGTCGGGATATACCACACAGAACCCGTAAAACCTGATCATCCACATTTGTGTGAGATTTTTAGTTATATGTCTCTGTAAACATACATATTTAGGGATTCATCTGTCCCTTCATGTTTTTTTTAAGTTCCTAATTCTAACCGCCTAATTTATTTTTAATCTCTCCACCAAATGACTGTTAATATACCGTTAGTTTGTGAAATATGATTTTTATTTTTTAAGTCCTGAAAATTATGTTTTTAGTGATTAATCTATCACTTCTTCATATTTCATTTTAAGTTTCCAACTTGAAATGTTTTTTTCTTTTTAATCCGTGAACAAAATGTCTGTATGATTTTGTAAGTATTTTAATATTTGAAATTTGTATACAAAACAATTGGTGAAATATATAAGCCAAAACTGCATTTGCATTGTTAGGTGTTCATTGACAATTTCAGTGTTATTCAATACTATATATGCACACCCAATCCGATATTGCATTTTCTTATAATCTTAACTGTCTAATTAGGATTCATTACAGCAAAAAAAAATAATTATACAAGCAAATTTTGAGGATTTTTTATTATTAAATTTTGATTTAATTGATTTTTTCTTTGTTGAAAATTATGAAATATTTAAATTAGATATTTTGAATGTAGTGTTTAGAATTACATTGGGCGACCACCCTGGCATCAACTCTCCTCCCTTGCTGGCTGAGATTCATATGCTCCTCCTGCAGAGATTGCAGCTCAAAACCCATCCGATTGACAGAGAAACAACGGGTTCGAATTGCGTGTGTGGAATGCCGTCACACGAAGGTGAGAGTAGGCTGCCTAGCCCGGTCCCCCTATGAGGTTGAAGTTGAGGGTGGCTTGCGTGGAAGGAGAAGTGGTGGGTGGAGAGCAGTTGTAGTGTGGGTAGGATATGAACTTGACATTGGCGGAACTGATCACTACAACAGATAAGTGTTTTACCGGGGAACAGTTTCCTTGGTAAAAGATTTCTTTTCGTTGGTAAATGTGTTTACCGCCGAAATCTTTCGTTGGTAGGTTCGTCGCAGCAACCTCGTCGTTAAATGTTTTGACCGAGGAAAACACATTTTTCCTCGGTAAAACAATTTCCAACGAAACATAATTCCGTGGGAACAAAATGTTTACCGACAAAATAGTTCGTTGGTAAACGTAAACATTTCGTGGCTAATGTAGTGAATTGCGTCGGTAAAACATACTGAAATACCGACAAAATTCTTTCCTTGGGAAAAGTCTTAGTAGTTTTCCACAACTTTTGATACTCAGTAATCTGTTTTGATTTAAGGGTTCATATCAGAGAACATGTACCGATCTTGAGCTACCTAACCGTTGCTTGGCGATGACTACTTGCTTATTGAGGAAACTGGGGACAGATGGAAAAAAGTGATCAAACAAAAATGCATACAGCGAATGCACCGACTACAATCCAATATCATTTTAATGGAAGTTTTTTACCACATCAATGATGAGGTTTCCATCTCAAACAGACCATCATAAACACATCTATGTATTTTATTTTAAAAAAGAATTCCTGGAGTTTTCCAAAATGTTCATATTCCACATAAATAATCATACACAATATATTTAACAAACGAAAAATTTATATCATGCTCAATTAGCTCTTACCCTGGATTGGGGAAAATGTTGTGTGGGGGTGACCTCCCTGGCTTTTTTGGGTGATAATTTTATAATGCATGATTAGCTAGTGTTTCGTGGGGTACATCTTAGTTACATCTTAGTATGTGACCTCCACTTAAGATGTAATTGCGTGAAGTTTTACGCAGGGCTAGCTTGTATTTCCTTCCAGTTTTCACCCTCCTATTTATATGAGTATGTGATGCAGCGTGAGGGGTCATGCTCTTCTGCTGACTCGATCGACCTTCAGGGATGCGAGATCTGCAGGCTCCAATAAGGCTGTTGATTCTTCAATATAAGGATATCAGGGATGTTGAGCTTCAAATATCTGTTGATTTCCTAAGAAATGCCAAAAATTTGATATTTCTATGTAAATGTTAGTACTCCTAACAAAATACAATAGATAAAATAAATAAACTTCAAATAATCACTAATCTCTGAATTTTCAATTGGTTTACATGATTATTTATAGAAGAGAATCCTAACAAATAAATCTAACAAATCTTTATCTAATCCTAATTAAAATTCAAATTTGAATTCAAATAATAATTTAAAATTCAAATATAAATATAGTAACTAAAACAAATAAAAATAAATCCTAACAAATAAAACTAAAATACTAAAAATAAAAATCATCCAGAATCCTCCATATGGTGGTCCTCAACATTGATTGAATGGTCCATGATCGTGCTGCATCATTCTCTCCCTCTTCAGAAAAACTCGTCCTCGAGTTTGGTTGAACGATTTGGTGATGAAGTCTGAGTAGCTAATGATGTGTTCCACTGAATTTTGATTTGATGGCTTTAAGGTCATTCAACAAATCGACTTTTGCATTATTTCGATCTCCGGTGGTCATGGATTTTTTTTTTCTATATTGGATTGGAATGAAAAGAAATATTTGTGGGGATGGATTCAAGTTACCCCTTCTTGAAGATTGTAAAAGAATCATGTGTGTTTTTTGTTCCAAAGATTTAATCATCGGTAATTCTTTATGGAGATGAGGTACTAATCGATTCGATAGAAGGATCATGTGGCATAATGTCCCTTAATGAAAAAAGGATAATGTTACATCAAGCTTCATTTCAGCCTCAATTTCAATTTACAAGTGTTTTGAATTTTTTAAAAATAGTACATATCATCTAATGAGATACATGTTTTTATAAAAAAAAATGAAGTATATACTTGCATTGATGCATTTATAGAAAATGTAAAAAAATTCTTTTAAAGTATATGTCTTGTTAACATGAGTATATGCATCGATAGAAATTATCCAAAGTCATATGGGACTGAAATTGGGGCTGAAAATGAGATTGGAATTGGGACTAAAAATAGGCTGAAAATCGACACATATGAGACTGAAATTGGGGCTGAAAATGAATCTGGGTGTAACAGCGCCCATGAAAAAATAATAAACAACTTGGCGGGGTCTGATATGGTATCTTACACTAGATTCAAAGGTCAAACATGCTAATAAAAATTATCCAAAGTAAAAAAACGCATAATGTTATTTTTTTCCTAAAATTTCAATTTGGAAAATGATATGTCTAGACCTCTCTAATGTCGCATTTGTTTATAAAAAAAATCATGCATCTCTTATTGAAATACATGTTGGTATATGAAATGAAATATATACTAAAATACACTAGTGTATTTTTTCTCTTTAATTTCTTTTTATACCATATATACTATGATAAAACCCCATACAATGTGATATAGCGCAGTATATATTACGCTATCACAATGTAGAATAAGATTGTAATTAAAACAGAGTGAGTATATCAGTGTTATTTGTTTCTTCAGTTATTTATTCATTTATTAGTTATTTTTGGTGAGTATTAAACATTTATATTTCAATAATAAAAGACATCATGTACTAGGGTAGCATTTGGTAACGTGATTGTAAAACTGATTTTTTACAATCGCTGAATTTAAAACTGATTCTGCAGGAAGCTACCTCCCCCCAACTTTCTCAAATCGCAGTTTTTATACATTATTTGCCTGAAATCTGTTTGCAGGAAGCTATGATTGTAAAACTATTTGGTTGCACGATTATAGAACCAGCTTACTACAATCGCAAAAGCTGTGCAATCGTGCAACCAAACGCTGCCTAAAAGGAGAATCAAAGAGGGTTAGGCGGTTAGACTTGTACAAAGGTTATTCCCTTGGGCTTTTCTAAAATAAACTTATTCAGCCATTTTCAATTTTTTAGAGCGTTGATTCATGCAGTCCATTTTGCAGCCTCATACATTATAATAACGTAGCATATACTGCACAATCATATAGTGTATGGGGTTCTATCATAATATATTACCCATTTTTTTTTCAATTTTTCACAATGAAAAAAATGCTAATGTATCTTAGTATATATTTCATTTCATATAATAGCATCTACTTCAAAGGGTGAGTGTATCATTTAAAAAAAAAAAAAAAGATGGAGTGCAATTGAGGCTGCAAGCCTGCAATGGGGGCTACGTGTATCTTTTTCTATTTTTTTATGCTTTTTAACAAAACGTGTCTACATAAAAAATAAATAAATTTACAGTACCCATAAAAACCCAACAAAGTACAGTTTAATTAGTTCTCTCGAACCTATAGCGGTTTTTTGGTTCGAGAGTAAAGGGTAGATGGCATAGTTATAAAATGAGTATTTGAAAAGCTTCAATAAATGAGAATCTTTATATCAGAATTAATTGGTATAAAGTGGTATAATTAATTATTCATGTTATCCAATGAAATTAAGTTACTCTGGGTCAAAGGCGGATGCAGTTTTTACCATTGTTTTTTATATATAATAATATTTATATTTTATAGTATATAACTTTTATGTTTTTAAATAAAAAAATATTTGATTGAAATTATTTTAAACATAAAAGTTCTGATTTTAATTTTATAATACATGATTAGCTAGTGTTTCGTGGGGTATATCTTAGTGTGTGACCTCCACAACTTAAGATGTAATTGCGTGAAGTTTTACGCAGGGCTAGCTTGTATTTTCTTCCAGTTTTCACCCTCCTATTTATATGAGTATGTGATGCAGCATGAGGGGTCACGCTCTTCTGCTGACTCGATCGACTTTCAGGGATGCGAGATCTGCAGGCTCCAACAAGGCAGTTGATTCTTCAATAGAAGGATACCAGGGATGTTGAGCTTCAAATATCTGTTGATTTCCTAAGAAATGTGAGAAATTTAATATTTCTATGTAAATGTTAGTACTCCTAACACAATACAATAGATAAAATAAATAAACTTCAAATAATTACTAATCTCTGAATTTTCAATTGGTTTACATGATTATTTATAGAAGAGAATCCTAACAAACAAATCTAACAAATATTTATCTAATCCTAACTAAAATTCAAATTTGAATTCAAATAATGATTTAAAATTCAAATCTAAATATAGTAACTAAAACAAATAAAAATAAATCCTAACAAATAAAACTAAATTACTAAAAATACAAATCATCCAGAATCCTCCATATGGTGGTCCTCAACATTGATTGAATGGTCCATGATCGTGCTGCATCATTCTCTCCCTCTTCAGAAAAACTCGTCCTCGAGTTTGGTTGAACGATTTGGTGATGAAGTCCGAGTAGCTGATGACGTGTTCCACTGAATTTTGATTTGATGGCTTTAAGGTCATTCAACAAATCGACTTTTGCATTATTTCGATCTCCGGTGGTCATGGATTTTTTTTTTTATATTGGATTGGAATGAAAAGAAATATTTGTGGGGATGGGTGTTTTGGAAGGAAGACTTGGGTACGAGTAAATGTAATTTTTTTATGAAATTAAGAGGAGATGGGTTGTATGGGGTGGAGTGAATTTTTTTTTTTGTGGATAAAATATAGAGAATAAATAGATAAATGGGATATAGATTCACCAGTGACAAGTGGCTCAGCAATGACAACGACGATGGCGCACGGCAACTCTCGACAGAAGCGGTGACTGTGCTGAATAGCATCAGCGACGACGACTGTTCGGCGGCGACGGGGCTCAAAGGCAGTGGCTCTCGATGGCGGCGGCGCTCGACGGTAGCAGCGGTTCGTGGTGGTAGTCACAACTTGGATCTGATACCAACTGATGCAGCGTGAGGGGTCACGCTCTTCTGCTGACTCGATCGACCTTCAGGGATGCGAGATCTGCGGGCTCCAACAAGGCTGTTGATTCTTTAATAGAAGGATATCAGGGATGTTGGGCTTCAAATATCTGTTAATTTCTTAAGAAACGCCAGAAATTTGGTATTTTTATGTAAATGTTAGTACTTCTAACAAAATACAATAGATAAAATAAATAAACTTCAAATAATCACTAATCTCTGAATTGTCAATTGGTTTACATGATTATTTATAGAAGAAAATCCTAACAAACAAATCTAACAAATCTTTATCTAATCCTAACTAAAATTCAAATAATGATTTAAAATTCAAATCTAAATATAATAACTAAAACAAATAAAAATAAATCCTAACAAATAAAACTAAAATACTAAAAATACAAATCATCCAGAATCCTCCATATGGTGGTCCTCAACATTGATTGAATGGTTCATGATCGTACTGCATCGGTATGGAAACCTACCATTTAACCATAAAAAAAAAAGCTCCTGGCTACACTAGGCTCATGAAATTGAGAAACAAAAAAATGACAATAAAGATCATAATAAGAAGTTGCATTATCAGTTCTTCGGATTGATAGAATACCTGTCATAAGAATCTTCCAAATTGTCAGCTATGTCACTGAACTCTTGTTAAAATTCTTCCCCCCAGTCCTGAACATGCAATCTAGAAAACTCATCATCCAATTTATCCTCTTCTAGAAGTACACGTTCATTTGTAAATTTATTAGCCCATGTATCGGGTCCTCGTGAATGGTAAAACAAAATGTATGAGTTAACAAACAGCAGAAATTTTTTACAATATTGGCATGAGTATAGAATCTCAGCACTGAAAATGGATGAGATATTAAGCAGGATATTTAGGAAGTAACCTGCTCAAATTCAGAAGCCCAATCATTGGCACCATGTGATCTTTCAAATGAGTTTGCCCAGACCTCAGGATCATGATGCGCTCTGTTTTGACTAAAATTCAAAAAGAGCAAACTTAGGCATCTCAAAATGGTGAAAGATGCCATCTTTCAAAGAGAACAAGAGCAAAGCAAATATTTGTGTTGCTTTCCTGCAATGTCCGATAACAGGCTTCAAATGACTCAGAGGGGTTGCAGTGGAAGCTTCGACAACACCTTCTTATTGGTCATATCAAGGTGTGCATTCCTGCTAGCGGAAGAGTGATCTTTTGGTCGAGAACATCCCTCGATCCCGTCTATGTCTCCCCTTTTTTAGTCGTTAATCAAAAACAAGGTTTTACAATCTGTCCCATAAAGGCAGAATTAATGTATCATATACACTTACTCAGACATCAAGATTGACATTGGTGATGATGCCATTGGAAGCGGAGGCAGTTGTCGAAGACGAAGCAGAGGTGGATGTTGTGGTGGTCGGGATTCGATCTTGCACCGGCGGACGTCAAGGGTAAAGCAGAGGCGGACGTGAAGCTGGACCTCGCCGACGGTGTGGGTGCGGTGGCAGAGGAGGAGGTCATAGTTGTGGTGGATCGATCCGCCGAGGGAGTTCTCGACAGGGAGGATGGCACGGTCGGCGATCCAGAGCTCCACCGCCTGGAACACCACCTCGAACTGATCGCACGGGATAGCCTCTCAGTTCGGGTAGGCCTTGCCGGCGGTGGCCTCTCTATACGCGCCGGGGATGCCGTGGTAGGCCACGCGAGGCGGGAGTCGTGCGTCGGGATAAGGGAGGGTCGGCGATCGTTCAGGGGCTTGTGGAGGAGGACGAGGTCGGTGCGGTAGAGGCAGATGCCGCCGGGGAAAACGGTGGTGGTGAGGGGCGGAGATGGGAGAGACGAGGGGGAGGTCGCGGTGGCTGTGCTGGTGGGGACTAATTAGGGTTTGAGGGATTGATTTAGGGTTTCGATTTAGGGGAGCGGAAAATGGGGAACGTGATTTAGGGTTTCGATCAGTCCCCCCTTTATTTTGTTTATTCTGTCGGATTTTTTTTTTGGTTATCCAAATTTTTTTTTTTTTACCAAGGATCACGATTTCCACGGTAAAGAGGGTAATCACGGACAACCTAATTTTTATCGATGATCAGTAAAATTTTCCTTGGTAAATGTCGTTTAAGTTATTTTTGATAAGCTTCACTAAGGAGCTTTCTTTGGTGTGTATATTGACTAACGAATTATCAATTGTGTTGGTGAATGTATGTAATTACCAACAAAAGTTATTTCCTTGGTAAATGTTTTGTGGTTAAAGGACATTTTTCTTGTAGTGAACGGAAAGCGAGGTGGGGCTGGAGGTGGTGGTAGTGGAGACGGTGGTGGCAGTGGGGTTGATGATGACAGTGATGGTGGGGGTGGGGATGGTGGGCAGAGATGTTGGGCTGGTGGAGCTGGGTTGTCGCATGTGCCTGGACCGACAAGATTACTGCATACCATACTGGGGAACGAATTCCTGGAAGCCATTAATAAAATAGGAGATCGAACACAAAAACAGAACATAATCACACGAAGAACACAAAAAATATGTGCATGGTTCGGCATAGGCCTACATCCACATGGTGAGAATAGAGAAATTAACCACTATAATAATTGAGATACAAAAAAACCTTACAAACTCTTTCATGGAGTTACCCTTTCAACCTTTCTCCCATGAATCTTTATATTTTGTCTGCCTATGCCATGCCAAATTTTACTGTGGAACCCTAGAGGATATTTATATAGATAAATAACTTCCTCTTCAAGTAATTTCTTAACAAACAAATCTGTTTCACTAATTTTAGGAGATTCACTTTAAATGTTAATTAAGATCAAATCTTAATTAATCAATCAATTAGGTGTCATTCCTAATATGACTTTTTCATGATCATCTAATTTGATACACCGGATCGAGACATAATCCCAACAGACCAGTGGGCTTGAACATATGGGCGCGGTGGGGACGGATGGATTACATGCCCCAAAGCAAGAAACTTGAGCAAAGGTGAAGTTGGAGATGAGGAGGAAGAGGTGGAGGATGATGAAGGTGATCAGTGAAGAAGAAAGCATTGCTGCATGCGCCATTATATATATGCCGACGATTAGGTGCGGTTTGCGGTCGGTGCGGTGCGCGACATGGGCCGTCTGATCGCGGGTCCATCGCATCCAACGGTCGACGTGAATCGCACCCGACCGTCCGATGCGATAAACCCGTGATCGACGGCCCGTGATCGCGCACCGCACCGCACCGTATATATCGCGACTATATATATATATATATATATATATATATATATATATATATATATATATATATATATATATATATATATAGTCGTGATATTATACGGTCGTGCGGTCGCGATTCACGGGCCGTCGATCACGGGTCCATCGCATCGGACGGTCGGGTGCGATTCACGTCGACCGTTGGATGCGATGGACCCGCGATCGGACGACGCACGTCGAATCCGCACGACCGCACCGACCGCATATTATCGAAAATCTATAATATATATATATATATATATATATATATATATATATATATATATATATATATATATATATATATATATATATATACACGCTCGCGATTAGGTGCGGTGAACGGCAGGAGCGGCCGCGACGTGGGCCGTCCGATCGCGGGTACATCGCATCCAATGGTCGACGTGAATCACACCCGACCGTCCGATGCGATGGACCCGTGATCGCTGCCGCACCCGCCATTCGCCGCACGTAATCACGTTCCTATATATATATATATATATATATATATATATATATATATATATATACTCGTGATATGGTGTGTGCGGTCGTGCGGATCCGACGTGCGTCGTCCGATCGCGGGTCCATCACATCAGACGGTCGGGGGCGATTCACATCGACCGTTGGATGCGATGGACCCGTGATCGGACAACGCACGTCAGATCCGCACGACCGCACGCTATCACTCGACTATATATATAGTCGAGTGATATATATATATATATATATATATATATATATATATATATATATATATATATATATATATAGAGGGCCGATTAGGTGCGGCGAACGGCAGGTGCGGCGTCGATCGTGGGCCGTCGATCACGGGTCCATCGCATCGGACGGTCGAGTGGTGTGGGAAGGGTCCATCGCATCGCATCGCATCGGACTTGTATATATATATATATACAAGTGATATTGTGCGGATGGTGTGGGAAGGGTTACATCGTGCGGGATTCAATCTGGGTTGTTCGATCGATGGTTTCTCGATCGGACGGCCAACGTTTTTTAAAAAAAAATTGAAAAACCAGACAACCCGGTTCCCATCTGATTTTTAACCCCATCGAAAACCCTCACTCAGTTATTCCGATTATTTTTTATACCAAACATGGATAAGTTATCCTCCCACTCACTTATCCTCACAATCCCCTTATCCCAAAAGCTAGTTTGGCAGAGAGTTAAAGTTTTAAGGGTAATTTATCCTAAATTTAGGAGATAATAAATTCACCAATTTTGTTCATATTCACATTTATCAAAATTGGAATAAAAAGTGGGCATAAAAATCATCATTTTCATTTCAAAATCGGGACAATTGTTTATATTTTATCATGATTTTTTTTTATACCACACGTAATAAGTTGTTCTTCCCCACTTAATTATCTCTACAATTACTCTTTATCCTATCATTTATCTCCTTGTTAAACCATTCCTAATTTACTCAATAATACAAATACCTTTTTTTATGTTTTTCACCTAAAAAAATGCTCTCGTATTATTTTATTATCAACAAAGTAAAAAAGTGATGTTAAATGAAACGAGGAAGCCATGAAGATTGTAAATATGTGAATTCTATTCAAGTTACCCCTTCTTGAAAATCACAGGACGTGCCAATGAATAAAAGAATCATGTGTGTTTTTTGTTCCAAAGATTTAATCATCGGTGATTCTTCATGGAGATGAGGTATTAATCGACTTTTCTAAAGCTCGATTCGATAGAAGGATCATGTGTCATAATGTCCCCTGAATGAAAAAAGGATAATGTCATATCAAGCTCCATTTTCAGTCTCAATTCTAGTTTACAAGTGTTTTGAATTTTTTAAAAATAGTATACTTCATCTAATGAGGTACATGCTTTTATAAAAAATGAAGTATATACTCCAATGAATTGTATTGATGTATTTATAGAAAATGTAAAAAAAATCTTTCGAAGTATATGCCTTGTTAACATGAGCATGTGCATCGATAGAAATTATCCAAAGTCATATGGGACTGGAATTGGGGCTTAAAATGAGACTGTAATTGGGACTGAAAATGGGGTGAAGATTGACACATATAAGACTGGAATTGGGGCTGAAAATGGATCTGGGTATAACAGCGCCCATGAAAAAATAATAAACAACTTGGCGGGGTCTGATATGGTATCTTACACTAGATTCGAAGGTCAAACATGCTAATAAAAATTATCCAAAGTAAAAAAATGCATAATGTTATTTTTTAACTAAAATTTCAATTTGGAAAATGATATGTCTAGACCTCTCTAATGTCGCATTTGTAGTCCACATCATTTTTTCTAAAAAAAAAATTATGCATCTCTTATTGAAATACATGTTGGTATATGAAATGAAGTATATACTAAAATACACTAGTATATTTTTTCTCTTTAATTTTTTTATATCATATATATTATGATAAAACCTCATATAATGTAATATAACGCAGTATATATTACGCTATATATCACAATGTAGAATAAGATTGTAATTAAAACAGAGTGAGTATATCAGTGTTATTTGTTTCTTCAGTTATTTATTCATTTATTAGTTATTTTTGGTGAGTATTAAACATTTATATTTCAATAATAAAAGACATCATATACTAAGGTAGCATTTGGTAACGTGATTGTAAAACGGATTTTTTGCAATCGGTGAATTTAAAATTGATTCTACAGGAAGCTACCTCCCCTCAGCTTTCTCAAATCGCAGCTTTTAGACATTATTTGCCTGAAATCTTCTTGCAGGAAACTGCGATTGTAAAACTATTTGGTTGCACAATTGTAGAACAAGCTTACTACAATCGCAAAAGCTGTGCAATCGTGCAATCAAACGCTGCCTAAAAGGAGAATCAAAGAGGGTTAGGCGGTTAGACTTGTACAAAGGTTATTCCTTTGGGCTTTTCTAAAATAAACCTATTCAGCCATTTTCAATTTTTTTTAGAGCGCTGATACACGCAGTCCATTTTACAGCCTCATACGTTATGATAACGTAGTATATATTGCACGATCATAATGTATGGGTGAATAAACTTCATTTTATATAATAACATCTACTTCAAAGGGTGAGTGTATGATTTTTTTTAAAAAAAAAGAGGGACTACAATTGAGGCTGTAAGCCTACAATGGGGGCTACGTGTATCTTTTTCTATTTTTAATGCTTTTCACAAAACGTGTCTACATAAAAAATAAATAAATTTATAGTACCCATAAAAACCCAACAAAGTACAGTTTAATTAGTTCTCTCAAACCTATAGCGGTTTTTTGGTTCGAGAGTAAAGGGTAGATGGCATAGTTATAAAATGAGTGTTTGAAAAACTCCAATAAATGAGAATCTTTATATTAGAATTAATTGGTATAAAGTGGTATAATTAATTATTTATGTTATCCAATGAAATTAAGTTACTCTGGGTCAGAGGCGGATGCAGTTTTTACCATTGTTTTTTATATATAATAATATTTATATTTATAGTATATATAACTTTTATGTTTTTAAATAAAAAAATCTTTGATTGAAATTATTTTAAACATAAAAGTTCTGAATTTAATCTTTTGTGTCAATATACTGTTGTAAAAATATTACATACAATCTCTTTTTCAGTCCCAATTTTAATTCATACATGTTTTTATTTTTAAAATGTAGTATACCTTATCTAATGAAGTATATGCTTTTAATTTAGAAAAAAGTGAAATATATACTCCAATGAATTGTATGGATCCATTTATAAAAAAATGAAAAAAAAATTGTGGTATATACTTTGTCGGGTAATATATGATGCTAAAGAGGTATATGGGATTGGAATTAGAGCTGGAAAAATGATTATTGGTTTAAAAAAGTTCTTTTCTTTGTAAAAAAAACCCATGGTCTTGTCAAACATGTGAGTAAGATTTTACTAAAAATATAGTTTAGCCCACCCTAAAATTTTGTCATGCCTCCGCCCCTGCTCCAGGTTATTCAACCCTATGTGGGCCCCACTGTCAAATAATATGTTATTACCTCTTATAAATCATTGGTCATCATTTTTTTACCTTTTATAAATCTTTATCCATACTTTATTCACAGTTTCTTCACAATTTATCAATGGTTAACAAACAACAAAAATTTATTATTACATTTTTCCAACAAGAATAATTAAAACACAATCCATCAAAAAATCATTTATTCCTTATCGATATTAGAATAGTTATAAACCTTATAATAACTTAATTCTCTATCCATACGGGGATTAGACTATGTTTGGGTAGTGGAATAGATAATGAATATGGTGGAATAGGGGAGAACAAACCCAAAAACCTGTTTGTTTTTAAAGAATAAGTGATTATAGAATACAAATTTTACTTTTACCCTAAAAAAAAGTGATTATAGCTATGTCAAGATATGTAAAAATAAACTGATATTATTTCAAGTTCTCTTATAATTGTGTTATTCCATATAATTTGTTCCATTAGTATAAGGGAGAACTACATGTCAAATAATCGTTTATCACCTTACATAAATCAGGAGAGCCACATGTCAAATTATTTTTTTACCTTATATAATTCCTTGTTCAAATTTTATCAACAAAATATTCATGATTAACTAAATAACAAAAATTTTATTATTATATTTTTCAACAACAATGACGAAAAACACAAAAAAAAAAGACTTATTCATTACCTATAGTAAAGTGTTTATCTATTATGAAAGAGCTTATGCATATAGCTACCCAAACAGGGTGAAAGAAAAATGTTACGTATACAAGTTTTTTCCAACCTCATTTCCAATCCACACGTTTTCATTTTTTTAAAATAGTATATTTCATATAATGAAATACATATTTTTATATAAAAAAATAAAGTATAAATTTTAATGAATTGCATGTATAAATTTATAGAAAATATAAAAATTTATAATAAGATATATACTTCATTAATGTGATCGTATATGGTGTTAATTTAAAAATTCTTGTCTCATATGCTTCGTTAGCATCATATACTCACATTAATTATGTATAAATGCATTTATACAATTTATTGGAGTATATGATTCATTTTTTTTATAAATAGTATGTACCTCATTAATTGAGATATGTTATTTTTTAAAAATTAAAACATGTGTGGATTGAAATTGGAACCAAAAAATTAAAGGGACTATATATATGTAACATTATTCTTTGTTATCCTCAATCAATTTATTTTGGATATCAACAGGTGAACCTAACTTAATAGGCATTGTTTGTCAAAAATTTGCCATTATATTTCAAACTAGGCCTATTAACAAGTCGGGTCCGGATCGCGGTGGATCCGGACTTGATTTGTTTGATTGTCGGATTTTTCGGGTCGGGCTCATATCGGGTCTCGGGTCAGGTCGACCCATTAATAAGCTTAGGTCAGACAAAGAGGGGTCAAAGAACTTCGTCCCAAGGGCGTCTAGTGTATTATAAATAGTTCTTCACTATAATGATTTTTTAATGTTTTATAAGAGAACATTTGGAATACAGTTTGGATTATTCTACTTTTATGAGAAATTAAAAAGTTGTAAAAATATTTCAAATGCGTAAAATTTTAAATGATCATTCAATATTTGGTTGAATCATGAGTATTGGGTTACATCATAAATAAAAAAAATTACATAATATTTGGATCGGGTCCATCGGGTCTATAGGATGGATCCTGACCCGACCTATTTTGATTATCGGGTCCTTTCAATCAGATATTTACATCTTATATCAGGTCAGATCCAGATCGCGTCCGGGTCGACCTGCGTTGACAGGACTATTTCAAACCTTCCCCGTGTGTTGACACACAATACATACAGCTGCTGTACATGTGTAAGTATAGGTTTAAATAACTTGGAATATTTCCGTAACAATATAATGGCGATATAAGGTACTGTAGATAGGTTCATGTATGACCATTGAGTACAGGCTTGACCATTTTTATACATAGTTGAAGTAAAAACTAGCTAGCAAAATTAGTTGAGTACTAGCTGCTATATATGCTCACTTCACGATAATGTCTAATAAGAAATATGGCACCCGTTGGAGTTACTTGGTGGTTCCACTTGTATCAATCGTTGGGGTAACCTAGTAATCCACTTGTGTCAGTGGTTTTACATTCTAAATCTCCTACCGTGTCTGTGCTTCTCAACAATGGATCTTTCATATAGGTTCTGGCTTGCCTGGTTCTCAATGCAAATATAAGAAATGGACCCCCACCCCAACACAAGTTACACAATTCATATCCTCATTTCCGGATTCTATAAATTGACACCCTAACTCGTATTCGTCTCTCCATCCTCACTCAAGTCCGGTTGTTAAATCACCCCACACTGGTCTGAGGAAGCAATATATGTAATGGCGCACGCGCATGCAGCAATGCTTTCTTCTTCACTGATCACTTTCATCATCCTCCACCTCCTCCTCCTCATCCCCAACTTCACCTTTGCTCAAGTTCCTTGCTTTGGGGCATGTAATCCATCCGTCCCCACCGCGCCCATATGTACAAGCCCACTGGTCTGCAGTAACCTTGCCGGTCCAGGCACATGCGGCAACCCAGCTCCACCAGCCCAACCTCTCTGCCCACCATCCCCACCCCCACCACCATCCCCACCCCCACCCCCATCTCCACCACCACCGTCACCATCACCCCCACCACCATCACCTCCACCACCACCACCGTTGCCACCTCCACCACCGCCGTCCCCGCAACCACCTCCACCACCACCTTGCTTCCCTTTCAGTTCCGCCAATTGCAAGTTCATATCCTACCCACTCTACAACTGATCTCCACCCACCACTTCTCCTTCCACGCAAGCCACCCTCAACTTCAACCTCCTCTTCGGACCAGGCAGCCTACTCTTACCTTCGTGTGACGGCGTTCGACACACGCAATTCGAACGAATCGTCTCGATTTCGACAGGATGGTTTTTTAGTGGCAATCTCTGCGGGAGGAGCATACGAATCTCAGCCAGCAATGGGAGGACAGTTGAAGCCAGGGTGGTCGCCCAATGTAATTCCGCAAGCGGCTGCAGGGGCCTCCTACAACCACCATGCGGGAACAACGTTATAGAAGCGACCTCCGCCATCTTCGGAGCTTTGGGGCTGCCTATTTTGGGCTCTCAATCCGTCCAGTGGACACTTATATGATCACCTAGATCTGAAAGAAATAAAGATGGAAAGAAACATATCATTGATGAAACCAAAGATGGAAAGAAGACCAACATGGAAACTAGTAATGGAGGAATTCAAAATTCAAATTATATCATTGATGAAACCAAAGATGGAAAGAAGACCAACATGGAAATTAGTAATGGAGGAATTCAAAATTCAAATCATATGCAAGTTTGGAGGAAGCAAAGATGGAAAGAAGCAACATAATTAATCACAATTGATTGTAAAATATTTATAGAATATTTTCAATTATGGAGAGATGTAAATTCATTGTATTATATATTTAGTGAATATACACAACACCCAGATTCATGGGGTTTTCTTCTTTCTTCTTCTCCATACTGTTCACCTTTCTTCATGGTATCAGAGCCCGTTTTCTTATTGATGCTTGGTCCTTTGTCCATCTCAATTTCCTCATTGACTTTTTCCTTTTCTTTTAAACTTTCAATGTCAACCACTACCCACTGTTAAAGAAAATAACTACCACCACTACCCTATAACATCCATCATATCCTAAAAGAAGCCTAGATCCCCAACGTGACCTTCTTGAAACCCATTCCTTCTTCTATTCCTTCTTTCTTTTCATTAAAAAAAATAAAATAAAATAAAATAAAAATCAAACACTTCTTTTCCCATGGCCACCGTGTCTTCCCCCTCTCCTACCTCTTTCAATATTTTCAACTATTTCAATTCTCATTCTCCGATGGATCGCAAGACATACCTTTGTTGGAAATCTCAATTTGAAGATGTTCTTGACATCTATGATCTTAAGAGTTATGTTGATGGAACCAATCCCAAACCCCCAAAAACTCTTGATGATTCTCAACCCAACCCTACCTACACCACTTGGGTAAAAACTGATAAGCTTATTCTCAGTTGGATCAAAGCTACAGTATCCCCATCCATTCAAACTCTTCTCTTCCCATGCAAGACATCTCTTGAAGCATGGACTCTTTTGGAAAAACGATTGTCCCCTCTATCTAAAGTTCATGTCCGTACACTTCGTGATCAACTTCGTTCTCTCAATAAAGAATCCGATCAGTCTGTTGATGAATTTTTGCTTCATTCAAAATCTATCTCAGACTCTCTAGCAGCCACTGGTGAACCAATCACAGATTCTGAATTGATTGACTGTATTTTAGATGGCCTGGGTCCTGAGTTTAAAGAATTTATTACATCCATCCATATGAGGCATACTGTTACGTTTGATGATTTCTATGATCTCTTGATACAAGAGGAGATCTTATTGAAGAAGATGACTCATGATGCTTCATCAACAACAACTGCTCTCTCTGCCAACCGTGCACCATCCTCCAAGCCCTACCTCATCACCATCAGCCAATGTTTCATGGGGCTAGAGGTGTTGGACGTGGCAGATGGCGTAGTCGTGGTCGCGGACGTGGTTTTTATTCAAGAGGACGTGGTTTTCACCCGATGCCGGACAATCGTCCCCCACTTCTCCCTACTCTAGCCTCCATCTCTCACTCTTCCGCTTGTCAGATCTGCAACAAAGTTGACCATACCGCTCGATCTTGTCCGGAACGTGGTAACTTTGCATATGTTGCAGATGGCTTAGCTAATAATGTCTCTCAGGTTCACATATCGAACCAGGTTGATCGCAATTGGTGTCTTGATTCTGGTGCCACACATCACATGACAGCTACCCCTTCTCATCTATCTGATGCTCGTCCTTATGAAGGTACTGACTCAATTATTATTGGCAATGGTGATCGTTTACATATTTCTCATATTGGGCGTACCTCATTACCTACTACATCGCGATCTCTTTCTCTTAATGATGTTTTATGTGTGCCTGCAATCAAGAAAAATCTTTTATCTGTCCGGCGATTTTCACGTGATAATAATTGCTATTTTGAGATGCATTCTAATGGCTTTCGTGTGAAGGATATCAAGACGGGACAAACGCTACTGAGTGGTACTAGTTCTGACGGTCTCTACAACCTTGCTTCTTACAGGCATATTTCTCCAAGCTGTTTTTATGGTGAGCGGACAAGTCAAGATGTGTGGCATGCTCGCTTAGGCCATCCTTCTCATGCAACTTTTCGTAGTTTAATAAAGAAGCACTCTTTGCTTATCTCTGGTGATTTTGATTTTAATCGAACATGTCATGTATGTCCTCTTGGAAAAACATGTCGACTTCCTTTTAAGGACAGAAATTTTACTGCTTTGTCTCCACTTGATTTATTGCATCTTGATTTATGGGGGCCAGCCTCTATTGCTTCTCATTCTGGTTATCGTTATTATTTATCTATTGTGGATGATTGCACTCGTTATACCTGGATATATCCACTTATGCGAAAATCTGATGTTTTCTCAACTTTTATTGATTTTAAAAAGATTGTTGAAAATCTTTTCTCTGTCACTATCAAAGTAATTCAATCAGATGGGGGTGGCGAATTTACTAGCAGGCAGTTTCAAAATTTTCTCCGTGCTCATGGGATCACACAACGTCTATCTTGTCCTCATGTGCCTCAACAAAATGGTGTCGTTGAAAGAAAGCACCGTCACATAGTGGAGATGGGCCTTTGTCTTCTTGCTCAAGCACATTTACCACAACAATTCTGGTTAGAGGCTTTTTCCACTGCTGTCTATTTAATTAATCGACTACCTACTGTTGTGCTTGATAATATATCACCCTATGAGAAGCTATTAAAGCGTCGACCTGACTACAGTTCTCTTAAAGTCTTTGGGTGCACTGCTTCCCTCATCTTGTTCCTTATAACAAACATAAACTGATGCCAAAGTCTATGAAGTGTGTATTTATTGGCTATGATGCATCTCACAAGGGCTACCGGTGTATGGATCCTATATCTGGTCGAGTATTTATCTCTCCTCATGTATTATTTGATGAACAAACATTTCCGTACAAAGATAAAGCGGGTCACATCTCACCGCTACGTCAACCTTCTTCATGTCCATGACCCTTTGTTATCGACCACCTGCCTACAAGCTCTAATTCTTTATTGCAGGAAAATTCAAATCAGGTTATTCTCTCTGATTCAATTCAGCAATCATCTCCTAGATCTCCTTCACTTGATTGAACTTGCCTATGGTCGATGGTAATGTTTCTCCTGATGAGGACAACTCTGCTGCACCTAGTATCTCGGTACCACATCTACCATCTTCCTCACCGACATCTTCCTCACCTCCACCTAAATACAAGAGCATCAATAAGATTATCTACGGTTCATCTAATGGCTTGTTTGCTTGCAAATATCCGATTCCACATGCTCTTTCTGCAGATGTTGCTGACTCACTTTTGTTTGAGCCTACCTCCTTTACTCAAGCTTCCAAGTATACACATTGGCGAGAGGCAATGGAGGAAGAATATGGTGCTCTTCTTCACAATCATACATGGTCTCTTGTCCCGGCTACTCCGTCTATGAATATCGTTGGCTGTCGATGGATCTTTAAAGTTAAACGCAAATCGGACGGATCCATTGAACGATACAAGGCACGCCTTGTTGCAAAAGGCTTTAATCAACAAGAAGGTCTTGACTATGATGAAACTTTTAGCCCCGTTGTCAAGCCATCCACAATTCGTACAGTTCTTTCTCTTGCTATCTCTTCTAACTGGCCATTGAAACAACTTGATGTGCGGAATGCTTTCCTCAATGGATATCTCAAAGAGGATGTGTATATGAAGCAAGCCCCAGGATTTATTGATCCTCTAAAGCCTCATCATGTTTGTAAGCTTCACAAGGCACTTTATGGGCTGAAACAAGCGCCTCGAGCCTGGTTTCATCGCTTGCATTCTTTTCTTTTAAAGTATGGTTTCACTAACAGCCACTCTGATGCTTCACTTTTTATTCATCGTTCTTCTTCCCATATACTCATTTTATTAGTTTATGTGGATGACTTAGTGGTTACCGGTGATAGTCTTGCTGAGGTTCAGAGATTCATTGATAAATTGTGTTCAATGTTTGATACTCGTAATCTTGGCGATCTTGGTTTCTTTCTTGGCATGGAGGTTTGTCGTACTTCTAATACTCTATATCTCTCACAGGCTCGTTATGCCACAGATTTATTGCAAAAGTTTAACATGGCCTCTTGTAAGCCTTGCTCGACTCCTATACCTTCAGGTTCTCGGCTTTCTTGTTTTGATGGTGATCCACTTATTGATGCAACGTCATATCGGAGCATGGTTGGTGGCCTTCAATATCTCACATTGACTCGGCCGGATATAACATTCTCTGTCAATCAAGTTTGTCAATTTATGCAATCTCCACGAACCTCTCATCTTCAAGCTGTGAAGAGGATATTTCGTTACATTAAAGGCACACTTCAGCAAGGTCTCTCTTTTCATAAGTCTTCAAACTTTACACTCAAAGCCTATTCCGATGCAGATTGGGCGGGCGATCCTGATGATCGACGTTCAACAACGGGATCCTGCATTTTTCTTGGACCCAATCTACTTTCTTGGTCTACTAAGAAACAAACAACTGTCTCTCGGTCAAGCGCAGAAGCTGAATATCGGGCATTGGCTACAACTGCTGCCGAACTGATGTGGTTTCGCTATCTTTTTCGTGAGCTTCACATTGCTCTTCATAATCCACCTCTCCTATTTTGTGATAACATCTCTGCCAAATACATGGCTTCAAATCCCATCTTTCACGCTCGCACTCGTCACATTGAGATTGACTATCATTTTGTTCGAGAGTTAACTACAAAAGGAGTTTTACAAATCCAGTATCTTCCCTCTGAGCAACAACTTGCAGACTTTTTCACTAAAGGCTTAACACATGCTCGCTTTCGCTTTCTTGCTGCCAAGCTCAATCTACACCTTGTTCCGTTTCGCTTGAAGGGGAGTGAAAGAAATAAAGATGGAAAGAAACATATCATTGATGAAACCAAAGATGGAAAGAAGACCAACATGGAAACTAGTAATGGAGGAATTCAAAATTCAAATTATATCATTGATGAAACCAAAGATGGAAAGAAGACCAACATGGAAATTAGTAATGGAGGAATTCAAAATTCAAATCATATGCAAGTTTGGAGGAAGCAAAGATGGAAAGAAGCAACATAATTAATCACAATTGATTGTAAAATATTTATAGAATATTTTCAATTATGGAGAGATGTAAATTCATTGTATTATATATTTAGTGAATATACACAACACCCAGATTCATGGGGTTTTCTTCTTTCTTCTTCTCCATACTGTTCACCTTTCTTCAAGATCTGCATGCATGCGCGCCGCCTTCATGCATGGTTACGTTACCTACGTATCTTAATTAGCAGTACCTATTAATGAATAATATATAATATAATAATACATATAGAATAAAGGAAGAGATCTGTGTCCGTTGTATTCTCTTCTCACAATATGCAAGCCGAGTTTAGACTTTGTCTCGGCTGTTGATCAAGTAATAAATAAACAGTATGTCTTTCTTTTGATAGTCGCATGCATGCATGCATGAAATATTTTAGTGAAGCCCAAATCCCAATACTTGTTTTCAAATTTATGCGAGGAATACGACCAACCACCAAATTCGTTAGCATTATCTATAACAATACCCTATAATATTTACATGATATATATAATAAGGAAGAGATGATCAGTGGTTGATGTACGCTCTTCTTAAGCCTCTTTTGAATATGTGTTTCAAATACAAATTCAAATTCAAATACAATTTAGCGTTTAACTTTTCAAACTAGCATCTTACTTTTACAGGCTAAAAAATCTAGCTATTAAAAAGCTAACAAAACAATGTTTTTTAAAAACTGAAAGCTGAGTTTAAAACTCTAATTTTAATAATCTTAATATTTCAAAATCACATCCAAACGCATCCTTAGAATAAGCAAGCCGGTTTTAGACTTTATATATTAAAAGTTACAATAAATAAACAAATATTAAGAGTAAGTAATTGATTTAGTGATTGCATGATGTATTTTGTTGGTGAAAGCCCGATAGCAAATTGTCTATAGAATAGCCATTCATCAAAGGTACGATGATCAAATTTCAGTTCCTCGATCTCACCCTTGACTGAAGATCCCTTTTTTAAAATGCGGCAGGAAATGAAAAGGGGGCTGTGTATCTATGTCCACACAGGGGGTTGTTAAGAGGGGATAGGGATGCAATCTCATTTAGTTAAGGCTTACATCTGTGCAGGAGACTCATTTGTTAATATCATTTTTTATGCAAGTAATTACTGTTGAGGATATTGGACACTTTTTGATGTAAATGTGACAATCTAAAATCATTACAAATCTTTTTACCCACCCAAAATATATATGTAGAGACTATTAAGTGTTATTGATGGGCTACTAGAATTTCCAAACTCGTAGCTTTTTATGTTTGTTTCTCTATCATGGAATGATGGAATTCAATAATAATAGGACCATCAGAGAATTGGGAATCAGTGGACTGCAGGAAAAGGCTGTATGAGTCCTGAACCGAGAAGGCAAGTCTGATCCAAGAAGGTACTACTATCCTACAGCATATGCTGTGTGCATGTATCAATTTTTTAAATAAATTTTAATTACTACATCTCATACCACTCACAAGTGTATCTCCACGTAAAAACAAAGATCCATATATCACCAGGATATCAAATTCAATTTCTGTGTTGCCCCATGTTAGACCTAATATATTTCTGGAAATTCTAGAATGCACTTCATCGCCCCAGTGGGAAAAAATTTTGAGTTACCTTATTAGTGTCGAGGTTCTAGAATGCACTTCACCTCCCCAGTTGGAGTACTATTGTGTGATTCTCTTCAGTCTTTACATCTACTGAGTACTGACTGTGATATGTGCATGCTAAGGTTAACACAGAACCAAGTGGGCCATGTGAAACCTTTGACACGGTGTGCATTGAAGTCACATATATGTGGCCCGCCATTTGAAGAAGTCTCAAATGGCTGATCGGGGAAAACTGCACTAACGATTTGGATGGCTTGGGAAACAATCCCAAATTTGGTGTGCCTTTGGAGAAAAAGCTAAGAATTGAGTGAGGAAAAGGAGGAAGGGAAGAGAGGAAGAATGTAGAACCCAGATTCTGGTAGACCTTTGTCATTATAATTTATTATACACCTTATTCTTGAATTGAAAATCATTTGCACCTATATTTCAATTTGGTTGAATTGGATTTGTCAATGCATGTTTGGTAAATGGAACTATTCCTATGTGCTTTAATTAAAGCATTGTTTGTATGATTTCTTGTATTCTCTATGGCACTGTCAAAGGCTCGAGCATGGGGGTTAAATTGCAGATGCTTGAACATGGGGCTAAATCTTAGTTTTCTCAGCGTGGAAGTTAAATGGTGAATGCCTGAGCGCAAGGGTTAACTCACAGTACTGAACTACAGTTTTCTGCTTTGAGAAGTTCCCTAATATTTTGATTTTCTATTTGTTCTTTATGAATTAATCTCATAGTACTTGTGCTTGATCTGTTACATGTAAACTTTTATTGATTATATCAGGAAATGTGATCAGAAGTTCTCACGTGCTTGTGCTGTCGAATTATTAGCATTAACCCTTGAGTGTTGTATTGGCTTATAAAATATCTGTTAGCTTTGGTTTTGTGCATATGTTGTTTGTTTGAAATTAATTCTTATTCATTATTTTACACACAATTTGTGTATGCAATAGGATTCCTATAAAAATCTATGTATATGATACAGATATTATTATACAGATATGTGAGACCACCTGATTAAGTCATATGCTACAATTGGAACTTAGGCATGATACTGACATATAATTCTTCATTGCATAGTTACCATCCAAAACAAATTCTAATTTAAGCTTGGTTCTCAGAAGACAACAAATACATCTCTATTCCCTTTTGTTGTGTATATATTATATTATTATGCATATATCTCACTCTGCCAATGTTAAGGAAACCCTCTCAAGGCAGAACTTAAGTAGTAAAGGCCCACTTGACTTGTACAGAACCCGCGGGATGGAGTTGTAGAGCTCTGAATACGGCCTCTGTGGCTTCAATCGTGTCCTCACCGCAGGGTGGTTGAACATAAGGTCTGCACCCCCTCTGAGAGCTACATTCACTCACGACCTTGGCCACTACGCTCATCCCAAAGTTAGATTTGATTAGTATTTTCTTCCCACAATGGTTGCCACTATAGAACCATCCAGTCGATATTGAGACCACAAATTCTGACTCTGAGTGTTTGATGCCATCACACTTTGCAGGCTTTGCATACACGCTGCCTGGCCCGACCACGTCGTTGTAGGTGAGCATTCCTCGTGTAAAATTAGTGGTGATCCAGGGAGAGCAATGATAGAGTGGGTAAAGTTTCCAGTCACACAAAGTAGAACCAAATGGAACACAAGGACGTGGATGAGGTGGTGGAGGTAGGGGGGTTGTGGGTGGTGGAGGTGGCGGGTCGAACGGAGGTAGTGGTGGTGGGTATACTGGAGGTGCTGGTGGTGGTGGTGGCGGCGGGTCAACTGGAGGGGGCGGTGGTGGATCAATGGGTGGTGGTGGTGGCGGATTGACTGGAGGGGGGTCTATTGGTTCGTATAGAAATGGTGGCGGTGGATCAATGGGTGGCGGTGGTGGCGGATATATCGGTGGTGGAGGTGGGGGGTCGATGGGTGGTGGAGGTGGGGGGTCGATGGGTGGGGGTGGTGGTGGTGGTGGAGGTGGGGGGTCGATGGGTGGTGGAGGTGGGGGGTCGATGGGTGGTGGTGGTGGTGGTGATGGTGGTGGTGGGGGATTTCTAGGTGGTGGATGTGGCCGTGGGCTGCAAATAGGGTTCCCATTTGGTGGGTCGTCACATTTACCATTGATGCAAGCGAGGGGTTCGGAGCATATATACTCGGTATTATCACATTCTTCAAAGCAGGTTTGTTGAGAAAAGGTTAAGTAGGGGACCAACGAAAGGAATAGGAGGAGGAGGAAGCTGAGGGAAGTTGCCATGGCATGCGCCATTGCTCCCCCAAACAAATGGGTGGCTCCTGGCCTTTTGGTGGGGATGGAGAGATGAAAACTAGAGAGGGTCTCAATTTATAGGCTCACACTTGACTGAGGATTAATAATGCATTGGAGAGAAAAGTCAAAAAATCTATTAATTAATTCTTCTGTAATAATCACACCCATGGAAACATTACAACAAATCAATTACCGCTGCATTCCCTCGACATCACGTTGTTTGATCACTGCACAATCAAGCATGCATTATTCTCCTTCCATGTATAAGCAAGCACATGTTAAATGGAAGCCCACTACCCGACTTGATCTTTCCCACTATCCAAAATTATCAAAATGTCATTATTTATGTGACTTTTTGTCTCATTTTTTCACTACTCAGTCCAGTCGAATTTTTCTTTCACTGAGATGACATATGTCCGTCGATTTGTCTGAATAAGTGTCGATAGAGGCATAGTCGAAGTTGTTTCATTAGGACGACAGATATCCATCGATTTGTCTGAATAATTGTCGACATGGATGTGTTTCTTGATAACTCTTCAAAACAACAACTCTCTTTTAAGAATCAATAACTTATACAATCATTTAAGTCTTTACAAAAAACAAAATTATCATTTAAGTCATTTAAGTCTTTTTGAAAATCATTCACATATATATTTATTTAAATATAAGAAACAAACATATCAAATAAAGAGTTATTTGAACCAAATAAACACTAAACATTTCATATAGACAAGAAACATTATTTTCTTTTCTAAACAAGTGGAGTCTCATGTCGAAAGTATATGGAATGTTTCTTGATACTCCACTTGTGTATATGAAATGTTTAATATTTATTTCATGTATATGACTGTTTTTTTTTTCATTTTTACACCTTGTATTTAAATGACAAATAGGTGAATGATTTCCAGAAAACTTAAATGACTTGAATGGAATTTTTGTTTTTTATAAGGACTTATATGACTGTATAAGTAATTTATTTTTAGAAGATAGGTATTGTTTTAAAGGGATCGGCACGTCTCTGTCGATACTTACTCAGACAGATCGACAGACCTCTACCATCCCTATGAAGTGACTGGGTCCCTATCAACAATTGTTTAAACAGTTTGACGGATCTATGTCGTCCCAATAAAGAAGATTTCGACTGGACGCTATCGAACTTGATAGTGGGAAAGGGAGATAAAAAATAAAATAAATAATGGCATTTTGATAATTTTGGGTAATGGGAAAGATTAAGTTGTGTAGTGGGAATAGCTCTACCCTAAATGGAACAATAGGATAGCATGATTAATGGCACTTTAGGAAGTACTAAACTAAGTTTTAGGAATGTATAGGGGTTTCATCTTTAATTGCACTACAATCATGTATTGTTAGAAAAGCTAAAAAGGAAGCAATTCATGCACTGAACGTGACGAATTAGTGAATTACTAGTGCGGATTCTTTTGGGTACTGAGTACGGTGAGATCGTAATATTCATTGGCATTCAATTTTTCCATGAATAAAGATATATATACAAGTCTACTTTAATCTCATTTTCACTCTCATTTTAGTGGGATCAGTGCATCTCATACATGTAAACAAAGAAATGTATATATATGAACGAGGGAACTCTGCACATCTTAAATATATAAAAAAAAATTCTTCATTTTATATATAATGGGAAATCCTTAGGTGGTGTTTGGCAGCGGCGAAATGCAAATTTTAAATACCGATTAATAAATTCAGAAAAAAGTTATGTTGATAATCTTTAAGAGTTCAAAAAAAAAGTGTGTGGTTTAGCAAAAAAATATTATGCAGTTATTTAGATAAGTATGTTTGATTGAGCACTTAACATATGTGCTTATTAGGAGGATATTTCGGTCTATTTTATAAGTGCTGAATGTTATTTTGATGTTTGGTTGAAAACATGCTTTAAGATATTAAATATTATTTTTTTCCATTAAATACAATATATTGTATTAGAAAAATATATTTAAAAAAAATTAAAACATGTATAGATTGTAAAGGGTGACATTTTCTTTTCTTTTATGTCTTGTTTTCAATCTCAAGTGGAGTTTATATTTTTCTTTTTTAATAAAATATATATTACAATAAAAATTATAGAGTATTTATAGTTGTAAATGAGATTGGTAAATCATGAGTTTACTAGCGTTCATCCTAAAACATTCGGATTCTCGGCCCAGTGGCCCAATTGGCCTAAAGACGCTGATGCCCAAACCCATCACGCCCCCTTCTCTCTCTCTCTCTCTCTCTCTCTCTCTCTCTCCCTCCTCTGCGCAAACCCTAGATCAGACGGTCGTGGGTCGATTGTTGCTGGTGGAAACGAAGATGGAGGCGGCGGAGCTCATTTTCCCCGCCGACACTCCGCCTCTTTCGGTCATTTGCGCCGCGAGGATTGTCGTTGTCTCTCTAGACGTCGATCCGAGCCTTCCTTTAGGCTCACCTCCTGTCCTCCGCTTCTCTTCTGGGTAGCTATAACAACATTAGCTTTTGGTGAAAGAAATAATGGTTTTCATTTGTTAGGGTTTGAGAGAGCCGATCCCCTTTTTTGTTTCTTCGGAGGAGTCTACGAAGAGAGAGGGGTGAGGAGAGAGAGCGCTGGTCGATTTCGACCTTATATATCACATGTAATTTGGGGTTAGTTTCAGGGGTACAGGGGTCATTTCACATCGACGTAAAAAAGACAATTGGCGACTACGGATAAATAAGGGGCCGGGATTAGCTGAAAAAAATAGAGGGTATTTGTCTGAATGAGAAAAAATAAGCTCTTACATTGGGTTGTCAACCAAACGCAATTTATACTGAAAAAGCTCTGATATTCAACTTTCAACTAATAAGCTCTTATATTTGGATGAACCAAACAGCACCTTCTCAACCTACTCATTTAACTTATCATATGTGCTTAAAATTGATCATTAATTACAGTCATGCAAATTCTTTCTGCATGTTTTATTATCTTCATTAATATAAAATTAAAAATCTTAAATCATGTATTTTTTTTTGGTAGATTAAATCACGTAATGTTATTATTATAGGCCTCCTTTGACAGTGGTACATTGCATTGCAGAAATTGGAAGAGGTATTCTAATATCATTTGGTGACAAAGATGTTGGGAATATTTTTGTTATTCTCAAATGATAGTATTTATAATAGGGTGAATTACCCTTATATCCGTAAATCAAATCCTCCACTTTTCCATGACCCTTGACTTTGAAATATTTTTTATTTATTACTGTCTTGTCCCCTTTTCTTTATACCCCTCACCCATTCAACATCACATTTTATTACCTAAACTATCCTCTCTATTTATTTTTTCCCCGAAACGTTTGTAACTTACCCCAAAATCCTCTCTCGCCCCAAATCACTCTCTCTCCTCCAAAACCCTCTCTTTCCTCAAATCACTATTTACCCCACCTAATTCTCTGTCGAGCGCTTTGTCACCGCCGTATTTAAAAAAATGAAGGGCACAAAGAAAAGGGGATAAAAAAAGCAGGGGTAAATAAACTATGTTTCCAAGTCAAGGGTCATGGAAAAAATGGGGGGTTTGGTCCAGGGGTATAAGGGCAATTCACCCTTTATTTATAATATTTTTATGGGTTTTTTTTTGCATATATGCCCCCTCTTAAAACATGTTATTACATAAATCCCCCTCTAATTTTTGAGAAAAAAGAGAAATTAATTAGAGTTCCCCGGTGACACCTCTGTAATAACAATATGTAGATACTCCAATTTTGACGTTCAAGTAATATTTAGAAATGACCACATTTGGAATCTAAGAGAAAATACACCCCTAGAAAAGAAATCGGAAGGAGAAACCCTAGTCCCCTAACACTTAGAAAAATTCAAGGGACACGAATAGAGCGGCTACTTGAAAGTAGCCACCCCTCCTCAGGTTACTAGTTTGTACTAACCTCCCCCAACCGCTTCCCAACGAAAGGACATAAAGTTAGCATTAAATGGTGATGATTGCAGCAGTTTCTTCTATTTTGCCGCCCCTTCTTTGACAGCTTACTCCTAGTAATCGCCTCAAGCCACCGCTTGTCAGAGATGAGACGTTTGACAGGTCATCATAGGGGTGGCATCTTGAAAGTAGCCGCTCCTCACCTGGACATTGTCAGAAACACAAAGATCTAATAAGGGTCAAATGAAACACCCTTGTATCCAATGTGATCAATTGTCCAGTGGACACTCCCCTGCCCCATTTTTTCTATAAATAGGGGTTCCAAGCACTTCTTCAAACAATCAATAACCCTCAATGATCACTCATTCAAATCATTCACCTCCCACACGCACCCACAACTTGAAACCTTTGAGAGAGAAAGAGTTCCATTTTGAGAGTAGGAAATTCATTCCCACCAAAATCCACTCTCCACAAAACCCTCTCCAAAATCCAGGTTAAACCAAGTTTAACCTCAGCCAAAACCTAATCATTTTCCTACCCAGGTTCTGTCCAAATTGAACCAGGACCCAGGCGGCTAATCACAACTTGCCGTCTCCCTTTAGGCGACTAATTTGCACTAACTGACCCCATGTCTTTTTAACCTCCCTTTGTCAAGTTTTCATAACAGAAAAGGATTCCTTGTTTTCATCTCTGTGTGCGGCTGTCCGTATCTCAGAGCGGAGGATCCACAATCCCCCCACGAAGACGATCAAAAGAAACACCCAATTTTTCCTTCTTTTTAAAGAAGCAGATGACTATCACAACCACCCTTAAATCCTCCTAAGGAGTTGTCAGAACAAGGAACCAAACTACTCCCCTCCCCCTTCCGAGAGACGAATATTCAACAACAACGTTATAAAAGCGACCTCCACCGTGTTCCGATCTTTGGCGCTCCCTATTTTGGCTCTCAATCCGTCCAGTGGACACTTATACGATCACCTCTACATGTGCGCCGCCTTCATGCATGGTTTCATTAGCATTGCCTATAATAATAATACCCTATAATATGACCATATATATACAATAAAGAAGAGAAGAGTGTCTGATGTAATTTCTTCTTAGAATAAGCAAGCGGGTCGTAGACTTTGTATTGGCTGATGACTACAAATTACAATATAAATAGATATATATCAAGAATGTTAAAGGTGTTAGATTATATTTTGTTATGATATTAGTTTGTTAGTGTGTTACATGTATAACACTATCATGTACTAATATATAAAGGATTTTAGTCCATCTTTGATAAAATAGGAATTTAGGTTTCGTTATTATTTTCTCCCTCTTATTTTAATATGGTATTAGAGCCATTTCAAAAACCTTAGATCCACAACAATAGTTTTTCCTTCTCTTCCCCGCTCCGATTGAAGAGTCTTTAATCGGAGAGGGGGAGGACTTTTGATACCCAATCTTGTTATTTTTTTCATGAGTTCTTCATCAAAAATCAAGGCACCCTCAAGATTCATCGTTAAGAGCCGTCACGGATGAGCCCCCACAGCCCCCGCAAGATCCATGTCACCAGATCTGCTCGTGCATAGAGGTCCGACAAGGGAGAACTTTTAGTACCCATCAATTGTCCCCTTTGCTCCGTCGTCCGTTTACCGTGCGCCCGTTGCATTGTCACGCCTCAACACCGCCCTTGTCGTAAAACCCGGCCCGTCGTGAAGACCCTGCATGAAGAATCTCACCTCCTCCCATGTGAAGTCCCCATGTGTCGCGGACTTGTGAAGACCGTGTGAAGACCCCGAGTGACGTGGATATGAACGTGTGACTTGGTCAATCCACCAGCGTTCAGATCCGCCGATCAACCACCGTCATCAACGTCATCTCCGTCAGAGGCTGTTACGCCCATCGCGCACCGCTCGTCGCATCAGACTCATCGTCGTTTTTTTCTCTTCCTTGGATCTTTTTCCTTTGAGATCCACTATCGCCGTCGTTGTCTCCGCATGCTGTGGTTTTCATACGCCGTCATCGTTCTTCTCTTCCTTGGATCTCCTTATTCCTTGAGATCCGTCGTCGTCGTTCACGAAGTGGCATTTTTTTTAAGCAGCATTGCTGCCTCCGCACATATCTTCTTTATGTGCGCTCGTCGTTCTTCTCCATCTTCCTTGAGATCCACGTTTGTCGCGCTATCGTCGTCGTCGTCATTCGATACACTTCACCATTAGCATTTGCAGTGTTGCATAAACGCATCGTTACGCTCGCCATTAACGTTTGTAGTGTTGCATAAAGGCATTGTGAGATCTACTGAACCACCAACTCCAACAGACTCAAGAAGAGCGGGAGCAACTCCGACAAACTCGAGAAGAGCAGGAGTAAAATGATGGATTCTACAAAACATACAACGACTCAAAAGTACCCTTCAGAGTTTGGGAGGGGTACTGAATAAGTATTAGTGGTATTTATAGTGTTTTTAGTTTAATGGTATTCTAGTTTATTGATTGGAATTGTTTGTTGGGATTTTAGTTTATCATCTTTGTGCAAACTCTAATATTTGTGCAAACTCTAAGGGTATTATCCGTCAGAGTTTGAAAGGAAGTGTTAAAGGTGTTTAATTATGTATTAATTTGTTATTATATTAGTTTGTTAGTGTGTTACACATTTAACATTATCATGTACTACTATATAAACGGCTTTAGTCCCTCTCTAATAGAGTAAGGGTTTTAGGTTTCATTATTATTTTCTTCCTCTTATTCTTTGATTCAATGATTGCATGATGTATATTTTTGGTGAAGCCCAACACTCGATGCTATAGATGGTCTACTAGAATTACCAAACTCGTAGCTTATGATGTTTGTTTCTCCATCATGGAATACAATAATAATAGGACCATCAGAGAATTGGGGATCAGTGAACTGCAGAAAAAGGCTCTATGTCCTGAGTCCGGAACCGAGAAGGCATGTATGATCCGAGAACGTAACACTACCCTACAGCATATGTTGCGTGCATATATCAATTTTTTAAATAAATTTTAATTATATTAATACATCTCATATCACACAAGTGTATCTCCATGTTAATCACAAAGATCCATATATCACCAGGATATCAAATTCAATTTCTGTGTTGCCCCATGTTAGACCTAATATATTTCTGGAAATTCTAGAATGCACTTCATCGCCCCAGTGGGAAAAAATTGAGTTACCTTATTAGTGTCGAGGTTCTAGAATGCACTTCACCTCCCCAGTTGGAGTACTATTGTGTGATTCCCTTCAGTCTTTACATCTACTGAGTACTGACTGTGATATGTGCATGCTAAGGTTACACAGAACCAAGTGGGCCATGTGAAACCTCTGGCATGGTGTGCGTCACATATATGCGGCCCGCCATTTGAAGAGGCATCAAATGGCTGATCGGGGAAAACTGCACCAACGATTTGGATGGCTTGGGAAACAATCCCAAATTTGGTGTGCCTTTAGAGAAAAAGCTAAGAATTGAGTGGGGAAGAGAGGAAGAATGTAGAACCCAGATTCTAAAAGACCTTTGTCATTATAATTGATTATACTCCATATTCATGAATTGAAAATCATTTGCACCTAAATTTCAATTTGGTCGAATTGGATTTGTCAATGCATGTTTGGTAAATGGAACTATTCCTATGTGCTTTAATTAAGGCAGTGCTTGTATGATTTCTTGTATTCTCTATTGCACTGTCAAAGGTTCAAGCATGGGGGGTTAAATTGCAGATGCTTTAACATGGGGCTAAATCTTAGTTTTCTCAGCGTGGAAGTTAAATGGTGAATGCCAGAGCGCAAGGGTTAACACACAGTATTGAACTATAGTTTTCTGCTATGAGAAGTCCCACATTCCTAATATTCTGATTTTCTATTTGTTCTTTATGAATTAATCTCTTAGTACTTGTGCTTGATCTGTTACATCTAGACTTTTATTGATAATATCATGAAATGTGATCAGAAGTCCTCATGAGCTTGTGCTGTCGAATTATTAGCGTTAACCCATGAGTATTGTATTGGCTTATAAAATATCTGTTAGCTTTGGTTTTGTGTATGTGTTGTTTGTTTGAAATTAATTCGTATTCATCATTTTATTTGTGTATGCAATAGGATTTCTATAAAAATCTACATATATGATATGGAAATTATTATACAGATATGTGAGACCACCTGATTAAGTCATATGCTTTAATTGGAACTTAGGCATGATACTGATGTATAATTCTTCATTGCATAGTTGCCATCCAAAACAAAGTCTAATTTAAGCTTGGTTCTCTGAAGACAGCAAATACATCTCTATTCCCTTTTATTGTGTATATATTATATTATTATGTATATATCTCACTCTGCCAATATTAAGGAAACCCTCTCATGGTAGAACTTAAGTAGTAAAGGCCCACTTGACTTGTACAGAACCTGTGGGACGGAGTCGTAGAGCTCCGAATACAGCCTTTGTGGCTTCAATCATGTTGTTACCGCAGGGTGGTTGAACATAAGGTCTGCACCCCTTCTGAGAGTTACATTCACTCACGACCTTAGCCACTACACTCATCCCAGAGTAAGATTTGATGAGTATTTTCTTCCCACAAAGGCTGCCACGAGAGAACCATCCAGTCGATATTGAGACCACAAGTTCGGACTCTGAGTGTTTGATGCCATCACACTTTGCGGGCGTTGCATACACGCTGCCTGGCCCTACCACGCCGTTGTAGGAGAGCATACCTTGTGTAAAATTAGTGGTGATTTGGGGAGAGCAACGATAGAGTGGGTAAAGTTTCCAAATGCACCAAGTAGAACCAAATGGAATACAAACGTGTGGACGAGGTGGTGGAGGTGGGGGGGTTGTGGGTGGTGGAGGTGGTGGTGGAGGCGGGAATACTGGAGGTGGAGGTGGTGGGTACACGGGAGGTGGAGGTGGCGGATCAATGGGTGGCGGCGGTGGTGGGTCCACTGGAGGCGGTGGTGGTGGGTCAATTGGTGGTGGGGGTGGTGGGTCAATTGGAGGGGGCGGTGGGGGGTCTGTAGGTGGTGGAGGTGGCGGGTCAACTGGAGGCGGCGGTGGTGGGTCCACTGGAGGTGGAGGTGGCGGTGGTGGATCAATGGGTGGTGGTGGTGGTGGGTCCACTGGAGGTGGAGGTGGTGGATCGACTGGAGGTGGCGGTGGTGGAGGGTCAACTGGAGGCGGCGGTGGTGGGTCCAATGGAGGTGGAGGTGGCGGGTATATTGGAGGTGGCGGTGGTGGATCAATGGGTGGTGGTGGTGGTGGGTCGACTGGAGGCGGCGGTGGTGGGTCCAATGGAGGTGGAGGTGGCGGTGGTGGATCAATGGGTGGTGGTGGTGGAGGGTCAACTGGAGGGGGCGGTGGGGGGTCTGTGGGTGGTGGAGGTGGTGGGTTAACTGGAGGTGGCGGTGGTGGGTCCATTGGAGGTGGAGGTGGCGGTGGTGGATCAATGGGTGGTGGAGGTGGAGGGTCAACTGGAGGCGGCGGTGGTGGGTCCACTGGAGGGGGCGGTGGTGGATCAATGGGTGGTGGTGGTGGAGGGTCTATGGATGGTGGAGGTGGTGGGTCCACTGGAGGGGGCGGTGGGGGGTCTGTGGGTGGTGGAGGGGGCGGGTCAACTGGAGGCGGCGGTGGTGGGTCCACTGATGGTGGAGGTGGCGGGTCTATTGGAGGTGGTGGTGGTGGATCAATTGGTGGTGGAGGTGGTGGGTCGATTGGAGGCGGCGGTGGTGGGTCTACTGGAGGTGGAGGTGGCGGGTCGAATGGAGGTGGCGGTGGAGGATCAATGGGTGGCGGTGGTGGAGGGTCAACTGGAGGGGGCGGTGGGGGGTCTGTGGGGGGTGGAGGTGGCGGGTCAACTGGAGGAGGTGGTGGTGGGTCCACTGGAGGTGGAGGTGGAGGGTCTATTGGAGGTGGCGGTGGTAATTCAATGGGTGGTGGTGGTGGCGGGTCGGCTGGAGGTGGCGGTGGTGGATCAATGGGTGGGGGTGGTGGAGGGTCAACTGGTGGGGGCGGTGGTGGGTCTGTTGGGGGTGGAGGTGGCGGGTCAAGTGGAGGCGGCGGTGGTGGGTCCACTGGAGGGGGAGGTGGTGGATCAATGGGTGGTGGTGGTGGAGGGTCTGTGGGTGGTGGAGGTGGCGGGTCAACTGGAGGCGGCGGTGGTGGGTCCACTGGAGGTGGAGGTGGAGGTGGCGGGTCTATTGGAGGTGGCGGTGGTGGTGGTGGGTCAACTGGAGGTGGCGGTGGTGGATCAATGGGTGGGGGTGGTGGAGGGTCAACTGGTGGGGGCGGTGGTGGGTCTGTTGGGGGTGGAGGTGGCGGATCAAGTGGAGGCGGCGGTGGTGGGTCTACTGGAGGGGGCGGTGGTGGATCAATGGGTGGTGGTGGTGGAGGGTCTGTGGGTGGTGGAGGTGGCGGCTCCACTGGAGGGAGCGGTGGGGGTTCTGTGGGTGGTGGAGGTGGTGGGTCAACTGGAGGTGGCGGTGGTGGGTCCACTGGAGGTGGAGGTGGAGGTGGCGGGTCTATTGGAGGTGGCGGTGGTGGATCAATGGGTGGTGGTGGTGGCGGGTCGACTGGAGGTGGCGGTGGTGGATCAATGGGTGGTGGTGGTGGCGGGTCGACTGGAGGTGGCGGTGGTGGATCAATAGGTGGTGGTGGTGGTGGCGGGTCGACTGGAGGTGGCGGTGGTGGATCAATGGGTGGTGGTGGTGGCGGGTCGACTGGAGGTGGCGGTGGTGGATCAATAGGTGGTGGTGGTGGTGGCGGGTCGACTGGAGGTGGCGGTGGTGGATCAATGGGTGGTGGTGGTGGAGGGTTTGTGGGTGGTGGAGGTGGCGGGTCCACTGGAGGGGGCGGTGGGGTTTCGGTGGGTGGTGGGGGTGGCGGGTCTGTGGGTGGTGGAGGTGGTGGGTCCACTGGAGGGGGCGGTGGTGGATCAATGGGTGGTGGTGGTGGAGGGTATGTGGGTGGTGGAGGTGGCGGGTCAACCGGAGGCGGCGGTGGTGGGTCCACTGGAGGTGGAGGTGGCGGGTCTATTGGAGGTGGCGGTGGTGGATCAATGGGTGGTGGTGGTGGCGGGTCGACTGGAGGCGGTGGTGGTGGGTCCAATGGAGGTGGAGGTGGCGGGTCGAGTGGAGGTGGCGGTGGTGGATCAATGGGTGGGGGTGGTGGAGGGTCAACTGGTGGGGGCGGTGGTGGGTCTGTTGGGGGTGGAGGTGGCGGATCAAGTGGAGGCGGCGGTGGTGGGTCTACTGGAGGGGGCGGTGGTGGATCAATGGGTGGTGGTGGTGGAGGGTCTGTGGGTGGTGGAGGTGGCGGCTCCACTGGAGGGGGCGGTGGGGGTTCTGTGGGTGGTGGAGGTGGTGGGTCAACTGGAGGTGGCGGTGGTGGGTCCACTGGAGGTGGAGGTGGAGGTGGCGGGTCTATTGGAGGTGGCGGTGGTGGATCAATGGGTGGTGGTGGTGGCGGGTCGACTGGAGGTGGCGGTGGTGGATCAATAGGTGGTGGTGGTGGTGGCGGGTCGACTGGAGGTGGCGGTGGTGGATCAATGGGTGGTGGTGGTGGAGGGTCTGTGGGTGGTGGAGGTGGCGGGTCCACTGGAGGGGGCGGTGGGGTTTCGGTGGGTGGTGGGGGTGGCGGGTCTGTGGGTGGTGGAGGTGGTGGGTCCACTGGAGGGGGCGGTGGTGGATCAATGGGTGGTGGTGGTGGAGGGTATGTGGGTGGTGGAGGTGGCGGGTCAACCGGAGGCGGCGGTGGTGGGTCCACTGGAGGTGGAGGTGGCGGGTCTATTGGAGGTGGCGGTGGTGGATCAATGGGTAGTGGTGGTGGCGGGTCGACTGGAGGCGGTGGTGGTGGGTCCAATGGAGGTGGAGGTGGCGGGTCAACTGGAGGAGGTGGTGGTGGGTCCTCTGGAGGTGGAGGTGGAGGGTCTATTGGAGGCGGCGGTGGTGGATCAATAGGTGGTGGTGGTGGTGGCGGGTCGACTGGAGGTGGCGGTGGTGGATCAATGGGTGGTGGTGGTGGAGGGTCTGTGGGTGGTGGAGGTGGTGGGTCAACAGGAGGCGGCGGTGGTGGGTCCATTGGAGGTGGAGGTGGCGGGTCTATTGGAGGTGGCGGTGGTGGTGGCGGGTCAACTGGAGGCGGCGGTGGTGGGTCCACTGGAGGTGGAGGTGGAGGTGGAGGTGGAGGTGGCGGTGGTGGATCAATGGGTGGTGGTGGTGGAGGGTCAACTGGAGGGGGCGGTGGGGGGTCTGTGGGTGGTGGAGGTGGCGGGTCGACTGGAGGAGGCGGTGGTGGGTCCACTGGAGGAGGTGGTGGAGGTTCTATTGGAGGTGGTGGTGGTGGATCAATGGGTGGTGGTGGTGGTGGGTTGACTAGAGGTGGCGGTGGTGGGTCTGTGGGGGGTGGAGGTGGCGGGTCGAGTGGAGGTGGCGGTGGTGGATCAATTGGTGGGGGTGGTGGAGGGTCAACTGGAGGGGGCGGTGGTGGGTCTATGGGGGGTGGAGGTGGTGGGTCGAGTGGAGGTGGTGGTGGTGGCGGGTCCACTGAAGGCGGCGGTGGTGGGTCCACTAAAGGTGGAGGTGGCGGGTCGACTGGAGGTGGCGGTGGTGGTGGTGGAGGGTCAACTGGAGGGGGCGGTGGGGGGTCTGTGGGTGGTGGAGGTGGCGGGTCGAGTGGTGGCGGCGGTGGTGGATCAATGGGTGGGGGTGGTGGTGGGTCAACTGGAGGAGGCGGTGGTGGGTCTGTGGGGGGTGGAGGTGGCGGGTCGAGTGGAGGTGGTGGTGGTGGGTCCACAGGTGGTGATGGAGGTGGTGGATAAATGGGTGGTGGTGGTGGTGGGTCCACTGGAGGTGGAGGTGGCGGGTCGACTGGAGGTGGTGGTGGTGGATCAATGGGTGGTGGTGGTGGAGGATCAAGTGGAGGGGGCGGTGGTGGGTCTGTGGGTGGTGGAGGTGGCGGGTCTGCTGGAGGTGATGGTGGTGGCGGGTCGACTGGAGGCGGCGGCGGTGGGTCCACTGGAGGTGGTGGAGGTGGCGGTGGGGGATCAATGGGTGGTGGTGGTGAAGGTGGTGGGGGGTATATGGGTGGTGGTGGTGGCGGATATATGGGTGGTGGCGGTGATGGTGGTGGGGGATATTTAGGTGGTGGAGGTGGTGGACGTGGCCGTGGGCGGCAAATAGGGTTTCCATTTGGTTGGTCGTCGCATGTACCATTGATGCAAGCGAGGGGTTCGGAGCATATAAATGTTCTATTATCACATTCTTCAAAGCAGGCTTGTTGAGCAAAGGTTAAGTGGGGGACCAACAAAAGGAATAGGAGGAGGAGGAAGCTGAGGGATGTTGCCATGGCATGTGCCATTGCTCCCCCAAACAAATGGGTGGTTCCTGGCCTTCTGGTGGAGATGGAGAGAAGAAAACTAGAGAGGGTCACAATTTATAGGTTCACACTTGTGTGAGGATTAATAATGCATTGGAGAGGAAAGTCAAAAAATCTATTAATCCTACTGTAATAATCACACCCATGGAAACATTACAACAAATCAATTACCAATGCATTCCCTCGACATCACGTTGTTTGATCACCGCACAATAAATCGCAAGCATGCATTATTCTTTTACCATGTATAAGCAAACACGTGTTTAACGGAACAAGATAGCATGATTAGTGGCACTTTAGGAAGTACTAAACTAAGTTTTAGGAATGTATAGGGGTTTCATCTTTAATGGCACTACAATCATGTGCTGTTAGAAAAACTAATAAGGGAGCAATGCATGCACTGAACGTGACACGAATTTGTGAATTATTAGTGCGGATTCTTTTGGGTTCTAGAATACGTTGAGATCGTAATATTCATTGGCATTTAATTTTTCCATGAATAAAGATATATATACAAGTCTGCTTTAATCTCATTTTTACTCTCGTTTTTAGTGGGATCAGTGCATCTGATATATGTAAACAAAGAAATGTATATATATCAATATATGAAAACAAAGAGACCTCTGCACATCTTAAATATATATAAAAAAAAGTTTCTTCATTTTATAATGGGAAATCTTATCATGATTTGCAAACAAACACTCATCCTACTCATTTAACTTATCATATGTGCTTAAAAGTGATCATTAATTACAATCATGCAAATTCTTTCTGCATGTTTTATTATCTTCATTGATATAAAATTAAAAATCTTAATCATGTAATGTTTTTTTATGGTAGATTAAATCATATAATGTTATTATTATAGGCCTCCTTTGACACGTGGTGCACTGCATTGCATTGCATAAATTGGAAGAGTATTCTAATATCATTTGGTGACAAAGATGTTAGGAATATTTTTGTTATTCTCAAATGATAGTATTATAATATTTTTATATATGGGTTTTTTGCATATACACCCCTCTTAAAACCTGTTATTGTGGAAATGCCCCTCTAATTTCCTTGGTTGCAAAATACCCTTGTTATAAGTCGTGCAACCATACCCCTCCGATAGTCACCATTAGATACCTCTTTTAAACCATGGTCAGTTTCTTAACCCTAGATACCAAAATTATTTTTCTACTTCCACTTAAATATATTACTCTAAGGGGCCGTTTGGTTCAGCGGAAAGCTGATTTTAAGTCCTGATTCATAAGTGCAGATTATATAAGTCCTGATAAGTTTTAAGATTTTTTTATGAAAAAAGTGTTTGTTTCAGCGAAAATTATTAGCACTTATGAAAATAAGTGTGTTTGGTTCAGTACTAATATAAGAGCTTATGCTAAGGGTGTTTTGATCAATTTAATAAGTGCTGAATGTAATTTGATGTTTGGTTGAAAAAAATTATTTGTTTATATTTCCTGTTTATTAAAAAAAATATGTTTTCATATTTGTCTATTTAATAAATTATTCTATACTGCATTTTTTCATATTTGTTAGAACCTGATACAAGCCTATACAGATTTTTGAAAAATAACTCGGGACATATATGCTTTTTAAGAGCGGTAAATATACAATCTATATTTATCATATAGAAAAGTTTGTGTAATGACATACTTCTCGAAAATCTGTTTTTTAATTCTCACCTAAGATTAACAAAGTTGCATATCATGTTATTTTACACATTATAAATATAATATAACCAGTACAACATTTTATTATTCAAATTAAAAAAAACCTATACATCATCAAACATAATCCAAGCACACAAACAAAGTACTTGTGCTGCATATATTTTTATGCTATAATAGATAAATACATGAGAATGTAACAACATTCTAAAAGAAACATAACCAAAGCAGTAAATATTTACATCACAGTGTTGATTTCATCATTCAACTTCTACAATCATTTGATGGCCAGAAGTACAAGCAAAAAAAATCACAAAAACCATCAAAATGATACATAAACATGAACAACATCCAAAGATTAGTATCCCCGTAGAACGTTGAACTGCGGTGGCCTTCTCCACTGTCTTCTGAACTAGCACGTGGTAATACTCAGGTCCATGAGCTCGACACAATTCTACCTAGGGCCTTTCTTATGAAAAAAAGGTCAGAATTGATTCATCCTGTATCATTGAGGAATATTGAGTTAAAACATAAGTTCTATAAAAAAAATCCCAAAAATACATAACTTTTTAAACCCTAGAATTATGTTTATCATAGAAAATCAATGCTGAATTATAAATATTATCATATCTATTTTAAGTGAGAGCACAGAAAAAATAGTAGAAAAATCTAGAAAAGAACTTTACCATCCATACATGTACTCTTGGCATTTCTGAAGATTATTGTTCATATATGTGTCACAACAATGCAGGTCAGGGAGCTTGAAAACAAGCTTCGAGAGAGAGAAGCGCAGTTAGAAACCATGGCATTGTCACATTCTATTGACCCATTTAGGAGAAGCAGCATTGGCAACTAACTGAGAAACTAAAAGGGAAAGAAGAGATGTGCGTGGTTCTGTTTCAAAAGGTCATTTTTTTTTAAAGAATTATTAATTCACATCTTATTTGCACTTGAATTTAAAACTGTTCATGATTTGGGGGCTTGTATCTTTCCTATTCAGATAAAGGATCTAGAAAACAGATTCGAACAGCAATAAAATTCTGAGTTCTATCTCTTCAACAGAAGGTTGTTGGTAACACTTTATTTTTACTATTAATAAAGGAGAGAATGAAGTATGAGAACTAACAACATTTAAGTTTTACTCACAGGTCTACTATTTAGACAGGTCAAATAACTAATTCCAAAATAAAATGTTTGTTGAAAATTCTATAAATCTACTATTTAGACAGGTCTACTATTTAGAAGATCAAATAACTAATCCCAAATTCAAGTGGTTGTTCAAAATTCATAAAATCTTCAGTACTATCTCCATCCATTCATTGATTAACTATCCCTCCTCCCATTCTCATGGCTTGTATTAGAAATTTGAGAAGCGAAGAATAAATATAAAATAATCCCCACAATTTAAATCCTTACCCTAAAAAATTGTTTGTTATAATAAAGAAGTGACCATAATATAGAAAAAAACAACCAATTAAACCTGCAAAGCTTCGAACAAATAAAAAAAAACAAAGATGCACAAAATCAAACACAAAAAAATACAGAGAAGTGAATATTTCCAATCCCATCAAAACAAGCATGAATAGGTCCTACTCTCTGTCACTCCACAATCAAATCATCCACCCAAAGTATTATTTCCCTGAAAAAAAGAGAAACAACAACTCATTCAAAAGCCTCTCTAATGGCTTCCAAATCAATCTCTAGACATCATCACTGTTTCAGCCATAACCTTAAAGAATTCACTCCACCTATTCTAGCTTAGCATAAAGTGCATAGTTGTAGCTATGTACATGGAATCACCTATGCAAGTAGCATTACCCATCTATAAAAATCTGTCTTGCTTTTATAATTGGGCACTATGTGACTCCTCTATTCATGTTTGTTGGGTCTTTCATAAGTGCAGATAGATCGAACACCATCAATGCATGAGCAACAGTGCAAAGCCAAAACTTAACCACTAAAAAAGCCTTGAAAAGCAGATGAATTCAGCAATGCACCAAACAAACCACACAGAAGTCATTAGAATTGAACTCATTGAAGAAGGGATACTTATGTTAATTGTTACATTTGAAAAAGTACTATTTAAAATTTCAATATCCATGTCATGTTCTACCAAAACACAAATGCAGAGATTTTGGGTGTTCAATTTTGAAAAAATTTCAAAGTTTGATTAATAATATCCATTGAAAAGACTTCATTTCACTTTATACAAGAGGATAGACAGTTCATGTAATTAGGAATACATATATAAAACACTTGTCCTTATATGTAGATAAGCAATAACAAACTGTTTAGTTTAAAAAAAAACTACAGTCATTGTGTGTAAGGTTAGTATATAGCAATATATTTCTATCTATTTTAAAAACAAGAACAAAATCACTTTCCCTCTAGGCTGCAAAGATATGTAAACTTTAACTTCCAGTTCATAATCCATAACCCATGTTTTTATCCATCTTGTATTCTACAAAGTTGCTAATATTTGTTAGTTGAGTTGTTATGAGGAACTGTTGGTTTGTCCTGGCATCATTCATGGTTTGGTCTCCTTTAATATATGAAGGCTTAAAATAAATATAAATAATTATATATATACACACTCATATAGCCAGAGGACCTGAATCATGTAAGAGAAGTCCTTCAGAATTTCAAGTTTTCTACTAATCTGTTTTGATTCTACAAAAGACAAAGTTATCTCCCTGTTAATCAGAGGTGACATGCTAAAAATCAATTGTAAGCTTAAATGATATCATATATGAAGAACTTTGTGTGTGCAATTACAGGTCCCTTTAATACAAACTGAAAACATGAATAATGGATATGTGGGGTTTTTTCATTAATGTAGGAATCATAAAAGCTATGACCATTTTGAGAAGAAGCTGTACAAATAGATGAGAGGAAGCAAGAGATTGATCAACTTTTTCTCAGATTTTTCAAACAATGTCATATTTTTTTAGACAAAAATCAATTGTTCAACCCAATATGCATGGAAACAGTGAAAAATCCACACAAATCAGAGCATCACAAATCAACAAAATCATATAATGTTCAATTCCAACCCTAAAATCATGTATTGCACAGAAAAAAGTTATCAATCAAACACATTGATCAACACAGTAGAGGAAAAAATAAAAGTTATCAATCAAACACATTGATCAACACAGTAGAGGAAAAAATATTTACATTTCAACCGACGAGCAGGAGATGATGTCGAAGGAGGTCGAAGGGAGGTCGAAGAGCAGTTGAGGATGTCGGAGGAGAAGAAATCGGGTGACGAGTAGGAGAGGCTTCGGTCGAAGGCAGCCGGAGGGGGGTTGACGAGCAACAATGGAGGTCGAGGAGCAACAATGGATGTCAAAGGGGGTCGACGAGCAGCAATGGAGGTTGTCGAGCCGAGGAGCAAGAGAGTTTTATGAGGTTAAAGAGACGGCTAGGGTTTTTGGTGTGTTTGAGGAGAGAGAGAGGAGTAATTTTTGTTTATATACTTGTTGTAAATTGTGGCTTTTAAGAAGGGCATACTAGTCTTTTGACATACACATCAGCGGAAGCCGGATCTAATAAGTGGGGCTCCATGGTCTGAATTTTAAGGACTGAAATGGACTATTAAGGGCTTATATTCAGTGTTTTTTTTGTCCCCAACCAAACACACTTATTGCTCAAAATGACTTATTTTCAGCTTTCAGCTAAATAAACACTGAAAACTGATTGAACCAAACAGCCCCTAACTGTCTTGGAAAACCCTCTCTCTCTTTCACATCTTCTCTCTTCTTCCCTTCTGAAAACCTTAGCTCACCCATCTTCTTCCATTGAAAACTCCATCTCACTCAAGCAAACAAAATCAATCAAGAATTGAACCAAAATCTACACCCTAATCAGTCAATCCAGAAAAAACCACGTTGAAAATCCAAAAATATCATTGGCATTTTGGGAATGGATTGGGATGATTGCTCATGAAACTACTAAGATCCATGGGGTTTTTTGGTCGAAAATGATAAACAAACAGGAATCTTAAAAATCTATTTGGTTTTTGATCGAAAATGACAAACAAACAAACAAACAAAAAGGTTTAGGCACATAAGAAGATGAAGAATGAGAGAAGAATGAAAGAGGGAGGAAGAGATGGAGATTGGCCATTTTTTTGGCCTCGGGGAAGGTATTTCAAACATTTTACAAACCCCAAACGATGACTAACGGATCCTCCCTATACCAAACCTCATGGCAACTAACCTCAGGGGCATCGTTGCATGACTTATAATTATAACAGGGGTATTTTGCAATAAAGGAAATTAGAAGGGTATTCCACAAAAACGTGTTTTAGGAGGGGTATACATGCAAAAAAATAAACCATCTTTTTATTTACAAATATAGATAACGTAGAATCCTTAAATTAAGTATTTAAAAATGAGCGTCAATCAATCCTCTCCTCTCTTTTTATATTACCATAAATTTCACTTATGAATAATATTAGCATTTAAAAAATGCATAAATTTTTATATTAAGTGACAAGCAAAGATAAAAATGATTTATGTAACAAGATTAATGTATTATGTTTCTTAAGATAAATAAAAGTGGATTAAATTCATAGGTATTACAATATCCTGTATTATATGTATATATACATAGCCAAAAAATAAAAAATCAAACCACTCCTAAAGGAAACCATACATAGATCATGCATAATAAATATGTAATAAATTAATATGAGTTAAGCTCAAGAACAATGACTGTACTATGAGTTGAACTTAATTTTCCTTCATTTTTATCATACTATGAAATAACATTTTCTTAATATACTTAATTCAAAAAAAATCCCATTATATTATTGGGTGTGATTTGTACCATCTATTTAAGGATGATAGGTAAGCTACTGCATTATGAGGTATTGATACGTTTTGTGAAATTTTGCTCTCTAGACACTAATGGCGATTGCGAACTATAGATTTTGTTTTCTATATGGATGATCAATTGAGTTTGTCAACTTATAAACTTTTATTTAACTCACGCAGCCCAAATCCCAATTCTGTAGATTCAGCCCTCACCTAGTCAATCCCCCCCCCCCCCCCCCCCACTACAAAACAAAATAAATAAATAAATAAAAATATAGAGCGATCAGCGAATTCGACGGATGAAAAAAATGGAATATCACATGTCTTGGTTTTATCTTTGAAATATATCATATCATGTCATTAAAGGTTGGTAGAGTTTACAGGAGAACAATTAACAAAAGAAAAAAATTTAAAAGAAACACTTGTATGCCCAAAAAAAAAGTATCCAACTATATGTCTTGAGTTGAACAAAAACTCGATACATCACTGTTTTTTTAAATGGAGGTAAATGCAATGTTTTAGGTATTGTTGTAATTTGTTAATTTAGTTCATGGTATTGGTGTCGTTTGGAAATGGGTTTGAGAGTTAGTTTTTCCATCATAAGGTATATTTAAAATTAAGTTTGCATAAAGCTGTATTTTCAAATATTATGAAAACTATCTTTTGGATATTTAATTATATGTAAAAATGTGTTTGTAGCATTTAATTAAGCTATAACTTTTTTTCTATGTTAAAACAGATCTGAGAAAAACAGTTTCTTGCAAACCTAAAAACTCTCGGAACTCATTTTCAAATAGGACAAAAAACTTGGCAATAGCTATAACATAAACTATATTTATATCTTACTACTTTAATGTTTGAAAAGTAAAAACTATTTCTAGAAGTAATAATATCCTATTTAATTTTTAGCTTTAGTTTTAACACCATTAAACGTATATACATAGGAAAATGATTTAGTAACTCAAAATATGATAAGAAAAAATTTATTCAAACTAATAAAAACATAAAAATTCGTCCTTTAAAGCCTTACCCCAAAGTTATAGTATGACATGTCTCCTCTTGATTAATTTAAAGTGTGTTAGATCAAAAAATTGATCAATTCTTTTGTCACAAATCAGAATCCATATACATGAATAAGGTGGATGTATATTTATTATTTTATATTTTCATACAAAGATGCACAATCACAAAGGCTGAAAGTAATGTCAAATGGATGGGTGATATGCGGACACCATATCACCATATTATGGAATCCCTGGTTTTTGTCATTCGATTTGGTTACCCAATCCAACGGCCCCAAGTGATCCATTGCTTTTAACAAAAAAAAAACAGTGTGGCCTGGTGAACCGGTCACATCAGATTCTCGAGATACTCTCTCTCTCTCACACAAGCTCTCACTTTCTCTCTCGCACCCCTCTTTCTCGATCTCTCTCTCGTTCTTCCCTCCACCCTCCCACTCTCTCACACACTCTCACACCACCACCACCCCCCTCTCCTCTCCCTCCCGTCTCTGACCCCCCACCCCCTCTGCCTCTGTCACAGCCGTGCTGGACTGCTACTTTCAATTTTTAACATGGATCACAGTTTAAAACCATGATTAAAGACTTTTAATCACGATTTTGAACTGTGATCTACAATGGTGTGATTGTTTATATCTTATTTTCTATCATAGTTTGAAAGAGTGATCAAAAGTGAGGTTTTCAAATAAACCGATATTGTTGTATAGGAATCGATCACACTTGTATTATAAAACGTGATATTTGATATCCAAAATACCACTATTTTGATAGAAACCGTGATATTTATATTATGTAAGATCACATTTTATAAATAATATGTGATCTTTACATTATTTAAGATCATGTTTTTTAAACAATATGTGATCTTTAGATTATTAAAAAATCATAATTCACTTAATTATTATACAATTTCATATATTGATTGTATCTGCTCTTACAATTCAATTCACACAACAAAAAAGAGATGCTCATTAAAAATAGCTTTCATTCCTCTAATATGGATCAAATTTCATACAACTATTTCACGTATACAATTGTTTTATATATAAGTAAAAAAAAAACTAACTCAATTTATAATTAAGTAAAACTTGTTCTTCCTATCCCAACAAAATAAAAAAAGCACTTCCATCAATGACCTTCACCTCGCAATGCTGTACGTACGTAAAAATGAGATCATCCCTGAAACAGCTACAAACAAGACAAATTTTAGAGTCGGACAAACATTATTATTGAAATCAATGGATCCTCACAATGTAACGTAAAAAGCATATGAATCTAATCAATAAAATTGACAATCACCTATAGAATACTTGTCAAAATTTGGAATCACCACTAACATTTATATCTAAAGCACATCAAAGTAAATATGACTAACATTCATAAAAAAAGATATTTTAATATATATTTCCATAAATAAATTACAAACTATCCAACCAAAATTTATCTATACCACTGGTTAATTAGAGCAAAACATATCAAAGATACAAGAAGACATATAAGAAACAAGTGTATTAATTTTTATTTCTTACTTTCCATCTTCAATGGAATACAAAAATAATTTTGAATAATAAAATGTGCACCTTGCCGCGGTACCAGGGGAACTTGTCCTCACGACCATGGTGATGCAAGTATGTGACACAATCCAACCAGAACACAAATATCAGGTGTTTAATTCAAAACAAGGTAAAATTAGCAAAAAAAGGGTTGGTGAAGATGAAGAACATGAATAAAGAAGGCGAGGCTAAGAACCTACCAAGTAAGGAATGAAATATAATTTAAGCATATGCAGAGGACCCATCACACAAACCAGCCCAGCAAGCAAGGCTACTCCAATTTAATGCAATTACTTTAATATGAATTTACCAAGAAAATTACTCCACTATAAAACTAAGGCTAATCCAATATAAATTTACCAAGAAAATTACTCCATTATAAAACTAAGGCATGGAAAAGAAAGCTTTACCCAACCCTTTCAGATGAAATCTTTTGTAAATTGATCTGGAATGATCTACTTTGAACCCCTCCTCTAACATCTTAAACTGCAAATAATGGAAATGTTATCACTATTATATAATAGTTTTTCATAAACCCATATAGCAGTCCCTAATCTTACTTGTTCTATAAACCCATCATTCGAAAAAATAAATCCACAGCTTTCTTGCAAGATATGTCAAGTCAAAAGGGAATAAAGAAGAATGAAATAAATCTCCAGCTCAATTTTTCTCACACATAACAACCTTCTTGAGATCTCCGTTCCGTTTTCATTAAATATGCCGTACGGATGGCTACACTGCAACAAAAGGCACACAAAAATATTAAAAACCAAAGTATTGGCATTCATAAAGCCAAAAGATGTAACTATAGGTATTTTACAGAGACTGCTTGTTAATGTAGATATGCAACCAGGCATGCAGCGTTTTTAAATCCCAAAAATTTAAGCTTTTAATTCATCATCCCATTGAGAGGAACAAAACATTGAGAAGCAAACCACAGAAATCTAAAAAAAAAAAATTTTATCAAAGTCCCCCAACTCCACCAAACAATACCAAAAACAAAATCCATAAAAATCAACACCTCAACTTTCACTTGATGAAATAATGGATAAAGACTTTTGATAGAGTTCTCTGGCTGTGGTTAAGTTACCTTCTTTCCACTCCATCCAACCCCAAGCCTGCAGCAACATCATTCTATTATTAGTTTATAGAAGGTTTTTCTTAATGAAACAACACAAAAGTTATGTCAGATTGTTGAGAAATTAATACATTGAGGAAGATTACATGGAAAGACAACAGAAATTGTGAGAGCAAATGAATAAACATTATTTTTTTTTCTAACCAATCCCCAAAGTTTGATCATCTACAGACCCACAAAGAATTCAGTAACTGAAAATTTAAGGGCCTCCTTCAAGGTGTGAGTTGAGAGAAGTGCGAAAATTTCTTTCACAAATACAACCTATTCAAGAATGAATCAAATGCAGGTGATTAATATAAAAGCATCAGTCCACACACAGCAAAGGTTAAACTCAACCAATATGAATCACAGTCCTTCCTTTTATTCCAAAATAAATAAAATACTCTCATTTGATCTTGAAGCATTGGACCCTGAGGCTTTCCCCTGCATCTGTTTAAATTTCTCAACAATCCTTCATTAATTCACATACATCTCACTTTGACTGCACAACATTAAAATCACTGAACCCACCCAAAGAATTAAAATGAAACAATTAATCTATAAAAAAAACTAAACGTAATTCATACTTAGCATCACGAACAAAATCACATGTTTTTTTTTTTTTTGGTATAATATGAGATCATACATAAGTCAAAGTACATACACAGTCACACTGCACTTTCAACACAAAAAGACAAACACACTCAACAGACCATGCATTGAATTTTGGGAGACCCCCACACACAGCCAACATAAAAATAGAATTTCATTTCATGAATGCAGAACAAACAAACAAAAAAAAAAGTTTACTTTTTGTTATTCAGAATGAGAGGCAGAGTCTCCTCTTCCCATCAATCAACCCCCACTGTCTGAGTTTTCAATAGATTCAACAAAAACCCAACAAAAGAAAAGCTAGAATTCAAATGAACAATGAAATGTGAGGAAGAAAGAGAGAGACAGAGAAGCGCGTGCTGTCTCTCCAATCCACCCCCTCAAATCCATGTTGTCTGTGACTTTATTTATATATATTTATTATTTAAAAGAGATTATATGTAGATATGAACAAAGGGAAGGCCGTGTCTCTCCTTTTTCAAAGTTTTTTTTTATTCTCTGAAGCATGAATAATTTGTTTAGGATGAAAAGACACACACAAACACATACAAATTAACTAATTTCACAAATTAACAGTTTTCACAAACCAAACAATAAGACATATTTTTCCATTCAAACCCTAAAATCCACAAAATCAAATGAAGGACAAGATGAAATTCTAGATAGGGAGAGATAGACAGATGATCCCGTGGGCGGCGACGGCAGAGGAGGAGATGGAAGAAGAGGTATATCGCGGAGGAGGAGACTGAAGAAGAGGACGAAAGGGAGAGAGGCAGAGAGAGAGACAAAAACTTACGGCGGAGGGGGAAGGGGTGGCGGCAGTGCCTGCATCGACGGAGGAGGAATGGGAGGCGGCAGTGGTGGCTGGGTCGGCGGTGGCGGAAGGGGGCGGTGACAGAGGTGGGGTCGTGAGAGGGGAAGAGGTGGGGTTGTGAGAGGTGTCGATTGGGATTTAATTTGGACCGAGTTAGTTTTTTTTTAATATGAAAACGAACATGTTTTTTAATTAAAATGTAATCTTTATTTAGGAAATTACACTTTTATTTTAAAGATGATCTTCTATTTAAGAAATAATCACCATAGTTGGATATAAAAATCACGATTTATTAAAAACTGTGATTATATATTTTAAAAAGATCACGCTTTTACAAAACATGTGATCATAATTCTTACAATCACTTTTTTTAAAAAAAAAAAACTTAATCAAAACAACTGTAATCAATGTTAAAAATTACAATAGACCAAAAACGTCAAATCTGAAAGTAATACCTAAATCACAAAATGAGATCCTAGAACAAAAAACATCAAATCAAATGAGATTTGATTAAGTCAGTAAACACTATGGTCCGTTTGGAAACACAGATTGAAAAGTAGATTTTGGAATAAAGTTGTTTTTTAAGATGATTTTAGACTTTGACTTTTTTAGGATACTTTTTTTAATTCAGGAATCAATATTTGAAAAAAGTTTAATGTTTGGTAGAGAAAGTTACTTTTCAATTCAAAAATCGATTCCAACCAAAAAGCGTTGTTTTTTAGCTTTTTAAAACACAGATTTCGAAAGAAAAATTAAAAGGAATCCAGCTTTCGATTCTGCAAAAAGTTGACTCGTTTAATTGTATGATTTTAGCTTTTCAGCTTTTCAAAAAGTTAAAATCTAAAATTCTATACTACCAAACGGACCCTGAATCAAAAAAACATAAACACAAGGTAAACCTAACGTCGACACATCGATGGTTCGCCTCCGACAGAATAGATATGGCATGTCGATGTCAGCATCTCCGTCAGATCCTGTGCATCTGTGGGCAGAGGGGGTGAGGACCTGGTCAGAGACAGGAGAGAGAGTGGGGAGGGGGGCCATGGGAGAGTGTGTGTGAGAGAGAGAGAGGGGAGAGGGGAGAGGGGAAAACGGGGTTCGGAACCTCTGTACGGTTCGAGCCAATAAATGTTCGACGCGTGGATGAGAAGGCACGCGGAAAAAACGTGCCACAACTAACGGAGAGAAGGGGTTTCACGCCGTCCCAACCTTTTCCGTGTAAATCTTGACCGTCCATTAGTTTGGACGGATCTTAGTCGTCCAATCCATATGCCTCCCCAACCCATTTCATCCACTCATTCTCTCCTTTCTGTTCCGCCCAACTCAAGCTTTAACATGTATATGTCCCCTCCCAATGCATCTATACAGTGATTTTTTGTGGATTTATTATATTATTTTGTGATTTTTAGATCTTTTTTTTTTATGATTTTTTTTTTTTTGTGTTTGTAGATCTGATCTGTTTATTAAAAAAAAATTTGTAAAGTTTTTTTTTTATGATATAGATTTTTTGTGGATTTGTTTTTATATTTTTGTGATTTCTAGATCTATTATTTTTTAAAAAAATTTATGGATTTATTTTTTTATTGTTGTGTTTCTAGATCTAATCTGGTATGCAATTTTTTTTTGTAGAGTTATTTTTATTTTATGGGTATGATATAGTTTTTTTGTGGATATGTTTTTATATTGTTGTGGTTTGTAGATCTAATCTAATATTTTTTGTGGAGTTATTTAATTTAATATCAATATATAATTATCTTGGCTTTGTCTTGAATGATGTGAATTCTTATTTGCGCACTAAAAGGAAAAGTAGAATGAAAAATGGAATTGCGGGAGCTCGTTTTCAATATTTCAATAACAAGCAACAACAAGATCCATTATTCTTTTACTCAATGCAATTTGATGCTGATGAACAAATAACAAATGTGTTTTGGGCTGATTACAAATCTATTCTGAGTATTATTTTTTTTAAATCATGTTATTCGGAAGAAAAAAATAAATGTGAGGTCTTTGATGAGTATTATTTGTATTTAGGAATTAATCCTTTCACCAAATATTACTTTACAAAAATAAATAAAAACTTATTTTTAATTATCCAATTTTAAAATAAAAAATAAAAAACAATACTATTCAAAGATTCATGGAAAACAAAAACAATCCATGCAACATCATAAAAAAAAACTAAAAAAATGCAAACCGAAACCCATGCACGCAAAAAAAAAAAATAAACCCATGCAAACCAATGAACCATGGAGGCATGGGTATTGATTTGCATGGGTTACCCCCTTAAAGTTCTCCCTAATTTAAGGGATTACCATGCACGCATGGGTTTTGATTTGCATGGTTTTTTATTATTATTATTTTTTTGCGTGCATGGGTTTTGGTTTGTATGCATGGGTTTCGGTTTGCATTTTTTAAATTTTTTTTATGATGTTTGCATGGGTCATTTTTGTTTTGAATAGATCTTTGAATAGTATTGTTTTTTTATTTTTTATTTCAAATTTGGATAATTAAAAACATATTTTTATTTGTTTTTTTTAAGTAATATTTGGTTAAAGGTTTCATTCCTAAATACAAATAATGTTAAGATTGTGTCACTTTTTAAATGTCAAATATCGCGTTTTATTTATTTTAATAGTTTGGGCATTCAGTTTCAAAATCTAACTGCATATTCGTGGTTCTGGTGTTCACTTGGGTTTAGATGGAAATTTTGTAGCATTTCGAGGTCTTTTTAGAAATTATGCAGTTTGGATTGATGTTTGGATTTAATTTTGTTAATGCCCAAGATGAAGAGGCAAAAATCCGATATCATCACGAGATGTTCAGTTTTGAGATAGCTTCCATATAGAAGTGGAATTAGATCAACTGGATTCGTGTATCAAAAGTTATGGGCGTTTTTCCGAGTATACCCCGAAGATGAGAAATCCAGGCAGCAGCCCTGTATGATGTTTAGCCTAGATTTCGAAATAGCTGGAGAGGTTATTTGATCTGGGTGTAAACATGAAAGCTGTAGATAATCTTCTTAGCTTTCCAATGCCGCTGGAATCGTGTAATTCGGAGCTGTATTGAGGGAGTTATGACCGTTTAAGTAAGGGCTGTTCAGGGTTTTTAGTCCGAGGACAGCTCGGTCATTCAGTCCGACCTTGCCTATTTAATCCCCTCAAAATGTTACGACTTCAGCCTCTCTTTCCCCTCTTTTTCACACTGGTCCAGCCCCTCTTTGTGTGTTTTGGGTGGAGGAAGTGAGGGTGATGGAGAAGGAGCACCAAATGGAGAAGGTGATAGTGTTTTGTTGCTTGATCTCTCTCTCTTTCAAGCTCTCTCATGTTCCCTCTTTGTGTGTTGGGTTAGCAAAGGAAGGTGTGAAGGAAGTGAAGATGATGTGTTTGTGTTTATGCTTGTGTGGCCCCAACCACCTCTTCTCCTCCTCCTTCCAAAGGCATTCCTTCCCTCTCTTAGTACATTTGTTGGTGAGTGGCTGTTTTTAAGTATTTGGTGTGTGTTGTTGCTATTTTGAGTAGGCTTATGTGATCGATATGTGTTGTCGTGTGAGAGTTTAGGAGGGTGGTTGAGGAACACCTCAGCAGTGATGAAGAAGGAGAAAAACAGTGAAATGGAAGGAAAGACAGAAAAGAGAAAAGAAAAGAGTGAGAAGGGAAAGAGTTTGTGTGTTTGAGCTTGGCTTCCCTCTTCTCCACCCTCTCAAGGTATTCCCTTCTCTCTTTGTGAGTGTGTTTGTGCTGATGTGGGTATGTGTGGGTGCTGTTGGAGGAGCATTGTGTTGTGTAATTGCTATTGCATGAGGTGTTTATGTTTATGAATGATTGGTGGTGACTTGTGTTATAAATAAGGCAGATTTTCTGTCTCCTCAAGATCCTTGTATTTGGGGTATTTAGAGGCATATTTTAAGACTTATGTCTTCATTTCATATGATCATCTATGTGTCTAGATGTTATATATGAAATTTGGTGTCATTATGATATCTGTGTAGTAAGTTAGAACATATTTTGTATAGACTATCCAGATTCGCGTAGAAACTGACCAGTTTCTGAAAATAATTTATTTCGGATATTTAGAGATTTTATCAAGTTATTATGTCTTCATGGAATATGATCCTAACATATCATAGAATGTGTGTGATTTATTTCAGTATTTTTGGATGTGTATTTTGTGCTGTGGAGACTAATGTTTGGGGCTGGTTGTAGTAGATGGACTAATCTTGTATAAATATGTGTCAAAGAGTTATTATGCATGGTGTGGGCAATACCAGGAGTTGATGTCTTCATGAAGAAGGCTTGTATGTGTGTGTCAAGATGATTTATATTTAATGGAGCATCATTGGTTGTTCTTGCAGATCTCGTAGACCGGACGCGCGGCGATCCAAGTACTAGTGAGTGGTTCGATCCAACCCTTCGGGATGCGTTCGATGCACGTAATCGTGCATCGCGCATCCATGGGGTTTATTTGCACCCTTATTGTGTTAGATATTGCATGCTAGGGCTATATGGCTAATATATTGTGTAGAACCCCTTTTCTACCATATATTTGCTGATGTATCATATTCATGTATGAATTATTATGCTTGTGTGAGCCCTTCTTGTGTGGGCATGTGTGATGGGTGTATATGAATGTATCTCTTTTATGTTAGAGAATTTATTTAGCCTCTATTGCTAGTATATGATGATGGATGTGTTAGGTAGGATTAAATACCATATTTTAGGGGTCATTTGCACATACTTATCGTTATGCTCCTTTGAGTTAGCTATAACTCTTGCCTCTACTTGTCCTTTACACCATGTTGATAAGATTGGTGGTGCTTAATTATCTCATGTTCGTAATAATAACTTAATAGCCCTGTCTGTTGTTGAGGATAGATGGGTGTATGATCAGTTTTTAATGTCATAATTGATGTTAGTAAGTGTGGATAAGAAGTTGCTTCCCTCGCGTTCTCGTGATGCACTTGTTGGGGATTCTGATGGATTCCAAGTAGCTAGTTATGAAGTAGGGTGCATGTTGATCAATGTGTTTTCCCGCGAGTGTGGAGTGTATCACCTCAGCGTCATTGTGCGTTGAAGCCACCCAGCGTCGGAGCTACCCTGTGAGGTGCCATCCCGTGATTGGTATCGTCCTGGACAGGCTGCTAGGGAGAGGGCTACCTGGGAGAGGGCTACCAGATGACGTGGAGGTGATTGTGGAGATTATCTGGAATGCATGCGAATATATGGATTATGTTGATTATCATTTTGTACTATTTATTTATCTCATTCCATGTGAGTTGTTTGAAGTCTTTAATGAATTATATCTTGTGATTTTTCTTAGTTATATATATACACTTGATGTTTCAATGGTTCAGGTTCCATTATTATCTTGTGCATATTGTGAAACTGCGTGAATGATTTAGGGCTTAATTCTGCATAATCAGTTCTTTACTTCTTTCTTATTTGGGCACATGGTTCATGTACCCCCTTATGTTATAGAAATTTTCATGTCATTTATGCTAGCTTATTAGGGGACCTATGTTGGATTGTATAAAGTGTGTATTTACATGGTTTAGTCATAGGTTATTTGGACGTGTGGTCCAGGTATCTCCCTTGTTATCGAACTTCTCATGTGATAATTGTTGTATTAGAGTTTGTTATCTGATAGCTATGATGATAGAATGTCAGGCCTATCTGTGTTAGGTGTGTGCATGACTCGCCTTTAGGATCATGTCTTGTCATGATTGAATGCGAGGACTTAGCTTCTTTCCCTCGCATCCAAGGGATGCATCTGTGCGAGAATTCAAGGGAATTCTGTATAGTAATGGTAATTGCTAGAGGATAATAGTTGATCCGTGAGGATCGTATTGTGAGTGTGGAATGCTTCTCCCTTATCTCGTATCCGCGTTGAAGCTACCCGGCGTTGAAGCTATCCTGGATTCTGCTCTACATCATAGGAGGCCCAATGTGTATTTCGATACCCTTGTGGCTTCGTACCTATCTTGGAAGGTCGTCAGGAAGAGGGCTACCCGGGAGAGGGCTACCGGAAGGTTAAGGGAGTTAGCGAGTTGATTTCCTTTCCAATAGTCCCATGTCACCCTAGGGGTGAAGGTGGGGATGAGGTTGGAGTGCTTCCTCCCGTATCGTCGTGCGTCGAAGTTTCCGAGCGTTGAATGTTTCTCCCCTACCTCGTATCCGCGTCGAAGCTACCCGGTGTTGAAGCTATCCTGGACTATGCCTCCACATCGTAGGATGCCCAAGGTATATTTTAATATTGTTTTGGCATCGGACCTACCATGGATGGTTGCTAGGAAGAGGGCTACCCGGGAGAGGGCTACCGGAAGGTTAAGGGAGTTAGCGGGTTGGTTTCTGTTTTCAATAGTCCCATTTCACCCCCTGGAGGTGAGGGTTAGGGTGAAGTGAGGTCACGTCTTCACGTGACATTTATATATGTTGAGTTTCATCCCATATTCCTTTTCTTTGGAGAAAAAAAAAAAAAAAGAACAAATGAACCAATATCATATGATTATTATAGTGCTTGGATTCTTGCCACTCACTGAGCTTGTAGCTCACCCCTTGCGTTTTGTTATCCACCAGGGACTGAGTTGGCGTGGAGCTAGAGCATCTCTCTTGCGTGGTTCGTGCGTGGAGCGCCCCACCTTTCGGTTGGCAAGTGCGAGGCTGTCAGCAATCCTATCTTTTTGGGTATATATTAATAATCGTGCGTGTTACACATATGGTTGCATTTGGACTAGACTTGACTCTCACAGGACAGTAATTGTGTATTCGGGTCTGTAATAATATTTTTGATTTACAGACTTAATTGTATATTATACTCCGCATCATTTCTTTTATTGGCTATCACTTCCCTGTAGTCTTGTTATCTTATTTGACCCCTGTTGGTTATCGTATGATTAATAATGCCTCGGGGCGTAACAAATAATACTCATCAAAGGCTTCACATTAATTTTTTTTCTAAATAACGTGATTTAAAAAATGTCTTTTCCATTTCTTTTTAAAAAATCACTAAAATTATAATATAGTTTCAGAGATGATTAAACTCTTTTTTTTAAAAAAAGTCAAGTGAAAAAAAATATTACTTTGTAAATGAGAAATATTATGAGTATTATTTGTATTTGAGAATGTCATAAATTATGATGATTTTTTTTTCTTTTCAAAGTAATATTTCTTTTAGCTTAACTTTAAAAAAAGGAATTTAATCATATTTTTGAATCTATATTATAGTTTTATGACTAAAAAATCATAAATTGATGTGAAATTTTTTTTTTTATCTTGGGTGTCTCTTCGATTTTTTTTTTTAAAAATCACATTATTTAAAAGAAAAAAAAATTAAAGTGGATGAAATTGGTGAGTATTATTTATATTTAAGAATAGATATTTGAGAGAATGAGTTGATGAAATGGGTTGGGGAGGCATATGGATTGCAGACTAAGATCCGTCCAAACTAATAGACGGTCAAGTTTCACGCGGAAAAGGCTGGAACGGCCCGAAACCCTTTCTCTCTGTTAGTTGTGGCATGTTTTTTTGCGTGCCTTCCCATCCACGCATCGAACATTTATTGGTCCGAACAAAGAACCTTTGTTCCGCCCGAACAGAGGTTCCGAAACCGGGGAGAGAGAGAGAGAGAGAGAGGGTATTGCGTGATTCTAGTATGACCAGTTCACCGTGTCTCACAGTTTTTTTAAAAATAAAAAAATTAAAAAATAGTGGATCACCATGGGCCGTTCGATTTGGTGGACCCGAATCAAATCACCCCTCATACCAAATGCATATTTATGAATTTATTCCCATAGCAACTTTTTCAAATTTATCTATTAATAAATAGAAATTTTTTTATATATAAATTTTTTAAATTGATAGAGTAAAAAGTTTTGATCGTCCATTCGAAATGCATGTCACTCTTCTTAATCCCTCCAAATATGAATAATGTTTGTGCATCATAAGCAGCTATGAAGGATATAATCTTTAACTAGCATATATTTTTCTGATAGTGTATCAGGCTCTAACCTTTGAATAATTAGGGTGGCTCTAAAGAAAAATGTTAGACTCAGTCTTTTTTACTGTCCAAAATACAAACTATATGTGTTTTTTTTTAAATAGTAAACATCATCTAAAGATGTATCTATTATTTATTTATTAAAAGTATTATGTGACCCAATATTTTCATTTTTATTTTTATCCTTTAATCAATTTTTTAATTAGTAATAGAATAGATAATAGATTTATTAAAATTATTCAATGATACAATATGATATAATAAGATTATGATTGTTATAATAAAGTATGAGATAAATCATAAAATATAAGTTTTTTTGGGCATTGGTTCATTTTATAATTGAATGGACTCAAGTAACTTTAAATGTTAGTATGTTTTAGTTTTATTCTCTTTTTATATTTTAAATTCATTATGGCGACTTGTTTGAATCATTTTAGGAGTTATTTGAAAAGTTGTTTTAAAAGTCAAGATTAAAAAACACATGACATAAGATGTTATGCATTTGTGATTTTGAAAGTAGAGATTTTATGTAATTAATATTTTAGCCTCCGTCTGGATTGAGGAATTGAGTTATTTTGAATAGATAACTATACTAGTATAGATAACAATTCTACATTAATAAGAAATTTTCTGTTTGGTTGTATTTTTTATTCTCATTGAAAAACGTAAGAATAAAAGTTGAGTTGTTTGATTGATAAAGAATAAAATATAAATAAAGTGTAAAAAAGTTAATTTGTTATGTGTGCCATTTGATATATAAGTGATGTTGATAGGTGATTTGATGTGATAATGTGTAAAAAGTTGATTTGACATGTGAGCTCATGACAATAGATAAACTAAGTATAGTTTATCCTAGGGGTTACTTAGAATTGTTATACTCTCTTATACTTGTTTAAACTGACTTAGTAATACCAAGTTATACTATGCAAACAAACAGTCATTTTCCTTATTCATTCTTATACCACCCTTATCCAAGTTTAACCCGTTATCCAAACGGGTCCTTATTGAATTGAATGGGACAAGAACATTACAATGTAGCGTGTTTTAGTTTTATTCTTTTTTTAAATAATATTATGTCTTGAAAAAAATGACATTTGCAATGTTGAAAAAAAAAAGTAAAGGGCCTGTTAGAAGTCTGAATTCAACTCAAGTATCACATATGGGGTCTATTATAATGAATCAATAAGATGAATGGGTTATCGATTTAGGAGTTAAAGTTTAGAGAAAATAAAGTATGTGTGCCATGTCATAATTATTATACAAATGCAATCATAACAAATATCTTTATGTGATTGCATTTCAATAAGAATTTAATGAACTTTCACATGTATTATTTGTAGGTCTACTCTTTTTTTATCACAATTAAGTAACGAATGTGTTCTTCCATTAAGAGTTTTAAATATATTCAGAATATTTATATGTGAGAATTAATTTAGAAGTCAATTTTAAGGGAATATTGTGTTAGTTTCATATTGTGATTATTATTTAGGATCGAGCATAGACTGAGTTAGAATAATATTATTATCAATTTTTTTTTGTCAATTTACATATAAGTGTGATTTCATTCTCTTCATTTGAAATTTTTTGTTATATATATATATATTTATTAAATAATATTATAAATACATATAAATGTACTAATTTATTATAAATTATTACATATTAATCTATTCATTATTCTTTAACATTATACTCATAAACATAACTCTCATGTATGATGTATCTCATGCTTTTTAACACGTGCATATAACTAATATGTTTTAATAAAAACTGTATATATCGTTTTATTTTGAATTTGAATAAACTTATATTTAATAAATGTAAAAAAATTTAACGATGCATTTTTTTTATATGTTTCTAACAATACATGCATAGTGTAACAGCCCTAAATCCTCAAGACTCCAGTCCATTCCATTTCACCCATGGGCCTTCACCACCCTGGCCCGATCCGTTAACGGCCCATTTTCCGTTCCGAAGTCCAAACTTCAAACCCTAGTGTCAGCCTTCTCATCTTTTCAACCGGTCCAAATCGCTCTCAAGATGTCCTCCGCCGCCGCCGAGACCAACCCAATGTGGGCGAGGATCCGACTGGCCGACGCCGGCGACGTTCCGAACATCCACCGCCTCCTCCTCGGGCTCGCCCAGTACGAAAACCAGACCCACCAATTCACCGCCACCGAGTCCTCCCTCTCCGCCACCCTCTTCCCCTCCTCCCCCTTCCGCTCCTTCACAATCCTCCTCCTCGAAATCTCCCCCAACCCCATCAACGACGACCTCCCGAACCCCGATTTCACCCCGATCGTCCGCCGCGTCGACCTCGGCCCGGTCCAGGACCCGGAGGCGGCGACCTTCGCGTCGGCCCGGGGAGGGGAGGGCGCGGTCGCGGCGGGGTTCGTGCTCTTCTTCCCGAACTACTCGACGTTCCTGGCAAAGCCGGGGCTTTACGTGGAGGACCTGTTCGTGAGGGAGTGTTACAGGCGGAGGGGGTTCGGGCGGATGCTCCTATCGGCGGTGGCGGCGAAGGCGGCGGAGATGGGGTTTGGGAGGGTGGAGTGGACGGTTCTTGATTGGAATGTTGATGCTTTCAGGTTTTATGAGAAGATGGGGGCGGAGGTGTTGCCGGAGTGGAGGATTTGCAAGTTGAGTGGTGGTGCTCTTGAGGCTTACAGAGGAGGAGGAGATGTTTGAGGTATGGATTGAGTTTGTGTGTTTTTTTACCTGATTCAGGTTTGAATAATTTTTGGGGATTTTGTGTTTTTGATTTCATGGTGGTGAAGATTTTTTTGAATTGGGACTTCAAAAAAATTGTTGTACTATTGAAGATACATTGATGAGACTGTGAAGCTCCGATGTTATATATGCTTAATGTTGTTGCATTTCAGCCAGGGTTATGTGTAGGATGTACATGTTGTAGGACATGATGTTCATGTATTTTGGGGCTCTGTTACAAATATCAGCCTTAATTTTATCAATTTTCTTGTTCTAAATGCATATTACCTTCTGATTTCTGAATGTTATCAACCCCATGATAGAGAGTACTTTGTGTTAGGAAATAATGTAATTAGATAATCACATTATTTTCTAACACCTTTGTCCCCTTCTCTCCTCTGCTTGCCTTACATGCATGGGTCTACACTCTTCTGAAACATAGTTTATTTAGACTAGTATATACTAGGTAAGAAAAATAAAAAATGTAGAAAAAGTTTAATTTAGTTCATTCCAGTATATACTATTATTTATAAAGACATGTACTTCATTATACAATTATATACTTTTATAGAACTTCAAAATATATTGGAGCTGCAAAAAGAAGTTGGATTGATTGTTGCCAACATTTTCTAATATATGCCTCTCGCTTGCAATCTCATTTAGCTAATCTTAATAAGGGATGTGCTTAGAATGTGATTTTTTTGTATAATAGTAAATGTAATGGCGTATACTTCATTTTGTTTTTCTAAAATACATATTTAGTTACATGAATTATACATTTTAGAAAAGTCAAAGCATGTGGAACTCTCCTTAACATGATCCGGGACTCAATCATGCTTGTTTTACAGTTAATTCACAGCTGCATGCATAGGTTTTTGCTATGATCGATTCCGAAGTCTGGTTGCCATCTAAGAACCCGATTGGCTTCACAAGCCTGTTCTATTGTATGACTATTGCCATTGGAGTATCACTGAAAGGTTGATAAGATGAACTTGTAATAGAGATACATCCAGTTCCATTTTTAATTCAAATTTTAGCTTTTTGGTTATACATCTCATGGAATGTTTGGGGCAAAAAATAGTTAGATTGTTGGAAGTAGGAGTGGGTGTGGTGTGATGTGAGCTTCATCTCATGTAACACCCTTTAATTAGTAGTGAACCCATGCATAAATTTTCATGGAACTTATACCTGATCCATGGTGCATCCATGGAATAGCTTGAGTCATTCGGATCCTGACTTGCCATCTTTATGTTTAGAATGGATGATTGTTTATATCCATTGGCAACGGAATGGCACTGAAAAAATTTGTTCAGAAACTACTACTGCTGTTGTTGTGCTTAAATGGTTTTTCGTTATTTGGAGGCCTTTCAAAAAATAAAAATAATTTGTAACTGGGCCCAACGCCCATAGACAGAGCCCACTAGGGGTGATGTGTAAATCTCTTTAGGATAATGTTACGTCCAACTCCATTTGCAGCCTTAATTTCAGCTTACATGTGTTTGGAATTTTTTAAAAATAGTATATCTCATCTAATGAGGTACATGTTTTTATAAAAAAATGAAGTATGTACTTCAATGAATTGTTTTGATGCATTATAGAAAATGTGAAAAAATTCTTTCGAAGCATATGCCTTGTTAACGTGAGCATATGCGTCAATAATTTTCTATCAACACATATAAGGTTAAAATTGGGGCTGAAAATGGATCTGGGTGTAACAACGCCCATCCCTTCATCCTCTCTACGAAGGTTTAAGTGATGTTTTATTCTTTGGTGCTATTATTTCCACCCCTGCAGTTACTCATCCAACCCTTTTAAAAAGTACACAAATTAATTTTGAGAGAGAGAGAGGAATCCACCCCCAGACACCGACCGTCTCCTCCGGCGTCTCCATCTCCTCCCCCCACCCCAACCCATCCTCCCCGACCCACCACCACTCCTCCTGCATCACCAAGCTCCCCCACGCCTTGATCTGCATCAATGTATATCTAAGAATAAATCATATTCTCGTTCCAAACGGGGGCTTTGAGTTAGTACATAGATAGATATTTTATTTTTTGTCATTTTCTATCACTTTTCATGATAACACAAACAATGTTTTCTTATTTTCTTTCATTTTTCATCACAGGTACAAATAACAGTTTTTATTTTCCATCAATTCTTATCACAGGCACAAACAACCATTTTTATTTTTCATCAATTTCCATTACATGCACAAACATCATATAAACGGGTCAAATGAAAAATGTTTTTTTTTTCATCGGTTTCTCTTTGACCCAAATTCCTTCAGTTTTCTTCATTTTCCCTAACTGTGCACAAACACATCATAAATGGCATTTTGAGGAAATTAAACGTATTTTTATCTGTTTTTGTTACATATGATGTAACTTCATATTTTCTAAAACTTCATTCATCAAGTTTGGTATTTGTTCCCAAGAAGTACGAAATCCTGACAACGACAAATACTGGCGGGTCATATACCCTCAAAAGAGATGGGTTAGACCCGTTTCTCATTACAAGCAAAATATGACTTGTGATTCGAGACACTGGCTAGCGAAGGGGGCCGTGGGAACCTGCAATGAATACTCTCCAACCTTAAAAAACTTGGTCGCACAGTGAGGGGAACGTCGACAAACAATACAACCTTTAAATAAGGGCGCGCTTATAGTCGCCCTACTGGTTATTCTACCCATCTCATAAAAAATTTAATTTATGTCATATCTAACCCACTCCACGAGTTTGACATATACGATGTCTTCTGTATTTAAGATTGTTCGACATAGACGATGTCTTATGTGTTTATGATTGTTCGACATATACGATGTCTTCTGTGTTTAAAATTGTTCGACATAGATCATATCGTTGGGAATCAGAAATCTTAATCATATTTTAATTCCAATTCGACATAAACGATGTCTTTTTTGTTTAAGGTGATTCGACATGGATTATGTCGATCGAAAACTGAAAACCTTAGTCTGTTCTCGTTCGCCCTTTCACATGGATCATGTCGAACAGAGATAAAAAATTTCTGATATGTGATCAACGTAGTTTTCGTTGATAAATTGATACTAGATCGACTCTTATAATGACAACTTATATTTACTTTGATAATAAAATGTTAAAATCTTTGATGTAATCAAATCTTATTGAATTATAATGTTTGTGATACAATCACCAACATGTTTATCTCATAAATCTAGAAAATAAAAGTGGGATACACATTGTTTTTTATTAATATATTTTAACCAATGACCATATATCACTTTGCTTGATTTTGTTCATGAAGATTAATTATTCGTTCAACACTTTCCAGCCCTCCAATGTTTTGGTCGGTTGACGACAGCGCGCAATCGCCGTACACCTAAATGAATATAAATTATCATATACATACATATTAAAGTAGAGCAAAACAAATTTTCTATCATACGTACATTATCATCATTCACGATCGACATAATCCATGTCGAACCACCTTAAATATAAAAGACATCGTCTATATTGAACTGGAAATAAGAGATATGATCCATGTCAAACAATTTTAAACACAGAAGACATCATTTATGTCGAACACTCTTAAACATAGAAGACATTGCTTATGTCGAACTCGTGGATTGGGTTAGATATGAGATAAATCAAATTTTTTTATGGGGTGAGTAAAATAACTTGTGGTGTGACTATAACCGCGCCATTTAAATAAATGGGTCTAACCCTACATTACTTATTCTAATCAAGATTCTTGAAATCCAATCGTCTCATTAAACTATATTCAATTCATCTTTAAACCTCATGCACCTCTCTCAAAACCAGGGAATGTTAAGAATGCGATTGGAGCAGTTAGATAGTGACATAAGAGCATCTTCAATGGACATGTTAACTAACTAAGATGTTAAAGTGACATGTCAGCACTTTATCCATCAACTAGACCCTCATTTACTACATTCTCATTTAGTTAATGATTGTTGCTCCAATGGACTAGCTAAATAACTAGTTAAAATAATAGTGGGTCCATCTCTCCACCCACTCAAAGCTCTCCACCCACCCAAAATAATATATTTTTGAATATTTTAAATGGTGGGACCCACATTTGGTTGGCTAAAGCACTAGCTAAAATTAACATGAAAACTAACATATGACAGGTGAGACCCACATTTAACATACCCTTAACACTTCCATTGGAGCACCATTTTTACCTCATTTATAAAAATATGACACTAACTAATGAGTTAACATGTTATTGAAGATGCTCTAACAAGACAGAAATGACAAAAAACAATACCTTCCCTGACTGCCAAATCGATCAATTGGGTTTGGCAAGGAGCACAATTGAACATAATTGATAAGGAGGCATACATTTAGGTTCACACGTTGCTAAGAAACTCACTCTCCATTGTAAATTAAAAATTAGTGCCGCCTGATTCACCTTTGCAACCAAAAAAAAAATTGCTTATCTGGCAATCCGACCAGTCTCTTCTCCGGGACCAGATTCAGTCAGGATTGGATCCGATCGGTTCAGTCAGTACTGAACTGGACAACGTGCAAATCGAACTGCATCACCTATAAATCGAACTACAGAACCAATTGTTGGGTATATATTTTACTCTCTTATTGGATATTGATGATACTTATGAATTTATGTTTTCTTCAAGAGCTGATTGAATCCAATAAGAGAGTGAAATATATATCCAACAATTTGTTGTACAGTTTAATTTATAAATGGTGCGATTCGATTTATACATTGTCCAGTTCGATATTGATCGAACTGATCGAATCGGGTAGCTCTTCTCCTCCATTAGTACAGCTACAAGTGGGACCCCTAACAAATGTTTCTATTTTCTTCTAGAGAGTTTCACATAAATTATAAAAAAAATTCCATTCTTTTCCAATTCTTTAGTGACCCTACATGTGTAAATCCAAACGCGATACGGTTTCGACCGCTCCCCAACCCCGCCAATCGTCCTCTGTTATCCCTAATTCCACCACCACCACCTCCTCTTCTTCCGCCACCACCACCGCCACCACCTCCTCCACCTCCAGCCGCTCCTCCCTCTCCAGCCTCCGCTCCTCCCTCCCGGAGAGCCACATCATCTACGCCTTCGCCGAGATCTCCGCCGCCACCAACGCCTTCCTCTCCAAACCCATCCCCTCCTCCCCGCCCTCCTCCCCCGCCTGGCGCTGCCTCCTCCGCGGCCGCGACGCCGTCGTTCACCGCCGCTCATTCCGCCGCCGCTCCGACGCCGCCCGCCTCCGCGACCGCCTCGCCTCCGTCTCACGCGGCCACCACGTCAGCCTCGTCCGCCTCCTCGGCGCTGCCGCTGCCGGCGGCGATCCGACCACCTCTACGTCGTCTACGAGCACGTCCCCGGCGCGACCCTCGCAGAGTGCCTCCGGAACCCCAGGAACCCCGAATTCACCGTCCTGTCCACGTGGCTGTCGCGGATGCAGGTCGCGGCGGACCTCGCGCAGGGGCTCGAGTACATCCACCACTACGCCTCCGCCGCGGGTCCACCGAATGCACGGCGGACGTTCATCCACAGCCTCCTCGACAGCTCGAGCGTGCTCGTCACGGAGCCCTCTCTCAACGCGAAGATCTGCCACTTCGGCTCGTCGATCCTCGCCGGGGACGTCCCCGAAGAGGAATCCGCCACCGATTCTCCTCCAGGGTTGGAGAGATCGGACAGCCGTACGATGAAGATCGAAAGGACGAGGGGGTACATGGCGCCGGAGGTCGGAATTTCGCAGAAATCGGACGTTGTCGCGCTCGGGGTCTTGTTATTGGAGCTTCTATCGGGGGAGGAGCCGTTGAAGTACAGATTCGATAGGGAGACGAAGCAGTACGAGATGGTGTCGGTGATAGAGAGGGCGAGGGGGGTGATGGAATCGACGGTGGAGATCGAGAGAAGGGGGAAGCTGCGGCGGTGGATGGATGGGAGGCTCAGGGACTCGTTCCCGGTGGAGGTGGCGGAGAGGATGGTGAGGGTGGCGATGGAGTGCGTGGAGGGGGAGGCGGAGAGGAGGCCGAGCATGAAGAGGGTGGCGGGGAAGGTGTCGAAGCTGTACCTGGAGTCGAAGGCGTGGGCGGAGCGGATGAAGATTCCGACGGAGTTCTCTGTTTCTTTGGCCCCTCGATAACAGATCCGGTCGTCGAATCCCGAAAAAAAGGACGAGTGGTTTTTATTTTTTTATTTTTAATTTGGGATTAATTTATGTGATTGATTGCTTAAACTAATTGAGGTCACGGTGATACATCATCACATTTATAAAGGGTTTCAGGATGATCCGATGAATGGGTTCCTGGCGGCTGTAATTAAAAATCTGATCAATTGGATTGGGTGTCGGCGAGGCGATTTAAGATTTATTTATTTTTGTCTGGAAAGTGAAAATTTTATTCTACTGTAATGTTCACAAAGCCAGATTTTAACTGCTATCTGGAATACACCACAGTGGAAAGAGTAACATAGCTTCATGATAAGTCCCAATGTCTACCATTTTCTTTTAAGGCTCCGTTTTGATTGCGCGTTTGGGTGATTTTGTTTTTTGAAAAACTGAAAATCCTCAAACGCGCAACCAAACGGAACAGCTTTTGATGGAATCAAAAGTTGAATTCCTTTTAATTTCTCTCTCAAAATCGTGTTTTTAAAATCTCAAAAACAACGATTTTTAGTCGGAATCGATTTTTTGAATTGAAAAGCAACTTTTTCTACCAAACATTAAACTCCTTCCAAATATTGATTCCTGAATTTAAAAAAAAACATCCCAAAAAAGTCAATGTCTAAAATCATCTTAAAAAACAACTTTATTCCAAAATCTACTTTTCAATCTCTGTTTTCAAACGGAGCCTAAAAAACATAGCTCTCATGATGTGAAAGATCAGGCACAAAAGAAGATAAAAGAGAATTGAGAAAGCAACAGAGCTATTTGTTTTTTTCCGCCGGTATATGGTACCAGCTTTATCCAAGTTCATCCAAGGAGGATGCAATGCCCCGCTAAATGATAAAGGGACAATGCGAGGAGGACGCGTGTTTGCTTATGTGTATACATGGTTTAAAAGGGACTTAAATGGCTGCAATCAGCTCTTATTCCATGGCCTAATCTTCTATCCTTCCATTATACCTTTTTATTTTTATTTTTTGCTCAGAAGCTAGTGAATAACAATTTTATAGTCGCTCTTATCCACAGCTTTGGACAATTTAATGAGAGTGTCATTTTTATGCCTTGTCCGATTACTAGTAATTCTTGGTAGTTGATTGAACGACCCTCCAACCAAGCTTCTTAAGCCTGTATAAGATGGCCCTAATGGTCTCTAAGCAATACCTCATATCCAGCCCTATCCTCCGAGAGAGACCTATTGAAGTTTACTTCTTTTTTTTATTTGGGTTAACGACAACTGAGTCACTATAAATATTCAAAATCCCATATAAATCCTTGTAAACTTGGAGAGGGATATATATGTCTTTTTCTATATGGTTAGTCAATTTAGTTATGGGTTAAATTTTCATCAATTTTAACGGTATATTCTCAAGATATTTCATCCATAAAGAATTAAAAACCTGTATAAATTATTGAAAACACAAAAAAAAATCAGGTCCTTTTCAATTATTATTTTGCCATTGAACCCATTTTCACATTTTTTTTCTTTTTTTAACATTTCTCTCTCACATTCCCTCTCCCTTCCTCTCATTCTCATCTTCTTCAACTCCAGACTATCTTTGACACATCTTCTTCAACTCATTCTCATTAAGAAGGTTTTTTGTAGGGTATAATAATTAATTCACACTTAATAATGGTTGACATAGGGATGCATGTGATTTTTTTTTGTTTGCAGAGACATGTATATGTGTCTGATCTAAAGTTTGAAAGAACTTATGTGAGAGTATACATGTTTACAAGGACTCAAGCGTCTTTAAATTATTTTGGGTTTGAAGACATCTAGGCGGGTACAATAGCCAATTTCCATTCAAAATTAATTTTTATCATGAGTGAGTTAACCGTTATTAATAATAGAGATCTATGAGACATTTTTTATGTTTGTAGGGATATGAGACTCTAAATTTGCAAACACTTACACAAGATTATACATGTTTATAAAGACTCAAATAACTTTAACTCTTTTTATTTTGATTGTTTGAAGTTAATTTTATTTGGGTTTAAAGGAGGGATAGCTGAATAATGACTGAAAGAGTTGGGTTGTATAACAGATGGGAGACAACATTGCGGGCATTATGATTGGAATATCATTCTCATTGTTTTTTAAAACAACAAAAAAGTTTTCACAGTGGGACTGAAGTGATAGATTTATGATGTTGGGTTTAAAGAAATAATCAGTTATGGAGATATGATAAGCCTGTTACTGAAATTCAGTCGTAAGTACATAAACTGAAAAATTTTAAGCACAAATTGTGTACAGAAACGGTTTGTTACAGTTTGCATGGTAAATACACAATTTGTCTTGAGGTGTATATATATATTTATATATATAAAGACTGCTTTATTTATAAAACCATCTATACAGATATCAGACCAATCCATGTTCTTTTTATTCCCAAAGCTTGAGTGCGTTTGGCATAGTGCACCTGGTCCACCATGTTTTTCTTTTTTAATTAAAAATAAAAAATAAAAAGCAGAAGCAGCCCTCCAAATATGAACAACCAAATTCTTGTATGTATCTCATTAAAGTCCAAATAAGCGGTCTATAGATTTAGCTAATGGACATCAATCGACGACGGCAAAGCTGTTCCTTTCAGGTGCCCTCTTTTTACAAATAAAAAATTCAAGGTGACGGCTTCTCCTCTTAAGTCATAACGAGAATTATTCCTCCAACACGTCTATTACAATCAATCAGTCGATTTTACAGTGCGATATATATATTTCATTAATAAATCTACGTATATATATTTTCTGACATACATATATTTAAAAAAAAAATACGCGTAGATTTTATTTCAAGATGCATACAAGAGTATCATTCAGCCATTATCATACAGCCATTGAAAAGTATTATGTTCATGCAAAATCAACTTTAAACTTTAAACGGATTTTTTTTTTAAAAATTAGGTTTTGATTTAATATTTTGATGGAGACCTACCAAGGTGTCGATGACGCTTTAGGGGGTTGTTTGGCTAGCGGAATAGCGGTGGAATAGAAGAGGAATAGGCAAAACGGGTGTTTGGGTAGATGGAATAAGGAGGTATAGCTATGCAGAATAAGGAGAGAATAAACTGGTATTTATATTCCAAGTTCACCCATGGAATTATGTTATTCCTCTACTGGAATAAGGAGACTCACCTATCAAATCACATGTCAACACTGTTAAATGTATATATGTTAGGGTTAAGGGTAGATTAGTCATTTTCCCGTTTCCCTTTTTGTACTATAAATATTGATACAAACCTTAATAATATTTTTGATTCATTCTCTTCAATTTCTGATTCTAACATGGTATCAGAGCTTGAATCCAATTTTTTTTCTTTGATTTTTTGTTGGCGTTAGTTTCCGTTTGCGAGATCATCGACGTTCCATTGTGCCGCCGTCGTGCCGCTGCCCTGCCGCCCTGCTGCGCCACCCTGCACACCCCGTGCGGCCCTGCCCGCGCGCCGTCCGCGCCCTTGCCGCTGCCCCGCACCAAGATCCGAGCCACCGCGCCGTCACTGCCGCTGCTGCTACTGCCCAGATCCGCGCCCCCGCACCGCTGCCGACGCGTCCTCGCGCCGCCGGTGCCCTCACGCGTAGCCCTCGCGCCGCCACCGTCGTCGCCGCCGCTGCCCTCGCGCGCAGCCTCCACGCCGCCGCCGCCGCCGCTACCCCCGCGCGCCGCCCACGCACTGCCGCCGCTGCCCCCGCGCCGCCGCGCAATTGTCTCGGTCGCGAGATCGCGCCGCACGAAGAATCCGCGCGAAATCCCGAAAAATCTGGGATTTTACGCGTCTGTGGTAGTCTGCCGAGTCAACTCGCATGAGTCAACTCGCCAGGTCAACTCGCCGGGTCAACTCGCCCGCGCCAACTCGCCCGTCAACTCGCCCAGGTCAACTCGCTTGATCGTCGTCAATCTTTCGGTATTTTCTTTCTCCGGCCGCTACGGACTCATTCGGACTCCAAATATAGTCATATTGGTACTCATTTTGATCAGCTTTTCGTGATCTACGCATCTGTGACTGTTTTGGATCTATCAAATACTTTTTATTTTGATCTATTGCTGTGCAAGTACTATGGATTGCAGATATTGTCACTTCTTTGGTCATGTGACCCTCGATTGTCACAAGTTAGCTAGAAAACGTGCTCGAGATGCCGCTTTCTCCTTGTCAATCCAGTCATCTCCTCAATCTTCTCCTTGTCAGGATCAGATTTGTACATCAATTGCACCTCGCGCTGTTTCTGCTCAGTCACAATTTACTACAGCTCAACTTATTACACATCTAAAGGGGTTACATGACCAATATCAGCAGCTCTCTGTTATGTTACACTCATTGACTGGTATAGATCTTTCTGGTTCCGTTCAGTCTGCTTCTACTCCCGTATCAGGTATGCCGATTACCTCATGGGTTCTCGATTCTGGGGCTTCCCATCATATGACATCGGATGCATTGATTCTTGTTAATCGTACACCATCACATTCTTCTTCCCTTATTCGCACTGCTGATAGTTCTCCTATGTCTGTCTCGAGCTCTGGCATTCTCTCTGATCATTCTCATCGATTTAGTGTGCCAAATGTTTTGCATGTTCCTAAACTTTCCATGAGTTTATTTTCTGTCAGTCAGCTTGCAGACCTTGGTTATACGATCACATTTGATTCATCATCTTGTTCTATTCAGGATCGACTTACTGGGAGACAGATTGGGACGGGACGACGACAGGGTAGACTCTATTACATGGATCAGCTTCATGTTCCTCAGCCTTCCGCTGCCTCCGTTCGGTTAGATACTACTTCTCCTTCCCTTTCTCATTTCGATCTCTGGCATCGTCGTCTTGGCCATTTGTCTCAGCCTAGACTCCGATATCTTGTTAGCACCGGTGCCTTAGGATCATTTTCTCGTACGGATCTTCAACCATGCGTGGGGTGTAAATTGGGTAAGCCCGTGGCTCTCCCATTCCCTTCAAGTTTGCATATTTCTGAGTCTCCCTTTGATTTAGTACATTCTGATATTTGGGGTCCATCTCCTATTTTTTCAAAAGGGGGAAATCGATATTATGTTATTTTTATTGATGACTATTCTCGTTTCACTTGGCTTTATCTTATGTCTAGTCGCTCGGATTTACTGCGTATTTATACTTCTTTTGCCACCATGGTTGAGACCCAATTTTCTCGTCGTATTAAGGTGCTACGCTCTGATTGTGGTGGTGAATATTGTTCTAAGTCTTTTAGTGCCTTTTTGGCATCCCAAGGCACTCTTCCTCAGTTCTCCACTCCTTATGCTCATCAACAGAATGGAGTTGCTGAGCGAAAACACCGTCACATTCTTGAGATGACTCGATCATTACTTCTTTCTGCATCGGTCCCTGTTGAGTTTTGGGGTGAAGCTGTTCTCACAAGTGTGTATCTCATTAATCGCACTCCATCATCCATTACTGGTGGTATCTCACCATCTGAGCGACTTCACAATCAGCCTCCTGATTATACCCGTCTTCGTGTTTTTGGTTGCACATGTTTTGTTCTTCTTCCTCCCACTGAACGCACCAAACTTTCTCCTCGTTCTGCTATGTGTGTTTTTCTTGGATACAGTATTCAACATAAGGGTTACAAGTGTTATGATCCTATTGCACGACGTCTTCGCATTTCTTGTCATGTCACCTTTTGGGAGCATCATCCTTATTATGCTCTTCCGTCACCTCCGGCTCCACTTCCCCGTCTACCGTTGATGACCTTATTTTTCTGGATTTCTCGACTCTTGAGTCCTCTCCATCGTCTGTCCCATTTGCATTCAGTCCTTCATCTATCTCATCTACGACATTGCCATCGTCTGTCCCACCAGCATCCACTCCATCACCTATCCCATCTACGACCTTGCCATCGTTTGTCCCACCTGCATCTAGTCCCTCCTCTGTCCCCTCTACGACCTTGTCCTCCCCTCCTGCAGACGATTCATGTGAGCCAAGTTCCCCTGTTGTTGCTCCTACGCCTAATATTGTTCGACCAGCAGTCGACCCTGCACCAGCTCCTCGCCGCAATCCACCTCGTGATCGTCGTCCTCCACAAAGGCTAAGTCTAGTTGCCTCTGATTCTTTTTCTCCTAGTTTTCAGTGTTTTCTTTCAGCTGTTTCCACTCATTGGGAGCCCCAATCATATCGTGAGGCTGTCGGTATTCCAGAATGGGAAGGTGTCATGGCAGAGGACTCAGTGCATTACAACGCACTCATACGTGGGATATTGTACCACTACCTCCAGGGAAGACTCCTATCAGCTGTAAGTGGGTCTACAAGATCAAGACCACCTCTGATAGTTCGATTGAGCGTCACAAGGCTCGGTTGGTTGCCCGTGGTTTCACTCAGCAGCATGGTATTGATTATGATGAGACATTTGCCCCAGTCGCGAAGATGACGACTGTTCGTACGTTGATTTCTGTTGCTTCTGTTCGTCAATGGCCTATTTATCAGCTTGATGTCAAGAACGCTTTTCTTCATGGTGATTTATCAGAGGAGGTTTATATGACTCCTCCTTCGGGTCTTCCTCATCCTTCTGGTCATGTATGTCATCTTCGCTGCGCTCTTTATGGTCTCAAGCAGGCTCCTCGCGCTTGGTTCGCTCGATTCACTAATGCTATATGTGCTGTTGGGTTTGTTCTGAGTTCCTCTGATCCTGCTTTATTTGTTCACACCTCTGGTCCTCATCGGACTATCCTGCTCCTTTATGTTGATGATATGATCATCACCGGCGATGATTCGTCTCATATACAGTCGGTCAAGCAACATCTTCAGCGTCAATTTGAGATAAAAGATCTTGGAAAACTTCGATATTTTCTAGGCTTGGAAGTTGCTTCTGCTCCGCGTGGTTATCTTCTCTCCCAACGCAAGTATACTGCTGACTTGATCGACCGTGCTTGTCTGACTGATGATCGCATCTCCCCACTCCTATTGAGCTCCATGCTAAGTTCCGGTCTGACGATGGAGAACCCCTGTCTGATGTTACTCGTTATAGACAGCTTGTTGGAAGCCTCGTCTATCTCACTGTCACTCGTCCTGACATTGCTTATGCTGTGCATATTGTCAGTCAGTTCGTCGCTGCCCCTCGTACTGTTCATTATGCAGCAGTTCTTTGGATTATACGCTATCTACGTGGCACTATATCTCGTGCTCTGCTGTTTCCGTCTTCTTCTACTCTTGAACTTCGTGCTTATACTGATGCTGATTGGGCAGGAGATGTCACAGATCGAAAATCCACGACTGGTATATGTGTGTTTTTTGGTGACTCTCTTATATCTTGAAAGGCCAAGAAACAAGACATTGTTTCTCGTTCGAGTGCTGAGGCCGAATATCGTGCTATGGCATCCGCTACTGTTGAGGTTGTTTGGCTTCGACGCCTCCTCTCTGACATGGGCATCATCCTCTCTGCATCTACTCCTCTATATTGTGATAACAAGAGCGCCATTCAGATTGCTAGCAATCCAGTCTTTCATGAACGTACGAAGCACATCGAGATCGATTGTCACTTCATCCGTCATCACTTTCTTGCGCGCACAATCTCACTCCCATATATTTCTTCTTCTCTTCAGTTATCTAACTTTTTCACAAAGTCACATACACTTCAGCGGCATGGCTTTTTGTTGAGCAAACTCTCGGTGTATGATCCACCATGAGTTTGAGAGGGGGTGTTAAATGTATATATGTTAGGGTTAATGGTAGATTAGTCATTTTCCCGTTTCCCTTTTTGTACTATAAATATTGATACAAACCCTAATAATATTTTTGATTCATTCTCTTCAATTTCTGATTCTAACAAACACATCAAATTACATGTCATCACTTCTTATACATCAATGGAGTCCACGTGTCAAATCAATTTTTTACACATTATTCATATCTTATTCTTCATTAATCAAACACTCCAACCTTTATTATTACGTTTCTCAATGAGAATAACTGAAAAGACAATCAAACATAAAATCTTTTATTCCATTTATAAAATCAATAATTCCTGTAATATGTACAAATCATAAAATAACTTATGTCTATATCCAAACAGACTTTAATGTTCAGATAGAGCGGTGTGAAGACCTCAACCAAGAGAGTTGTTCACAGTGCACCGTTGTCATGGTGGAGGAATAGGCCACTCACAGATGTGACACCTCAAAAAAATTAAAGACGTTAACACTCAACTTTTTTCAATCCAAAAAAGAAAAAAACTTCTTCCGTGTCGATCGTCAGACAGGAATAAAATATAAAAAATGAAATGCAAATAAATCTAGAAAAAAAAATAAAAAAACACTCCCATCACCCTCACCGAGGCCCCATCGAAACAGTCAAATCGACGGGGACTCTCACGTTCTTCTCCCACACCATCGACTCCAAATAAAGCTTCGACACAAACCCCGCCACACGTGCGGAGTCCGGCCTCTCCTCGGGCTCCTCTTGTACGCATTCCAGCGCCACACGTGCCATCCTCTCCGCCACCTCCACCGGGAACGAGTCCATCAGTCTCCCATCCACCCACCGCCGCACGTTCCTCCGCCTCTCGTCCTCGTCCGTCGATTCCATGGCCCTCCTCGCCGACTCAATCAACGAAACCCTCTCCAACTCGTCCTTCCCTTTAACCATCTTGTACTGCAGAGGCTCCTCCCCCGACAGGAGCTCCAAGAACACTACGCCGAGGGCATAAACGTCCGATTTCTGCGAAATTCCAATCTCCGGCGCCATGTACCCCCTCGACCCTTCGATCTTCATCGTGCGGCTCTTCGATCTCCTCGTCTCCGAGGTCGATGGATCGGCGGCGGCGGCGACATTGTCGTTGGGGACCTCTCCGGAGAGGACGGCGGTGCCGAAGTGGCAGATCTTGGCGTTGAAGGACGGCTCGGTGACGATGACGGCGGAGCTCTTGATCCGGTTGTGAACGAACGGGACCGACCGACCGTCCGGATTCCCCGCCGGAGAGGCGGCGGCGGCGTGGTTGTGGATGTACTCGAGGCCCTGCGCGAGGTCCACGGCGATCTGCACGCGCGACATCCAGGTGGAGAGGACGGTGTATTCGGGGTTTTTGGGGTTGCGGAGGCAGGCGGCGAGGCTCGCGCCGGGGAGGTACTCGTAGGCGACGTAGAGGTTTCCGCCGTCGGAGGAGGCGGCGGCGCCGATGAGGCGGACGAGGCTAACGTGGTGGCCGCGGGAGACGGAGGCAAGGCGGTCGATGAGGCGGGAGGCATCACGGGGGCCGCGGCGGAAGGGGCGGAGGAAGACGGCGGCGGAACGGCCGCGGAGGGTGCATCTCCAGCCGGAGGAGGAGGAGGGGAGGCGGCGGGAGGGGTGGAAGTTGGAGGTGGCGGAGGCGATCTCGGAGGGGCGGTAGAGGGTGGGGCGGTCCGGGAGGGAGTCGCGGAGGCTGGAAAGGGTGGTGGCGCTGCTGAAGGAGGTGGAGGAGGAAGAGAAGGTGGTGGCGGCGGTGAGGGTGGAGGAGGAGAAGGTGGATCTTCTTGGGGTGCGGGGGGAGGGTCTCGGTGTCGGGTCGGCGACGGAGACGTCCTTTTTGAATTTACACATAAAGGGGAATTGATGGCGTTGATGAGTGTGAGATCATCGGAATCAGATTGAAATTTTAGGGTTAGGGTTTTGGATTAGATGGAATTTCGAGGAAGAAGAGAAACTAAAAATGGTTGTTGTTTCTTGTGGAACTTTTGTGTGTGTGGCCGAACTTCAAGCCGTGCGTGTGACGAGGACGCTTAACTTCTTTGCCTGTGTTTGTGTGTGTGAAAACGAGAAACCTCGGCGTTTGGTTCTGTTTTTTGGGGGAAGGGACCCCACCGTCAGACTGTTACATATATGGACGAATCATCATCTTTTAATGCAATTTGATCATATGTTTAATGCAATGTTTTTGAGCATATGTTTAATTCAATTTGATCATTGAAATATATTAATAGGATATTCTATCTCTTATAACTCAGTGTATATAAATGTTATTATAAGATAGAGCGAGAGGTAAATTTTTAAGGGTTTTTATTTTTTTGTATGTTATCATCAAAAATATATATATATATGAATTTATTTTTATATCATCACAAATAACGTATTTATTTTTATATCATTAGATTTTTTTTTAATGTAAAAATGTGTCCCTCTTTTATCATTTTTAATCAAAATGAATCTTAATTATAGTTAGTTTCTTAACCAAAAGATAAAAATGATAAAAATGACATCAACATGTAATATTTAACATAATGTAAATAATTAAAAATAATAGCTTAATTAATTTTCATGTTCTTTCCAAATCAATAGTAAGCCATTCAATATTACCCCCTTTTCCCTTTTCTTCCAATCAAGATTTTTTTTTAATTTTTCATTTTGTAATATATGATTAATTATTCTCAAAATAAATTTATTTTATTTTTACTAATGTAAGTATTAATAATTATTATGTCTTTGCTAATAAATAATTTGTATGAGTAATTTTTATATTTTTGAATTTTAGATGAAATTTATCATTTTCATGTTAGAATTAATATTTATTATTTTTATAAATATTGTATTTGGTAAGATAAAGTACTTCAAAAAAATAATAAGGGTAATTTGATCTTTTCTCCAAAACTTTAACAGTTTTAATGAAATTTGGATGAAAGTTAACTAAGATGTTAAATATGCAGAAGTTCTATATATATCAATGATAGAAAAATAAATAGGTTATTTGGAGTAGTATAAAATTAAATAACATGTTTTTTAATGGTATATATGTAAAAAAAACCCAATTTTTAATAATGAAATTTAATAAAGCATAATAGTAAAATAATTAATAAGAGTTTTATCAATAAAAATTGTATTAAAATAAGTGTTCTAGAAAGAAAGAAAAACATGATCAATAAACTATTTCAAATAAGAGTTTTGTTACGTAGTATATTTTTTCAATTATATTTCTAATCAGCGAATGACATGTGTCATAAATCAGATCTTAAGTATTTATCATGTAATGGGACATTGATTAATCTCATCTCATGCTTTTGAAGATCTTTCTCTTTCCTTTTTATGCGACTCTGCTTTTGTCTCAATCAGATGATAAGAAAACTTCCTTATTCTTCTATCTAACTTATTCTTCTTATTTACATTTGGAATAGCTAGCTGTTTCCTCTCTTCCTCGTCTGACTAGGGTCGGTCGACTGATGAACTTTGAAAACAACTCACAACTTGTATTACTATATTTTTTTAAAAAAAATATAACTAAAAACAGGGACAAACCATACATAGGTGAGTGAGCAGGCGGCATGCCTAGGCCCCTAAAAAAAAAGATATTTTCTAAAACATATTTGAATAAAAAATTGATTCTCACTTTTTTTTTGTAAAATTGATTCCACCCTTCCATTTGCTTTCTTTGAATTTTGTTGAGTAGATTTTTATATCTTCTTTTTTCATTGAAAATATAATTCCAAATTAATAAAGTATTTTCCCTTTATTCGATTAAAATGTTACTCTTATTTTTTGTTTTTCCTAATTTTTTTAAATGGATTTTTTTTATGTTTTGTTTGCTATCTATTTTTCTTAATCAGTTCCTATTTTATTGTGTTTTTTTAGTTTTGCCTTTGGTTTTTCATAACTTTATCACTTATGGGGGTAGTCGATACGGACTTTGATGGATTTCTGTGGACATTGTTTAAGTGATGGACTTTTGTAGACTTTGCAGACTTTCACAGACTTTTGCAGACTTTCATAGATTGACTCTCATGGACTTTCACAGACTTTTGCAGACTTTTGTAGACTTTCACATATTGACTCTCATGGACTTTCACAGACATTTGTAGACTTTCACAAATCACTCTCATGGACTTTCACAGACTTTCACAGACATTTGCAGACTTTCACAAATCACTCTCATGGACTTTCATGGACTTTCACAGACTTTCAAAGACATTTGCAGACTTTCACAAATCACTCTCATGGACTTTTAAAGACTTTCACAGATTTTAGCATTCTTTCACAGATTGACTATTTTCACATATGGATTTCTATTAATAAACACAATAATGTTTTTAGATTTAAATAACAAATAAAGAACTCATCATACCCAACATAAAATATAATTTAATATAGTAAATATCAATCTTCACTTATCTGAAATGCATATTGCTAGAATGCCATGATAAAAAACAAGTAATGAAAATAATTGATTGTAACACAAACAAATCCATAATTCTTACATTCATCAAACATATGAGTCGATATCAATATTTCATACATATTTACATTCATAAAAAATTCTTCTTTATTCGAAACAATCGATCTAAAATAAAAAAAAGAGAAAAAAACCTTATATTGAGAAAAATCCACAATGAGCTAACTTTTTTTTGTTATAGAGAGAGAATTTCATAGAAGGGAGGAATGAGTTTTTAATTAGGAAGACAATGAAAAATAAGAAAATATATATATTATATAAAAATCATATGTTACATCTCTTTAAATATAATGAAATAAAATCATAAATTATATTACTTAAAATAAAATAAAATAAAATGGTCATTATATTACTTTAAATAAAAAATGAAATAAAAGCAATTAATATATTTAGTCATATATATTCATATGCCTAAATATATCTTTTTATTTTTATATATGTCTGAACATTATAAAAAATGGATGTATATTATACAAAAATAGAAACATCTTCAAAGAAAGTCAAATAAAACATTTTACATATAATCAAATCTATAATAAATCTATATTTTAGAAAATAATTGTGGATGATTTAGGCATATATTATATAATATATAATAATGAAATGATTTATTGCAACACAAGCAAATCTACCATTCTCATATATTCATCAAGCATTTGAGGTGATAGCAATATTTCATACAAATGGACATTCAGAAAAAAAAAGATATAAATAAAGAAAAAAATGTGAATAAAAATATGAAAGGCATGTGATAAAAATCATAAATGAGTTTTGTTGAAAGAAAAAAAAAAGAAATATTCACAATACTGGAATAAAAGTCTATGAGGATTCTAAAATGACTTTTTCCTTTGTATTTCTCTCTCTAAAGTCCACAAAAATCCATCACTTATGAAAGTCTTTACAAATCCTGTTTAAGTGGAATAACATAAGACAAAATGTCTACTACGAAGAGTCTCAATCGAATAACGCTGGACTTTTTGTCCACAAAATAATGTCTCCATCGAATAACACTGGATTTTATGTCTACGAAATAATGTTTCAATCGAATAACACTGGACGTTTTGTCCACGAAATAATGTCTCAATCGAATAACGCTGGACTTTTTGTCCACGAAATAATGTCTCAATCGAATAACGCTGGACTTTTTGTCCACGAAATAATGTCTCAATCGAATAACGCTGGACTTTTGTCCATGAAATAATGTCTCAATTGAATAACACTGGACTTTTTGTCCACAAACCAATGTCCTGATTGAAAAACACAAGATTTACAAATCCATGGACATTGACAATTTGTCCATGAAAATCCTAATTGACTACCCCTATTAAACAAATTTTTTTTTGTTTTGAAAATGAGAGAGAGAATGAGTTGGAAAACAAATAGCTTTGACCAAGTCATAACATAGCATATCAAACCTTAATCAAAAGCTAATAATTATCACATAATATTAAGTTTGACTTTGACCAAAGTCATAACACCAGTGTATTTTTTTAAAAAAATTTAATTGAAGGCGTCTGATTTTGTCATGTGAGTCAGTGCGCCACTAACAAGAGGGGATGATCCGATCAGCGTCGCCAATAAGAGGCATGTAAATAAGTAGAATCTGCATCCTTCTATTTATTTATTTATTATTTATTTTGACCCTGTATTATCTTTTCATTCCTATTCGCCATTCATTAAGTCTCATACCATAGGTTTTATCGTGTCACGTATGAAAATATTATAGGAGGTATATTTTTTAGCTGCTACATCAGTCTTAAAATTATCCAAAATTTTTGTATTGATATTCTCTAAAGGTTAATTTGGTAATAGGGTAGTTTCAGTGATAAATGATAAGAAAATAACTTATTCAGTTTATTATAAAAGATAATCAAAATAAAATTTGTCTAGAATTAAAAGTGAAAATGATAAAATATTTCATTTTCATCCAAAGATTGCAATAACAATTATCTTTATTTTTTATCTTGATTTTGATATATATAAATAACGACAAAAATGATGAATTTTTTATCCTCTAAAACTGTGGTAACTTGTTCTTGAAATCTTAACCTCTGTGTTCTTAAGACACTCATGTGCATGAGATCCAACTTCAATGATCTTCAGCCTTTAGAATTCTAGCCTTCTTGATTGAATTCCATGAAGTGGCCATTGATTTGGGGGTGTTTCATTTGACAACACATTGTATATATTTATGTAAGCATTACAGATGGTTCTTTGGTTCTGTGGTCGTTGCCTGTGAACTGTACGGAGTTTGTGCTTCATTAAAGAAAAGACTGAAATAATTTGAGGTCGCTGATCCAAATATAGTGATTGTTTATCATCACAATGTTTCCTTGTGTGACTGCAACTTATAGATTGGTTTAACATTTTCCATAGAGAAGAAGACAATCTTGAATTCTCTTGTCTCCCTCGTCACATGGCTTTTTGGCTATGTTTCTTCTTTTGTTTTTTTTATTACACTTGATATTATTCCTTCCCATGGAGATGGCAGCTGGCAGGGTTTATGATTTTTGTTCAACAACGATTGGACAATCCTTTCGAACGGAATAAGTCATGTTATGCAAGCGATAATTCCAAATTGACTGGAGGAATTGAAGGTGGAAGCGATCCTGGCTTTTCCATTCCGATTTCCTTGAAACGCTGGCTGACGAGATTTCTTAATTGAATACTATTACACGAGAAGTCCGAGTGACATTCCATGTATTTTGATGGACATCTATCGATTTATGTACTTTTTAATCCTCGTTTGGAGTGAAATATAAACAGGGAATAGGAAGGAATACATGAGAATAGCAAAAGAAATTATTTATTTTGATATAATAAGTTTTGATAGTTATGTTTAGATAAACTAGGATAAGATATGATAACTGTTATAAAAAATTAGTGAAATTGTTTATCAGGGATTGCTTATGTCAATGGATAAAAATATCATTCTTTGCCATTTAATTTTTTTTTCTCACTAAACTGCACACGTTCCAAAAAAAGTCACATCTATTATATCACGTACACATATCTTAGATTTATTCTCAAACACAAACAATTTTTGCTGGTGTATTTAAAAAATCATAAATTTTTATTCATCTCTTATTCATCGCTTATTCTCACATTATCCAAGTGAACCAAACAAAAATAAAGTCAATTTTATGTTTTTCGATTAGAATAACAGAAAAGACAGCTAAATAAAAACTTTATTTATTCAATATGGATTATTGTCTATTTCTGTATGGCTATCATGAGCAAATAACCCTATGTCACACCCGAAACGGGGTATAGATCAAATATATATATCTTGTAACAATTTTTTATGTTTTGAATGGAATTGGTCCTTTCAATACATCATGAAATTATATAAATTTTTCATAAAAACATATACCTCATTAAAAACGATTTATTTTTAAAAATAATTGCTAACCGCATGTGGGATTGTCCCACAGACTCTCAGAGCATTATTCTTTTTAATTTTCATTACATGCTTATAAATAAATAAATAAAATTCCTAACCCTGTATATTGCAGTCTTTAACCTTCCTAATTATGAACTTTCTGATTGGATTTGCGCGAAGAGTCTTTAATTTTATCTTTCACACATAAAATTTCAAAAAAAAAAAAAAAAAACTCTATTTTTCACATACCCAAAGTTCTCAAATAAAAAAAATTATTACACATCGAGTCTTCCAGTAAAGTATTAACTAATGTAACACCCACACTAATTATCACATTAAAAAAAGGGCAATGCTTAGAATACATCATCCCATCCCCTCCATGTGATGGACCCAAAGGACAGGTTTGGATGGAAGGTTCAACCACTCCGATTTTTAGAATCCATTCCCTCTATAAAAAAAAATATATTTTCTTTGAAAGTTTGAGACACTACAATTTGCATAGAAAACACATTGGATTCCCGTTTGATTTTTCCACCGCTGAATTTGTCATACCTGAATCCCAACCAATTAAGTTGATGATAAATACATGATTGCAATTCTAATCTTGAAATCCTACTATTACAGGTAGCGTTTGGTAACGCAATTGTAAAACTGGTTTTCTACAATTGTTTGATTTAAAACTGCGATTGCAGTAAGCTGTCTCCCCCAGCTTTCTGAAATCGCAGTTTTTGGGTACTATTTGTCTACAATCGCTGAATTTAAAACTATGATTGTAAAACTGTTTACTTGTATGATTGCAGAATCAGCTTCCTACAATCGCAAACGTTGTGCAATCGCGCAACCAAACGCTACCTAAACATACCCCACATGGTTTCATCAATCTCATCATCAAACCTCTCCAGCTCTGCATGGACCGCATCTAAACAAACCCTCCACATCTACACATTGTAATATTGTTTACTTTTTACATAATAAAAGGATATTGGAAGAAAAAACCACATATTTAAATGGACGGATTTAACTCTACTTAGGGTTTTGATATGCTAAAAATTACTTAACAAAGAGATTAAAAAATATTTAGAATTATTTTTTAAAAAAGAAAATGTTATTTCACACTTATAATAGACAGGCCCACCAATAGTCCATGTATACTCGATGGAAAATGTTAGACTCGATCACATTCATCAAAACTCAGACCTCACATGTTTTCATTTTTTTAAAAATTAAACATCATCTAATGTGGTATATGTTTTGATAAAAATTACATATCGTTTCATTTTGAGTTGAATAAACTTATTTTTAATAAATGTAAAAAAATATTTAATGTGGTACATCTAACAAGGTATATACTTAACTGAATTTCTAACATGATATAGGACTGTTTTAAATGGAGAAAACAATTGAGTGTAGTAGCACTCATACTGCAATAGCTATCCAACGGAAAATGCATCTCAGTAATTTTTTAATTTTTTTAATCAAATCCATGCAATTTATAGTGAAGTTACCTAGATAGATGAAGTTATATTAAAAAAAAAACGGAGCAAAATGTCTCACTCATGTAATCTCACTCATCAAACGGGCAGGATTTTTTTTTTTTTTTTGGTCAAAACCCTATGCTCTCATGAAGCAAGCGAGCAAAGCCCAACTCCTCTATATGAAAGCCATAAAAAATTCTTATAACATATGTAAACATTAAATAAAACAAGGATATTTTTTAACATTTTATCAGTAGTCGTAAGAATTCACATGGGACTGGTTTGACAAAGAGATAAATATTGAGATAAAGAGTGATTATGGGGATAAATAAATAAGATCACAGTTTATTCCTGTTTTATATGAAAAATAATCAGGATAAATTATGAATAATTATCTCAATTTTAAAATAAAAATTGAAATATTTTGTTTATCTAAAAACTGAAATAACTTTTATACTATTTTTTATTATAATTTTAACAAATATAATTATAATAATGATGTATTTTTTTATCATTTAAAATTAAGATAATTTATCCTGAAAACATTAATCTATTACCAAACTGCTCTATTGAGTATCTTAATCCCGTCCGTTCCGTGCCTCCCAAGAAACAAAGAAAAAAAAAAACCGCCCGAGTCATTGAGGGAGAGCGAGGAGTCGTCGCGTACGCCGCCATGGCCGCTCGTCTTTTGCAGAGGCGATTCTCTTCTCTCATTTCCCCAAATGGACCTCGAATCCCCGCCTTTAAAGGTGATTCCTTTTTTCATATGGATCGTTGGTTTCTGGGTTTCCAAAAAACCGAAATCAGTCTAAACTTTGAATATCTTATGTTTGTTTTTATAGATTGAATCTTGGATTACTGTGCTGTTTCTGCTGATTTTACCTTCCTTCAACTCATCTTCTTGTCAGTGGAAGAATCAATATATGTATAGCCAAAAAAAAAAAAATTTGGTTCAGTTACTTTTGGTCCTTTTCATTGTACATGATGAAATCATACCTATAAATGCTTCTCTGCGAAATTCATTAATGCCATCTTGTGTGTCTTACATGTGAAGGTTTATGAGAGTTTGATTGAGCTACAAATGGGGGGAAATTGAACCTGATTCACAACTTTTTAACGATTCTAAATCTTTTTTTTTGGGGTGGGGGAGACTCCCATGTTATATTAATAGAGAAACTCCAAAGATACAAGATGGAAAAAGGTTTCCAACAATACAATAAATATAAAAGAAAAGGTGGAACAAAGAAGGTCAATTTTTTTCAAGTGATCAAAGATTACAAAGCTTGTGAGCTAATTATCCACTCAAACGCCTCTCACACTGGTACAATGGATCTCCCGATCTTTAATTAAAAGACAACCATTCCTTTACGTTCTCCCAAGTCAAAAATGGCGGTTGCGAGTTAACCAAATGGACCAAGATACGGTGTGGGCTAGAATTTGGGATACCTTAGCAAGACACAAGCGCTTGAAATCTACCTTGTGTTGAAGTTTTTGTACTTTCTTCATCTTGTCTATGCATGGTTTTGAGGATATAGAAAGTGAAGGTTAACTTTGTCATTCTGTAGCTGATTTATGTTTTAGTAACGGGTGATAACGCGCACAAAGAGAATGATGTGGTTTAGAAGAATGAGAAAGCTAGAGTTTATGTTTTATTGGATGGTACAGATCAGCAGAAATTTACTAGACAATCCCTGCTATTAACTTCGCAAAACACTAGAATTTGCCATTGTTTAAAACTTCTTATCAGTCCAATCCAAATACTTTCACCTAAATCTGAGTTTTTTTGTTTTGGATTCTCCCCTTTAGAATCCAATATATGAACTTCAATATAGACTAGTATAAGCATCATCATCATGCACGATGTCTTCCTTCCTGAGAAAAAACTTTCATTTGCATATTTTGCACCAGTCAGAATATTATGTCACCCTCATATAAAAACATTCAATTACTGTATCTTTGTAAACTCTCAGTTTTTCTGTTGCCTAGGCTACCTGTTTCTGTACCCTTGGACATTGTTAATCAGAACTCAGTGTGACATCATATTCCCACAATAACATGGACATTACAACCTCTTTTCATCCTCCAGAAACCTGAACAACCTCCTGATAACCCTCCTTTCATCGCTAAGTTATATGGAATGTATTCTGTCCTGAACAACTGGCTGTAGTTTTGCTACACTTTCATATGATCTGCACATTCCATCTCCCAGTTTTTATCAACATTCATCTTTGCTTGGCAACATCTGAACTCCAGTGCTTGCTTGCCCTGAGCCACAGGTCCCCTTGTATAGTTGGGGGTTGTTAACTCACCTTCCCCTTGCCCATCAATGAAAAAAAATGTAAAATCATTGATCTTTAAAGAGAAATCACCCAAGTTATTCAACGTCGAAGATCAACATTTTCTTCCTATGCATTAGGCAAAACTATTATTTCCATGTCTAACAGGTCAAACAGCTTATATCTATCAGTTGCACATGAGATAGGGGAGCTTCTTAACTACTGTGTAAGTTGAACTTGGGGGGAATTTTTTTCTTTCTTTCTTTCTTATGTAATTCTTCAGTATGTTAGTGATAACAGAGTTTGTCCAATTGCTGCCATCTTTTGAATTGTCACATAAAGTAGCTTATATATATGAATGCAACTAGATAGGACCAGCCAGACTACCCTTCCTAAAGGTAGGCATATCAATGCATGTTCCAGACAAAGAAGCATGTTGTAAATGATCTTGTTATGATATTTGGAGTTAATTTGTCATGATAAAATTAAACCAATAGTCTGATATTAAATGAGGCTAGAATGGACACAACTATTCAATTATACCATAATTGGCTGATTTTGTTTCTTTACTTCTTCTGTTTCTTTTCCTCTGATACCTGTTCTTCATATAAGCATCCTGCAGTATTTCCATTTTCACTCGCCTGATGTATTAATAAATCATAATGTTCATGTTATTATCCTCTGAACTATTTTGGTATTCACAGTGGATGCAGGGCTCTCATGGGCAATTAAAGACATTATTGGAGGAAGAGGGATGCGGACAGATGCAAACCCAGTTTCTGTGGTGAATGAAGATTCTGAAGACTATGAAAGTCGCTTAGAGAACTCAGAGCCTGCTTCAAACATGTCGAGAATGTCCAAATTGTTTGGAAACAATGCTAAAGTAAAATACGATGCCTCAAATTTAAGAAGTTCAGCCCGACACGATTTTGTCATGATCTTCACTTGCAAAGTCTGTGAGACGAGATCAATGAAGACCGCATGTCGAGAATCATATGAGAAGGGTGTGGTGGTTGCTCGCTGCGATGGGTGTAACAATCTCCATCTGATTGCGGATCGGCTAGGGTGGTTTGGAGAACCAGGGAGCGTGGAGGAATTCCTGGCTGCACGCGGGGAGGACGTGAAGAAAGGATCACTTGAAACTTTGAACCTAACTACGGAAGATTTGGCTGGGACGAAATCTTCCTAATTTTCTGAGGGGAAATATGATTATAACTTTTACTATCCCTTGAAGCAGAACAAAGGGCAGTAGTGAATGAGTGAAAAAAAATATCTGGAAGTGATTTTGATGTAGGGTATACAAGGTAACATAAGGATTTGCCTGCTGGAAATTTTTATTCTCAAGGTGTGGGTGGCATTCAGCTTTCTATAATTTAGCAAATATTTCAATATTGAATTCTGCATTATTATATCCCACTCCATTCTCGCATGCCTATAAGAAAATTTTAAATTAGGTCATTCTAGGTTAAAGAAATGTAATAGCTCCTCAACGTGGAGCTGTGCAGCTTTCTATGTAGAGAAAGCTGCAGAATTAAAAAGGATAGTACTATATTCATTCAATCAATTAGAACATATGTTTTGTTATATATATATAGGGATCTGATTACATGCGGTTTACGGTCGGTGCGGTGCGCGATCACGGGCCGTCGATCACGGGTCCATCGCATCGGACGGTCGGGTGCGATTCACGTCGACCGTTGGATGCGATGGACCCGCGATCGAACGGCCCACGTCGTAAACCGCACCGACCGCACACCGCACGTAATCGCGACCATATATATATATATATATATATATATATATATATTATTAGACAGTATATATATTTTTTAAACAAATTTAAAATATGTTAGGGACAAAAAAGTGACCGGAAAAGTTAACTCTGATATTTTAATTTTGGAACAAAGAGAGCAAAGGCCCTTACAATAACAAAGGCCTCCAATATATACCACTACCATAGAAAAACCACTAACCAACAACACATCAATTCAACTGCTGCACCAAACTGTCATTGTTGATGGTCGATAGTCTTATAAATTTGGTCATTGTTGCTTTTTCTGGTGTAAAGGAAAAAGTGCATTTCTAGTCTCCCCACTTGGGCAGCTTAACTTAGGGAGGATATAAATCTATGGGGGCACAAAGGATTCCAGAATTTTAGGTTACTGGATATCATCCCATAATATCCATAAACACACTATAGAATACACACGATGGGAATAAAAAAAATAGCTATTTGATGTTTCCCAGCATATCAACATAAACTCAAAACTCAACACATAATATATTAACACATTTAACGAAGATATTTAAGCATAAAATTAAAATCCAATCACCACCCTATTTTCATGCTTCTTCTTGTGGAATGCACTTTACATTTTAAAAGTCAACAAGAGAACCAATTACCTGAACTTACACCCAACATCACTTCCCTAGCTCCATTACTAACTGAAAAAAAAAATATTACTTTCAGACAATGCACGCATAGTCTACTAAAATTTGTGTGCCCCTTGTATTTTGACATGGGTATACATGATTTCATGTGAGCTAACAAACTTGCATGTATATTACAAATCAGCAATATATTGGATCCTTCAGCTCCACGTAGAACCCAACAGTCTAAACCTGTAACGTACAGTAGTAAGTTTTGTGATCATGTGGTCCTGAACTATGTAAAGCTTCGCTTGGATGCAATCCGTCTGCTCCGGCTGATGCCGCTGTCACAGTTAGTCGAAGGGAGGGGAGTAGTAGTGACACGCAATGGGAGCTTTGACTTCCTTTCTCGAGGATATGGGTAAGTAATCGCCAGCTCTCGTATACGTCGCACAGCTGCCGGTGGGATGGGAAGATTCATATGCTTCTGCTTTCCCTCGACCTGCAAAAGCTGCCCACGTCAGTTTAACGACACACTAACTGGTAGATGGTAATAATCAGTTTATCTAACGCAACCAACCCAAACCGTTGAACTAGCAAACCAGGATAGCATGTAACCCCCATGCAGCTAACAGTAATGAATTAAAGGGAGTAAAACAACTCCATAGCCAAAACCAAAAAAAAGGCACAAGTGAGTTGCCTTTCTTCAGGGGTTAAAATGAAAATAATGTGAAGCAGAATGAATCATAAATAACATCACCACCCACTCAGCACAATTTTCCTCTCTATTTACGTAAAGGCTATAAAATTTGTTCATCAAAATATCACAGTTGAAAAAATAACAAAATCTAACCACTTTCTTGCCCGTCATGTAAGCACCACTAGCTCTCAAAAGGTTTCGCCATTTATCCTGCAAAGAAAATAACTTTCAATTTCAATAGCAAAGTATTCCAGCAAAGCAACAGTGGTGCACCTTAAGTAAACAAACACTTAGTAATGGGTACAATAGAACCTTGAGATCCACAGAAGTACGGTGAGCAGATGTTGAAAACAGGAGCCTTTTTATGTCAGTCCATCTTCCAACTCCATAACGAGAAACACCTTCAATCAGTTTCATAACCTCTGAAAGATTCCACAGCCTATGGTTCTTTCTGTGAACTGAAACCTTTTTGTGTTTAGTTGAAACTGCAGAGTCATCAGACATATCTTCTTCTGACTCGGAATCTGAACCACAAATCCTTTTAGGATAAATGGAGAGTGGCCTTTGGTCCTTCAAATCAGTAGAGTCATTTTCCTAAACAGAAATTTTAATCAAAATGGTAATACGAGAAATTCATCAACACATTAAATCATTTGCAAGCAACCAACATTACCAACCTAGCAAATTTCCATCTTAAAACAAGAATATCCAAACACTACATGATTGCAGAGATAACACATCAACAATCAAGAAATTGCGAAATATATGTTGACTCATTTACATAGCAGGGAAAACTTACTGTGAAAATTTTAAAACTTTTCCTCCGCCGCCCCTTTGTGGTCTCACACGAAATGGTTCGTGTTCACCAGAAACCCCAACAGAGCCCTTTGCACAGACAAACTGAGCTGATCCGAAACCTTTCCATTGATACTGGTTGTGCACTCCAATACGAAATAATTTGTTCCTCGAGTTCGCACTTGAAGTTCCCAACCTTCCATCACATGTTCTAGAATTCACATCCCATGACTCTTCGATATACCTTCGAGTAGGCTTACGTGATCGCTTTCTCGGGGTAAATGTGTTTTCTGTATTTCTCCCATTCAAGAGTTCAAATCCAATTTTCTCAACTTCGAATATAGAATTTTCCAATACATCTGTGCCAGGATGCGTTCCCTTCCCACCAATTCCACCAAATAATTGAGTGTTTTCATCAGATATATTTGTGGGAGGGGAGTATGCTCTCTCAAATGAATGGTTGCAAGACGATGAAATCATGTCCACATCATTCTCAATTGAAGAAAACCCACTTTCCAGAAGGCTAGAAGATTTACCTAACCCTGCAAGGTTCTTAAGACCAGAATATATGCGTCTCTTAAGCCACTGTTTGTCCTTAACAGATGTTTCTCGTCCAAACGTGCTCTTGAAAGCATCATGAAGTTCTCGGATGCTCAAATTGTCAAGAAACAAAGCACTCTGGTCTGATGTAGAAGCAGGCAATTGGATGATAGCATTTGACAAGTCTGATATGTCCTCCACCTCTGCATTGCTCTCCCTCTCATTAAAATTTAGGGAGTGAAATTCAGAACCTATGTTTCCCAATACACTTTGTGAACTATAATTCAATTGAGAATCCTTTTCCATGTGTCCAGCATCTGTAATGAAACCCAGTCATCAACTGTAAGGCAGAATAAAATCCTGACTAATTTATCTATATCTACAAAAAAAAAAGTGCAAAGGCATACCCAGGAGATAATCAACACAGTCACCAGAGACATCACTTGTTATGTGAAGATCGCTTTCATCATGAATTTCTTGCAACATGCTATCAAGAAACTGCATGTAAAACCACCACATCAACATATACAAAATCAAAATCTAAAAATAATAAATTCATATATTTCTATCATGAAGCGACCAAGCAAAAATATGAGAATGCAGCCTTTTCATATCAAGAAGACAGGCCAGATTCAAATACCAAAGAGGTGTTTCAAAATCAACAGTCCAATTTTTTCAGTTTTCGGTCTGCTTTTATAACAATTCAACCGCAGAGTTTTGATCTTGTTAGGATTCCTGAGTTAATATCTTCGAAGATGGTGTAGATTGATCCTAAGTTAACAGCCAAGCAAGAAAAAACAAATTAAGTTAATAATGGTAAATAAGAACTGTTTATAGACGTTATAAATCTATAAAATTTCAACTAAGTTTGGTGATGTAAAACATAGATTGTCTTGGTTGGTAAAAAAATTCAGAGTGCACAACATCAGAACTTCCAAGGAGGTCACCCATGACCTACCTTAGTACTACTCTCCCTCAAGCACATAACTTAGACTTGTGATAGGATCCGGTGCATTAGAGCTGGTATGATCACATTAGAGTTTGTCTGATCACAGTTGTTTACTTGGAAGTAGATTTCACCATATCTTGGGAGTGTCTAATTTGTTTTATTATTTATTGACAAAGATTGCACATTGCACCCATGAGCAACACACAAACATGACTATGCAAGGCATTATTTGACTACTAGAGTCCTTGTATAACCTCTTGCAACAGATATATGCATTAAACAGATAGTGAACACCAAAGCATACAGTTGTCAATAATCTTTCAAACCAAACAATGTCACATGTACCAATTGGCAAAACCACTTAAAGGAAACTGAGACATCACTCCAGCATAAATTTCCCATGCCATAAATAACCATAGAAATGATATACAGTGGTAATTCATATTTTTGGAAAACAAATGGAAATTGAAAATGACAAGAATTAAAATTTCTTTTGTGCTTACCAAACAAAAAAAAAAATTGGGCATTGTTACACTCGGTCCTTTTCACATTCCAAAATAAGTCTTATATGAATCATTAGAAAACTAGTGAAGCATATGCATTATTAGATGAGGTATACACATCGTTAAAACATGCGCTAAAAATGGGTTCATTCAATTTGAAATTGAGCGATATACACTTTTCATCAAAACATATACATTGTTAAACAATGATATTTACTATTTAAAAAAATAAAATAAAAATATATGTGGTCTGCGTTTTAGATTGTAAAAATGACCGAGTCTAACATTTTCCCAAAAAGATTGTTGAATGAACATGGAATCAGAATAAGCCCATACAGTTCTGAAAAAACAAAAGTAACAGTGCAGAGAGCATCCCATAATTTATAGAGAACATTTCCATCAATTATAACAAGTCAGAAAAAAATCTTAGTGTGGTTCTCAATATACACAAGTGACAAAGCAATATCATTCCTAAACAATAATAAATTGGAAGATGTAAAACTAGAAATTGACAGTTCATATATTTTCTATAAGCTAATTTATGAACTCCTGAAATAATCAAGGCAAGCTAAAGTTCAATCTCTCATCGCAGCACTAGATGGAAGTTTGGAAACATCCATTGTAATCATAACACTACGAGTATAGTAAAACAGTGAGAAAACTAACTTCATTTGACTCATATTTCACATCCTGTGTAATGTTGGAATCCATCAAGCCTGCAAAACACAACACTATAGATAGGCAACAGCATTCAAACTATGTACAACAGCATGAATTTGAGCATGCAAATATAAATCCAATATAACAACTTGAAAAGTAAAGAATTTGCAGTTAAAAGATAATCTGATAACACAAATTAAAGAAAAACAAATATAGTTCACCATTTCTATCTAAGAATTCAGCCATAGAAAGATCGAGGAATAAAGCAGAGGATAGCAAAAATAATATCATATTTGAAGTATGCCTGGCAGAGTACTACAGATACCTTTACTGAGTAGATATCAATAATGATTGAATAAATTCTAATGCACAGATAAAAGGGGCATAGACTAATACCAGCTATGAATGATTTCTCACACAAAGTTCACCCCAGTCTAACAGCACACTGGATTTGACATTAAAAAATGGTAACATCCACATAGAAGATGAGACATCTTCCAAAAGAGAAAAAAAGAAAAACAAGGCGAATAGCCCTATATAAAAATAAAAACAGCAAGCTAACTAATTCACAGATAAGTAACCACCCCATTCCAAACACAATGAGGAAGCCCCAACATTATTATACAGTCCCCCGCCTTACAACGACCTAGATCCCACTGCAATCCTTCCCAACAAACTAAACTTTTGCTCAAAAAACATTTCAATCCTTGCCATCCAATGATCCAAATGCAGCAAACCAATAATGATTATCAAATACAGGATCCTAGAAAATACTTAAAATCTGGAGAGGGATAGAAATTATGAGGAAGATTGCACTAATTTTAAAATAAAAATGCATTGCCATGTTTCATCTTCCTTAGTTTCTCTCATTCAAATACACAACTGCGTTTTCCAGCAAGCATATAAAAAATAAGCCCTCCAAGAGATCACAAGAAAAGGGTGATAGCAAGTAGAACCAGTGGCGGAGCCAAAAATTATACTTAGTGGGGGCAAACATAGATAATCTAATGTTTTTCATTAAGCAACAATAATTAAATTATACATCTTTTCAAAGTATTATTTTTAAATTGATTTAAATTGACATAAAAAATTTAAAAATCTGTTTTTAAAAGATTCAAACAAAAAAAAAGATGTTAATTGTCTCTTTTAAATCTATTCAGAAAAATAAGAAAAAAAATATGCATGTTTTAATTTTCAATTGTAGTTCAATAACATAGAAAAAAAGAGAAAGTTAACCAAATAGATAGACAATACTATTTTATATCCAAATATTTATCCATCAACCAATCAAGAGTTACAAAAACAAAAAATGAAAAAGGGTGTTGTTACATGCATACGGTCTTTTATACAGTCCAAAATGCAGTCTTATATACCCCGTTAGCTATCTAGTGAAGTATATACCTTCTTAGACAAGGTATATGCCTTGTTAAATTTTTTTCTTACACTTATTAAAAATGAATTCATTCAACTCAAAATGGAGCAATATACACTTTTCATCAAAACATATACCTTATTAGACGATGTTCATTATTTTTTTTTTAAATGTAACAATTTCCAAAATGTAATAATAATGTACTACAGTGATATATATAAACATAAATAATTTAATTCATAGTCAAACTACCTAATAGACATGCACATATCATAACTAATTAAAATTTATTAATATTATACCAACTTACAACACATGATAATTAAATTAAAAAACATACATATGATATGTAATGTTTTTTCTTAAAACCGAGTGGGGCAGCTGCCCCCACTCGGCCCCACGTGGCTCCGCCAGTGAGTAGAACTTTCTTTGGATTTCTCAGTACGGGTGATAGCAAATAGAACATTATTTGGATTTATCACTCCCGCTTCTCCCTTTTTCCGTTCGGAATTGAACATAACAAATCTTATTTCATACTCTGTAACCTCTTAAGCATGTATCAGTGTATGATATGCCCTCATAAACAACATAATGACCTTCCATTTCAATATTAAGATCGTCAGATTCACTCCAATCAAAATGCTCAAATAAATGTCAATGATCCCATCTGCTGAAAGATGCATTAAGTACAACCTTGACATCTAATCTTGTGTATCTGATTGGAGAATCAGGCTAAATCCAAAAACAGTTGCACAAATTTGAAAGCAAGGAGACTGCTCATAGGGTCCTACCTATTTATTCTAGTTCCACATGCATTTTGCATAGATAAAGTAATAAAATATAGCATACTTTTTCTTCAGTACAGACTCATGAGAAAGTTGTGAAAAAATAAAATAAAATAAATTTTTACCCACTAGCGATAGTGACACAATACCGGCTTGGTAAGCGTATAGTAAAAGAATCATAAGCTCTATTCCTTGGTGGTTGTGGGTGTTCTTTTTTAAACCCCTACAGCATTTAGAGAAAGGGAATTATTCATCTTATATTATAAAATGTCATAATCAAAATTCTGTTCCTTTAGAAATTGTCCTATATCATTTTTTTGGTTGGTAAATGGTAATTGTGATACATCTTCCTATTTATATAAAAGTATATTTCTCAATGCTAAAATGTTTCCCAGACTTTCTACGTTATCATGCTATAGTATATAGCCATCACGGAAATGAATTCTAGTGAGAAAGAGCACTCATGCAGATAAATATTCTGAAGCATTAACAATTGCAAATTTGAAGGTCCCATGAATCAGATACACTAAAAAGATCAAATAGCTCCATGAGAGTACATATTCAGCTGGCAAGAGAGAGACAAATTGCGGTTGACACAAGAAAAGAAAGCAATGGTAAAGGACTACTGTAAAGAAAACAATGATAAGGACCACTACCGCAGCCTGTATTTGTTTGATAATAATCAGCCGAGCCAGGAAAATCTTCGACTTCCATACATTTGTCAAAGTGTCCTGAATCCAAGTATAAGTCATCAAAACCTTTCCCATTTTGTGGCTCAGCTAGTAAATTTTCAACCTCTATTACTTCATCCTCTGGGGCCACAAAGAAAGATCCATGTCCTTCAACCTACAAAATTGCATAGCACGAACAGATTATGATATGACCTCCTCTCAAGAGAGCATACATAAATATCAGCATGGATCACATATAAGTCAAGCACAATTACAATAAGCAAGTTTGATAAGACACTATGTTCTGATGGGGATTCATGCACGGCAAAAGAAAACTGTGAAAAATATACTGACCAAATTACAGCACAATAATAAACTCCCCAACGACAACTTCATGAAAATTGATGATAATATCTTGTCAATCATTAAAAAAAACATGCTTGAATAACACTTTTATCACAATCACAGTTGAGAAAACCAAAAGACTGAGACCGTGGAAATAAGCACTTGAACCAAATAATGCCCCTGCATTCTAAGAAGTGAAAGCGAAAATCACATGTGCCTTATCTTTCTTACTTTATTTTATATTATGATTTTCAGGAACAAATTTGTGAAACATCTAAAATTTTTAGTGATGCTATTCTTTTATATCGATTTTGGCATCCTAGGATGCCATTAAATATTTTAAATATAAGAACATTAATATGAAGAGTATCATCTCTAATCACCAGATATGAACAGATGGATTTGAATTGTGACCAGTAGTGATTATGGAATTATTTGATTCATAATACCTTTTATTTTATGTATGCTGGACCCTTGTTATTACTTTATCGTATTTGTAGTAATTTGTGTGTTATTATGATTGTTTGTATCATGTTAATGGCTATGTTTGGTTAATTAAGTGTATTGTATTGTATTGTATATAGTGTGCTCCGGCCATAAACTGCTTGAAGTGTATAGTACAAGATAGCCATTTAAACCCAGAAAAGGATCCACATTAATATTGAATTCATCATTTAAACCCTTATATCAAAGCATCCACCATGCATGGACTAACATAAGAAAATCACATTCATTTGATAATCTTATATGAAAATCTAATAAAGTATTGGTCAGCTAAATAATCATTTTTTACAATTTTCTAATTGAATAAAAAAAGATACACACCAGATCAATGAATTTCTTATGTGGAACCAAAAGATAAATAAAGGTCGTTTTTACCATTTTAATTGCAAAATTGACCATCACAATTGTCCCATTTCAGAGTCAAATGACACGCCAATAGCAATGGGATACCGAGGTGGTGTTTGAAAAGCTAAAACTTTAGCACTTATCACTCAAATTAATTCTTCAAGGGAAATAGGCTTGTTTACTATATCAAAATTTAATGAGACCTATAAATTAAGAACTTCCTAAATTTGTTTTAAGTTTTATAAACAATTAAAAAAACACTTATGACAGCAGTTATATGATTGCTCAATATAAACAAAAAGTTTCTACACTATTTAATTTTTTGATATGACGAGAACATCCCTCACATGAGAGAAATGATACATTTAATCATGGTCACCACTATCAAATACAAAGTGACAACTTGAACTCATATCACTGCAGACCTGTTATCATTTCTGTGAATTTACCAAAAGCACTTCAGTTCATAATTTTAAGCAATATATAAATCCGCATTCTTTAACAACAAAACTTCATACAAAAAAATTATTGAAGAATCCCTGTTCATGTCATAAACTTTACTCTAGAAAATGTTGGAAATAATCTGACTTGCATATTGTTACAAATGTACCTAATTCTACTTCCCCAAAAGGAATTAATATCAGATAGTGGTGAGCCACTGGTGAATAAAGAGTAAGATAGTCTAAAATTTTGTCTGTCTTCAAACTGTAAACATAAAAAAAACATCTCTATAATGCTCAATCACAGATTATAGTCTTTTCAATTGTTGTCGACCATAAGACCAAGTTATAGGATAAGAATCTTAAAAACCTAATGTGCCAGATATGAACACACGCAATCCTGCATCTATAATAATGGTTCATTAAAATACATAATAACATGATAGCATGAAAGCTTTTATGGGAAACACAGACAGATACTTTATGTGTACTAATACCAAACTTCTCACCATAGAAGTTCATATTGCTTACTTCATAGATTCTGGAACTACCAATCACCAATGCCTTGTTACCTAATATTCCAAGTTACCTAATATTCCAAATTATTGATTAATTCACATATTAACCAGGTTATTTTTATTAAAAGTTTAATTCCCATATAAATCATGTCTAATTATCAATACATATCTTATTCAATATTAATGTAAAAAATGACTTAAGCGTGTATAAAATGCAAAATACACATTTTACTTATGCAACTTCATAAAAACCAAAAAGGAAAGAAAATGTTCAACTAGGCCTTTTTGCTCTACTAGAATTTAATGTTGATTTTTTGGGCTTTTGACTAATATTCAAATATTATAATTGTAACTCAAAGGGTCTTTGTAATGTTTTATGGTTATAACTTATAACATCTTTTCTAGATCATGGATTTTTTTATTTAATATTGATGAATTTACATATCATGTAATTTTTTATTTTCCAAAAATTTCCCCAATTTTTCCCGAACTTAACCTGAATTATACCAAATTATGAATTTTTTTGCTTAACAAATTACTCCTAAATTCTGAACTGACCAATGAGCATTTAATATGATACAATTGCCAAAGAAGCAAGTTTCCCATACCATTGAAAATTTATATGTCAATTGTTTCACCCCGACACCTGATGTGGAGAAGATGACATTTGATGCATCTCCAGTATTCCCAGAATAGCAACCTTCATTCCCCTTGCCCAACATCTAAATGCCACTTGTCAAACTAATCTTCAAAGAAAAAACTGCAAAAAAAATAAAATATGGGAAAAAAAGTTAAAAAAAAGAAAAGTGATGATGAATTTATTTAGTATAAAATAACTCAAGCTAAAGCCATGAGCGTCCAACTGAATCAGTACAGGAACACAAAAAATGTACTGTCTCAAATAGAAAATATCACTAATATAAATAATTATTTTAACTACCGATTGCATTCTGTAGAACTATCACAAAAATAAGAGATGAACAATGAAATCCTATCTTAAATCGTATAACATTTACAAGAAGAAAATATCGGCATATCGCAATAAAATTATAGAAACACCATCAATTGATAAATAACACACCTACACCCTGTTTGGATTGGAGAATAACTGAAGAATTGCCAGGAATAACCTGGAATAACCTGCAAAAATTTGTTTGGCATGATGGAATACACTGGTATCTCGATACCAGGGTAACACATTCCACCTCCCCCCTGGAATACCCTTATTCCCCTCAATTCAAATCAAAAGAATAAGTGGGTCCCATATGTCCCATCAACTTTTTCCATACCCTAGCTACAGTAAACCCTTTTGACCCTTCTCTGCTAAAACCCATTCAAGACATCCAATGTTTTTTCCATACCCCCTGGAATGATTCAATGTTGCAGACTAATGTTTGAATGTTGAATTACACATACAAATATATATTGTACTGTTCACCTTTTTTTTGTAATCAGAATGTATATTGTAATGTACATTGATTTTTTTCATATAGCATGGTTACGTTTAGCTCAGTTATTTTCTAATCAAGATGGGTTACCTCAGCCTTGATGAATTGTGTAATATAGTAAACTTTAAAAAAAAAAATTGGGGCATCTACACAGATGTATGAAGACCGGTCCAGTATTGAATACAACATTTTCATGGACAAAGATAACTTCATATTGAATGTCAAGCATGTTTTAGATGTGAGGGTAAAATAGTCATTCTGGAATGTATAAATCTTTATCCACACACTATATATTTTTCATCTACATCTTATTCTCCATCAACCAAACATCACACTCTGAATAATTATGTTTCCCAACAAGAATAACTAAAAACAAAATCAAATAGAAAATCACTTATTCCACTAGTGTAGTTATCTATTCCAATAGTCATAAGCTCATAAATAACTTATGTCACTATCCAAACGGCCCTTAAAAAATGTTACAAATTTTACAGCCATGAAGGGTTTATAATAGAATTCCTAAGGGTCCGAATGAGGTGTAACATAGACTTATTCACCCCTGACGCTATACCGGAATACATAACAATTCAAGTTGAATAAGCAAATTTTTGTTTAGTTGTTTTTTCTGTTATTCTCATTGATAAACGTAAAAGTGATATTTTTGTTGTTTAGTTCACCTTGAAAAAAGTAATGATAAGTGGTGGATAAGGGATGGATAAGAATTTATGACTTTTTAAATGACAATTTATGCAAGAGATGTGCGACTACTTTAAAAGATATGACGGTTTTCATAATGTGTGTGAGACTGTTAAGTGAGATAAATTTTTTAAAATGATAGAAAATGATATTTTATTTCATTAGCATAGATAAGCCCTGATAAACAATTTCACCACTAGAACATGATCTTTGCCAAACTCACATTCACATCGGCTAAACTAAAAGGATTAATATCAGTGCTTATAATGCAAAAATGGAACAAAATTCTATAAAATATAAGCAAAATTATAAAGAAAACTATATCAATGTGATCACAAATGAAAGCATTGTATTAAAAAAGCATTAGTGAGCTTCAAATGATACACGACGATGTGGTGCACACACAAAACTAGTGCGCAAGACGCTCCACAGCTCAGAGGACACTCATTGACATCAAATAACAAGCTCCCTTTCCTGTTATCTTATTGGTGTATTACTCTCCTGAAGTTTGACAATGCCTAACTTTTTTTAAAAACAAATAATAAATAAAAGTTGCATTTCTAATATATTGATGTAGTACACTTCAATTAAATGCCAGAAGAGGATATCTTCATTTGTATTTAGCCCATTTATCCAATGCATAACCATATTTCTCTTAGAAAAAAAGAAATAATTCGCCAATTTACACATTCATGAGCGCCTTATCATTCTAACTGAGAAAAGTTATCATAATGTAAAGTTTCCGTAAATCAGCTATATAACATTGTATGCAACCGCCTGACCAAACATGGCTCATAGAGTTCTCTTCATATAAAATAAAAAATAAAAAAAATTAGAAAAACCTCCAACACAATACGAGAAAACACAAAATCCTGGAATGCCTCTACGGCATTGCCTAATCCAACTTACAGTACCTAACATCACTGGCCGTAACTTTCACACAGTTAGTACTCTGTTATGAACTCTCACTGCAATGCTTATGTTCCCAATCCTTAAACCGTCCCAGGCTACTCATCCATGACAGTATCTACACATAAACCCTAGACACACGACATCAGCACCATAAAAGGCCAATGATCACCGTCAAATCTTGATCGAACGGAAAAACAAAACTCAATCCAAAAAGCTGATACCGAAATCTTTCAAATTTACCACTCAAACAGCCTACACTACGAAATCAAGCCATTAACACCTCAAAAAAAATTTTAAAAAAAAGGAAAAAAAAGAAACACAAATTGTGATCTCATCATAGCAAAAGTGAATGCAGAAGGCGAACGGTTCATACAAACCAAGCGATCCAAAGGAGATCAAGAAACACATGAACCTAACAAAACCAGACATTCTTTGAACAGAGAAAGGACAAACATGGACCGAAGAGAAACCTCACCTTCCACACGGAGCGAAGAGGACGCTTACGAGAAAACAGAGATGACTGAAACCGCCAAATGAAAGCAACGGAGAGGGACTGGAAAAGAATAAAAAAGCCATGTGTGGGCCTGCCTTTAATTAACGTAGACGGACGCAGAGGAGTTTGTAAAGCTGGATTGGAATTTCACGGATGGGGTCCGAGGTACCGACGCGTGTTGTCGCTTTCTCCCTTCCTGGGCCATTGACGGCGTCACCTCGGGATGTGACGGCGACGTTAACTGTGGCGGCGACTCGCGCGTGTGAGAGATCTCAACCGTCTGTTAGGAGACTAATGTACCGTCGTTGACTGGTTGACCCGAGGGGTCCACTGGATGGAGAGGTGGGATTGGGAAGTGATGGTGATGGAGGGGTTGTGCGAATTCCGGGGAACTTGTTCGACGTGACGTCGTTGAAAAGGAAAGTGGGGTGTTATCTGTTCTTGGCATTTATGATGGTGGACTAAAGTCACTGCGAAAACGCTTTTATTTGTCATTTGTTTCGTTGTCTTTGTCCTGGCGAACATGCTTTAACCGTGATTTGGATATGTTTCTCCCCGTTCGATGTGGAAGAGAGGTTAGCATATCTTAAAATAAATGAGAATAGTATATTTTGATTATTTGGTAGTGAATAAACTATGTGAGAATAGATTGTTATAAAATAATATGTATGGATTTCAGTTAATTCTTGAAATTAAAATTATTTTAAGTTATTTTAACAAAAGAATATGTGGGTACATTATCTAATCAATCATCATCAACTCTTATAAATCACATGTCAAATTAACTATCATCATTTTTTTACCTTTTTATAAATTCTTATACACACTTTATTCACATTTTATCTAAATAACAAAAAATTTATTACTACATTTTTTAACGATAATAATTCATAACATAACAAAACACAAAATCATTTATTCCACTATTATACCCATTTATGCAAAATAATTGTATATTCAATAATAAATCATATTGTGTATCCTAATAAGGTGGGAGGATTGGTGGGGTTGATATAACGAAATACATCACACAAGTACCACGTATCAAACATCCGAGGTATTCAAATATAATCGAGAACAGGTGTGGAATACTAATAGATAACATAAAATACGAAAAGAGTGTTAATATATTATAATAGCATGGTGTATACCATCTTATCATAATGTAACATGTTTTATCATAGTGTATAAAGTATAAAAAAAATTATTTTGTCAAAGAGAAATAATATACTATTTTATCTTAATATATACATAATTTCATATAACAATATGAATTTCAATGAAACATTGTATAATTTAAAAAAATGAAAACACAATATGAACTACAAATTGGACTACACAACGGGCTGCACATATCATTTTCAATATGAAAAAATTGTCTGGATATCATGAATAACCTGATATTGATATTCTAGGTCCCTCTGAAATTAATTTATTCTATTTAATAAATAAAAGGGTTAATTAGTTTTCACTCCTCCTAGAACATGCAAATTATTAAAAACTCCTTCCAAAAGACAATATTATTATAAATCCCCTTAAAATGTTATTTGACTTTGTAAAAAACTCAACGGTCAATAAATTAAAAATGTTAATGGAATATTTCATCTCAACATATGTATATTAACAATTTTACCCTCCTCATTAGTGAAAAAAGTCTTTTAGGGTCAATGTGATAGAATATTGTATTTAAAATCACTAGTTTTTTCTTTTTTTATATTAAAGGACACGTGTCAAATATATTTTCATCATTATAAATTATAATCTATATCTTATTTACCTTTTGTTCATAATTTATCAATGGTTAAAAAAATTACAAAAAAAATTATTATTACATTTCTCAATTAGAATAATTAAAATACAACCAAACAAAAAATGATTAATTTCATTTATATAATTAACTATCTCATTATAATTATCAATGCTGAATAACCTCATTCATCTATCAAAACGGGGCTGCATGTATAATAAAAAGAAAATATTAGATGCAACTCCATTTACAGCTCTGTTTGCCATACGTACAAGGATCGAAATATACAGGACTACAATTGAAACCGTCAACGAGACAGCGTGTGATGGTTCCCTTGATAAAATTGGGGGTACAGATACAAAGAGGTCGTTGGTATGACAGGGCATAGAGATCTAATCTTGTTTAAGAGGATACTCGATATATTCTTTAGAAGAAAAAAAACATCTCTCATAAATCTATGACACTGTTATAGATCGATTCAATTTATAGTCTCAGCACTAAAAATCATGAATCTTTATTTGAAAGATACATGCATTTTGAATAAAAATTAAAACTAAAAATGGGATTGGTTAAAAATTTAGCACATGACATATAAGAAGAATCAATTTCTTCCAATTTATTTACGGTCACCCGAAGAATTACTACTACAACTAGCTAGACTGGAAATGAGTTTAGTAGTGTCATTTAATTTAGTCTCATTAGATAAATTTCAAAACCTACCAAATGTTAATCGATTACTCCAAAAGTTGCATCTTAATTCACATTGATCTAAGCAAATGGACCATTTTATCGTGTTATATCTTTGAAGTACGAGTGTTGTTATACTCAACTTATTTTATAGTATCTTGCACATTGTTAATCACTTACTATTACAGTAATAAAATATATACATTAGAAAAAAGGGAAAAATCCATATAACCCCCTAATCACTTATCCCCTGCAATCTTCATATATCCATATAACCCCCTGTAAACATCATCACACCTTCTGTAATACGGCGAAATGAAAAAAATATATAACCCCCTGTAATTATTAAAAAATCTTCATTACACCCCCTATCTTTTATTTTTTATAAAAATACATACATCTGGAAAAAATATTTTTAAAAATTAAAAAAATAAAAAATAATTTTTTTATTAATTAGATAATATTCCTTTTTTTATATTTTAAAAAATATGGTTTATATTTGAGACTAGAAACTGGATTGTATCTAATATCTCAAATAGTTTTCTGTTTTTCGTAAAATAAGTCTAAACTGTTTTTTTATAGGAAATATATGCCTTTTATAAATGATAACAAAGTTACAATTGGTCCAAATATGAAGAGAGCGACAGAGAAAGAGAAGGGGGGAGGGGGACATTACAATAGATTGAGAACCTTCCCAAAACAAAGAGACTATGAAAGGTAGAAAATAAGGGAGAATAGTCTTAACTGTTAATTAAACAAGTGCTAGATAATAATGGATACTCATGGAACAAAGCTCATAAATATAGTCAAATATTATTAATTAACAGCACCAATTTACAACAAATCTCAACTCGATTTCAAGCGTTGTCCATCAAAATCCAAAGCAGAACTACAAATTACAAAACAAAATAATAAAAAATATATAGAGAGGAAATATTTGAGGTTCTAGTTTATACCACCAGCCAAATTTATGTGATCCAAAATTAACTCACAACCAGTAAGTACTGAAACTCAAAGTCATGAGGCATTATCTCGACCACGTCCGAAGCCTTTCGGTTGCCCGTTCGGCCCCTCAAGCACTCCCCGATCGATTTCCTGAGACTGCCCGATGTGGGCAACTGGTTGCAGATCCACTCGATCAACGAATTCAGATCGCTCGCAAAATCACGTTTGTTCCATACCAGCATCTTCGGTATCATGAGCCTCCTCGATGCGGTGACCGCGATTGATGCTTGTAGGTACTCTAGTTTCGCCTTCTCCAACTCAACCAAGACGTTATCGGATTTGTATATCCGAACCTAGGATATGCAAAATTATGGTGAAAGGAGAAATCCTACGTTGAATAACTAAGAACGAAGGATTCTAAACAGAATTTCTTTGAATGTTCCAGTAAAAAGAAAATGAGAATGAACATCAAACTAATTCGAAATGTTACTTACTGCAGGAGAAGAACGGGTTGCGCCACAAAGAGCGAAAATGACGTTCGGTTCTGGTTGATCGAGCCCATAGATTCGTTGAACCTCTTCTTCGTTGACGTCATATTGGCTCTCCCATTGAACCTAACAAGCATTCATAGTGAGTATTTGAGTACTAGTGTACAATTGCAGTAGACTTTGAGCATAATTGAGACACTCACTTCTCCGGTGACGGTGGACAGCGGTCTTAAGATGAAATGCTCTATTGCTAGGGCGTTTAGTTTGTTGCCTCCTATGTAAAGCATGGCCTGGATTCATATTAATCACAATGTCAATACCAAAGAATGATTTTCATGAATTAAGCATGAGTTATTGGTGTACCTTGTCCCTTAATGCAAGCACCTCTTCCATGTTGGAGGGAAGACCATGTTGGAGAAATCCCTGAAAATAGAACAGATGAAACATTGGATAAATTTTTTGTTAGGTAGTCGTGGTTAACTATGAAACTAAACTCCAACATCAGATAAATTTGATCCACAATAACTAATAAATTAAAACAGTGTTGAAGAGAATTTACATGCATGATGCATATGTTGTAGGTGTTGATCCAGAATGCCAACTTTTGCTTGTGAGATAGGAATATCAGGTCCACATCATGAAGACAGTTCATCAGGGACCTGTAGTTCAAGAAGAGAATGAAAAAGGAAGAGATACAATAGTGGAAAATATTGTTTGTGATACTACATTTATGAAAAACATGGGTAGTTAAGATAGATACACTACCTTAGCTTTTTAAGTAGAGGAAGACAATTGGAGATGCCTTTGACATCCACAGAACTTGATGTGAATCTCACAAAATTCTTGTAAGGCCCGATATCCCTCGGGATGGAGCCTTCGATGTCGAAGATGCCGTAGGGGTCCTGTTGCGCTGTCTCCCTTTGGACTGCGAGGCTAGTCTTCGGATTCAAGCTACCATCGGCTCTGAAGCTTCTTGAGTTCTGAGCGGATCTGGAGATGGCACTTGATTTTTCAATGTCTGTCAACCTAGAGTTTCTAATCAACCTCATGAAAATGCAAACCAAGCACTTCATGATACGCTCCGATAATTTATTCGGGTGAAAGTTTTGATTACCACCCTTTTCGGGTCGAATTGAATCCAGCATAGATTTTGGCATGTCGAAGGAGGGAATCCGACGATGTCCGACTGGCTGGAGATGCATATAAAAATACTCTTTGAGGAATTTATTGTATAAATTTCATGAACTGAAACAAAATGCTCCCTACCTGATATATATTACTCAAAATGTTGTGGTTACTAGTCTAACTTTTCAATGTGCTCCATGAAAGTCCCAAACAACTTTAAAGATAACTTTTTTTGGGTGTTTTTTTTTTTACTTGTCGAATCTTTCTATGAGGATAAGAAGAAAAAAAATCTCAAATTCAAACTTCTATACCAACCTCTCAAGAGATGATTCGATAAAAAGAACTTTACTCATCAACAAAAATAGAATCTAAAGAAGATCAACTCACCTTATTTATCTTTTCCTTTGGTGGTGGGGGCTTAGGAGAGGATGGCTTCTCTAGTGTCCCACTCTTCCTCCTCTCATGTTCCTCCTTCTTATCCATTATTCCTTGCAAGCTTCCAACCCCTCCATTGCTTGTGAAACCATTCATGGCTTGATTGATGAAGAACAAAGATTTAGTCTCAAACATCGTCGGATTCAATTCCGCCGACTTAGATTTCAGGTAAGGATTATAAGGAGTAAGAACAGCTTGTCTGATGGTGAGAGGGTTGCTCACGCTCGCTTGTGGACTCCTCATACAAATTGATGCTTGTCGAGCTTCTTGTTCCTCGACTAGCGTGCGTCGTGTTTGGATCACTTGTACTTCTAGTCGGGATATCTCGTCCTCCACCATCGCGAGTTCCATCAAAATCTCCTTAATCTTCATCATCCAAAATCATAGTTAAAACATCATGGTGTTTAACACATTGGGCTCTTTATGTATATACAGATTCCTCCTTATTTCAAGAGCTGAATGTGATTATAAGATAATGAATGCAACCTTGTCTGGGAGGAAGTTGGGGATTGGAATGGCAAGAGTAGTTTCAGAGTTGAGTGCAATTCGCAGGATTTCATGTACCTTTTCCTCTTTCTGGAGTTCCTCACGAAGCTCAGCCACCTAAAGAACAGATAGATTATAATCAAGCTACATATAAAATGATCAGAATCAAAATCAAAATCATGCACGGCCTCCGGAAATCGAGTGATATATGTCAAAGTTCATGACTAGCAAGAGTGAATGAATGATTTGATCATATTTAGTCAAGAAATGCTGAGCTTTTGATCCATATATGCTGGCTCCTTTCCATGATCTTCGACATGCTAGCATAAAATGTTAGAAAAGTTTTTAACGTGTCCAAACAAACTGTATATTTAGTACATTTAGATCCGGATATCTATTTATTTAAAGTTCTATTTAAAAAATTAGTCTTAATTGTCATATTCACTTCTATTATCATATATATATTTCTCTACGTACTTTTATTATATTTATCACATATCATTTACAAATGTACATTTACCGTATCAAATGATATTTTTAATGAATATTTTCTTTACACGAACTTTATGACATACTATACTCGTTTTCCACATGAAATCTCATGCAAAATCTTAAAAAAGTTAATTTTTTATTTAAATATTAGTGTCCTACCATATCCTGGCGTATCAATATTTCATAGCTTCTCTCGAAAAATTCATGTTCATCGAAAACCCACATGGAGAACTCAAGGAAAACAACTCTAAAGACATGAAATCCCTGAAACTCATATGATATCTACTTTCATTAACTTTTTTAAAAACATGGAAGAAAATTTTTGAAGTTGAAACTTAATTAAACGAAGAGATGATACAATTATAAAAAAGAGACACATTAGTATATCATCTCACCTCTTGTTCCAGCTCTAGCCTTTTATTCTGCGTATAAATCTTATTACTCACCCGAAAGAAATGGAAAAAAATTACCACCAAAATAAATTAGAAGAATGAAAAAAAAAAAACAAAGATTCTTTGTTTCAATAACTTAAACAAATCCAACATATAACTACACAAATCTCAATCTTTTCTCTCTCAAAAAAAAAAAAACACACTTAATCTTCCAATACCAAATAATCTGTTTTTGACTTTTTTCTAACATAGTTTCTCATAATCTCAATTTCAGTGGGACAACCAAAAAAAAAAAATCCATTCATCACTAACCATGACATGGGGCACGGGCACATGTTGATCGACGTTGGCCATGAAAGATAGCTTGGAGGATCGAAACTTGAGCCTGCAACACCCTCTCGGGAAGGGGTCGAGGCACGGCGGGGCGCTCTTGCTGTTCTTGTGGTGGCGAGTGATGAGCGAAGGAGGCTTAGATTCCAAGTTAAGACTCTCTACGGCCTCTATATCGGTGGTGATTTTGGAAGTTGAGGAGGAGCTTTCGAACACGTAAACATCTTTACGAGGTTGTGGAGGAGGTTCTGATAACCGACTGTTGCGTGGGTGGTGGGGTTGGTTGTGGGGCATGGCTTTGGTGTTGGTGGTGGTTTAATTTCTTAGCTTGCAATTGTTGTGGTCTTTGTTGGGGTTGATTGATGAATGTGTTTTCTCTCATTAAGCTCAGACATCTCTATCACTCACGACATCTCTATCACTCACCCATCACCCCTAACTAGTTATCTCTTCTTTTTTTTTCTTTTCTTTTTTATAAGTGGTGGTGGGGGATATTGGAATATGTCACATGCAGATTTGCAATGCGTATTAAGGGGGAAAAAAAAGGAGTTTGGCAATGCTTGGGATTTAGAGGGAATTGTTTGGTACCAAATGATGGGAGTTTATTGGGAATATAGTTTTTGTGTGTGCTGGTTTAAAATTAGGAATTTTAGGTTGATTAATTGTACACTAAAGCCTCATTGACAAAAAAATTTCTAGCAATTTTAGTTTTTTAAAAAATCAAAAGTTATTATCAAACATGTCAACTTACATGCAAAACAAATACTGAATTTTGTTAAAGGACTATGTCTCGAAATTAAATGCGTTTCATAAAACAGCCAAAATCATTACATCCTCAAAAATCATGTATAAACAGTTAAAAGTTACAAAAAACTGTACAACGCACCCTAATTAGGATTTGATGTCTACCAAAAAAATCCATAGAAAAAAAATCTAATCCTAGTTATATAAACGTTTTATGTGAGACTAGACGTTATGTGAGAATTTTTAAAATGCGATTCCTATATGCTAACACAAAAAATGTAATACTAGGCTTAAATAAATATTTACTTAAAAAATGAGATTTGAGGGGTCACTAATTGACGTCCTAGGTGATCGTGATCACCTAACCCTCTTACGATGACCAAATAAAGTAGCACATAAACGGAAGTTTTATAGAATTTTTTAAACATGGATCATGAACATTAATCTCCATCAAGGTTTCCTGAGAACAATATAACCAGGCATGTTTTTTTTTTTTAAAAAAAAAAAAAATTGTTGGTGAGATATATAGATTTTGAGGGGCCAAAAGAAAGAAGACATGGGGGTTTGCCAGAAAATAAGGATTCTGAGGCAGAAAGGCTGAAATTGTATTATGTATTAAATAGCATTTGCTTTGGTAGATTCTCCACAAGATATGTATCTTCTCTGTTTTGGGAAAGTGTGTTATGGTAATTAAAAATCCTGGGATGTCGCATGAACATGGACCGGCTGGCTAAGGAGAATTCTGACATTAAAAAATGTTGAACCGGGCATGTAAATGACTCATGTTAATTGGTGCCCATGTATATTAATACATGGGAACTTTCTCATGTTTGCTGTATATACATAATAAAAAGGTATGAATAAGCTGGTAGTCTAATAAATGCAAGTCTATAAATTAAAAAAATACAAAAATACGGCATTCATATTATTATATATTTTATTAAAAAAAAATTAAGCTTTAAGCCCATATCCCTTAAAAAAGTGAAAGTACATTGCACGACTACTAGTGAAATATATATTATGTTAGACCAATATACATACACTCATTAGTGAAAAAACGTGTATGGGAGACTATCTATGGATTGTAGATGCAAAATAGGCTGAGGCAGTGCTTGGATATGTAATTGAAATATTGATATTCTTAAGGTATGTTTGGGTTTGTAGCAAGAGACTCAAGTATCCAGCGTTTAGAGAATTAAGGGTGGTAGAGAATCAGTGTTTTTATTACTTCTCAAACATGAAAATAAAAATTCAACAAAGTTATTTTTTTGTTGAAAATATAGACGTCATGTTCTTATTTGGATTCACAGTGACGTTAGACGATATTTCCCACCGCAAAATCCACATCACCGCAGATCCAAACGGGGCCTTAGAATCTTATGTTTCAAATTCAGCTTCTGAAAAATATTATTTTATTATATTTTCAATCGCAAGATTTTTTGTCTAAAAAATGAAGATAATGGTTTGAAAAGCTAAACAATAAAAATATGTTTGGATTACTGTTACAGTTTTTTAATTTTTCAAACACAGAATCTTTTCAAACATAGATTCAAACGAGTCCTGACTGTATCAACGCTCTTGCCCCACCTATACCCCCACCTATAATTATAGCACCTTAGGCCTGATTTAGCATTGGGATAAGGGGTTGGGATAAAGAAATAATTTGGTTAAATCACATGTTATCCCATATGGTATAAGAAAAAAATGGGATAAAAGATGGATAATTGTCTGTATTTAAAAAAAAAGTAGGGATATTTTATTCTAGGTAAAAGGTAGAACAAACTTTATCTCCATTTTTAACCGCATCTTATTAAACATAGACGACATTTATGACTGTCATTCCCAAAAAACAAAAAAACTTCATAAAATCAAAACCAACAATATTAATATCTCATTAATAGAAAGTGTACATTTGATATTTTAAATTTTTTTTTGAAAATTATCACATATTTTAGATCATATAATCCAAATGTAAAGTTGAGGATAAAAACATAAAAAAATCAGAATAACAAAATGCATTATCAAATATTAATATGAATAAAATAATGATATTTTTATTCTTATAAATTATATTAACTTATTTTAAATATTTATTAATTTACCGAACAAAGCCTCGAGGGCCACTCGTTGGGCATTTGGACTGGGCTAAACATAGTTCCCGGAGGAGAGAAGCCCAGCCCAACATAAGAAACCTACTTTCCATTGATTCTCCGGGCCACACCAAATCCTTCCCTTCCGATACAGAACCCCCCCAAACCAACAAAAGCAGAGAGCAAGCGAAAAGCAATGGCTCCTCGGTGTCTCCCAACCTCCATATCTCGCATGTCCATCTATGGATTCCCTTCAAGAAACTCAATTTCCCATATGGGTTTGTTCCCTGACACACTCAGAAACCCAAACCGCCTCCCCTTTTGGAGGGACTCCTCCAGAGGCTTCAGTTTCATTTCACTCCCAATCACAAGAAGACCTTCCAGACATTCATTCCAAGGTATACCCAATTCATAATTTTCATTTATGCTTTGTGGGTTTATATAAAAATCGTTTATTTATTTATTATCATGCACTAACTGTTGTTGGTGGCAGCTTTATAGTCTGATTCGAGTCCATGATCACTTTTTTTGAGTTTAGTAATTCTATCACTGCTACTTGTTTGTTATTCTTTTGTTAATTTTAAAGTTCATTGATTTATAGGATATTAAAAAAAAGTTACCATTTGTTTATTAGAAAAAAAGATGATGTAACATGGTAACCAAACGATGATAAGTACTGGTAAAATTGGTAGGCCGGATTCAAAAGTACCATGAGTAGTCTATACTCAAGTTTCCTTTCCATTTATCCTTTGGGAGTTGTTCGTCCATGGCTTCATTATCTTCTGTAGTGAATTTACTGTATGGTGCTGTTTCATGAAATTGAACTTGCTTGTTTGTCAAACAAGCAATCTTTGTTTTCATTTTCCTATATTTTTAGACTTCTGCAGGCCTTATTTATTTAATTGCTTTTATTTTTTCTTTTTGACTAGACTAGAAATATCAACTTTTATAAGGTAACCTTCAAAAACTTGAACATCAAAGAACTTGTAGATGTCTAAGTTTGAAGAATTTTTATTATGTTGCAGTGAGATCAATAGCTACACCCACAGAAGCTGTTGCAGGATTTGATGAGATGGTTGCTGAAACTCAGAGGAAGTATTACATGCTAGGAGGAAAGGGAGGTGTTGGGAAGACGAGCTGTGCTGCGTCTCTTGCTGTTAAGTTCGCAAATAGTGGGCATCCTACCATTGTGGTGTCAACTGATCCTGCACATTCCTTGAGTGATTCTTTTGCTCAGGTAAAAACAAAAAGGAACAATATATATAATATGAAATATGAAACAGTTTTGGCCTATTTATCACGTTTTGGTGCTCAAAGCCAAGGAAATTCTTGTGAAGGGGAAAAAGTTGAACGTTAAAATCTGTTGTGTAAGGGCTTGAAAGGAAATTACATTTTAGTCATATAAATTTAACATTTGCTTGTGGAAATATTTTCATTTCACCAGCGTGAATGTTTATTTCCTTTAGATGATGGAATGTTTCTGTCATTAGGACTTGACTGGTGGAACACTAGTACCTGTTGACGGATTGGATTCTCCACTTTTTGCTCTTGAGGTGAATATACAGCCTTACATATTAATATTTTTCTATAGTTCGGCCACTCGCTTTCACTTTTATTTGCACTAAAATGATTAATGGGATTATGTATATATTAGTTCAAGAACTTGATTTGTATTTGCAGATAAACCCAGAGAAAGCTAAGGAAGAATTTCGCAATGCAAGTCAGAGTAATGGAGGCACTGGGGTCAAGGATTTTATGGACAGTATGGGTCTTGGAATGCTTGCTGAGCAGGTATGTAACAACTTCCTTTGATGTATGGATCAAATGTCTAGAGTGTGCCTGCTACATTTTAAATGATGAAAATCTGTATTTTTTTCTCCAATTGTATGACCTTATGGAAATCTATTTTTCATCAGAATGCTTTTGCTTTAACTAATGATTTGATTTTTGTGGTTTTGAGGTTGGATGCAGATGCCTGATTTTGAGCAACTTGGGATGTTTATATTCCTATATTATTATTTTTTGTAGTTTGCAGGAATCAGAAAAATCATTTAGACAGTAAAAAACATATGAAGAAGATGAAAAATCTCAGACCAAGAAAGAGAAATACCAAAATATTGGATTTCCATAGGTTAATGCCATTTTTTTCCATCAACAAGATTAATGCATTTCCCTCTTGTTTCTCTTTATTATCGTTCTCCCATTGCCTTCCTTTTCATATGATAAAAACTCTCACTTATATTATCAAAGGCTTATCTGATTGACAATCTTCACGGAATTTAATTGGGATTAGTCCTTTCCTTCTTGACAGTACAAGCAGTGGAGTTGCACTAAAGCTCATGGTTGGCAAGTATAATTGGACAAAGAATAAGCATGCTTCTACTATAAGCCCATGTAAAACCCACTGACAAGTCACAGATATTGCTTTGATTTGGCCAATATTAATTTACAAATAGTATTATTTTCCATGGAATCATCACCATCATTATACCATTTCCCAAAAGAATTAGTGGTGTCTTTCTGGTTTCATCCAGTTCTTATCCATTTTTAAGCTTCAAATTGTTAAGTACTGGTTAGATTAATTTTTGTCTTTCTTCAATCTCGTCTGACCACTGGCTTTGATATGCCTCTTAACTTGTTAATGCCTTTATATGTGGATTTAATTATTCATAACTGACTGAATTTATGATCCTTTAATTTATATTCATTTAATCTCATTGGGATTATATCATCTACTAACTTATGATTTCCATTTTTGTGATGTAACCATCTAGGTTTTAGTTTAGTTAAACCACACCCTACAGGTTTTTCCACGATCATTCATGACTTTGATTCAATAACATAAGATGACCATCTACCATTTTGTTTGTCACCTATTTTACCGTAATGCAACATTTAAGTTATGTTTAGTGCTTTGTTTATCCAGATGTAAGATTGTTAACTAAAAAATCATGTCCTACCCTCACTTTGCATTATCGAATTGACATGCTTGGTTTTTATTTATTCAGCACCTTCATCGCCTTCTACTAAAACTATAACAGTCATATTGGGAATCAAATGGAGGCTGGAAAATCCTCTGATGGAATGTGATAATGAGCCACATCTTATGTCTTCTTTGCAAGAATCTATATTTTTGTTATACACATATATGCATTCTCCTGAATTTTTTTTCCATTATACTGATGTTTTTAAATTTTTTTATCAAGTAAATCTCCTTAGGCAACAGGATATCCACACATTAACATCTCGTCAACTGTACGAATCCTTGTATTGAAATCAAGAAGCTAGAAGACTAATCGTATTTGTAGGGATGTTTAATGAGATTTAGTGTCTTTAATGCAACCTTGGGTTACCACCTATAAGATACTCATTTCATGTTATAAATATTATTGTTAGTGTGTGTATGCATCATAAGAAATGTGACATAGCACAGGAAAAGACAGAGAAAGTTGAAAGACCCAAATTTTTGTTGTTCTATTTTCTTGTATGTGTTTGTCAAATCACATGGATATTCTTATTGTGGAATAAAATCATATTCTTATCCAAGAACAGACAGCTTGCAAATATTTTGACCTGTTTTATATTACCAGTGGGGTCTAATTTTTCCTCTATAATGTCAAGCTAGGGGAATTGAAACTGGGGGAGTTGCTGGATACACCTCCACCTGGACTTGATGAAGCCATCGCAATTTCTAAGGCATAAAACTCTTCTGGGTGTTATTGTCATTCAAGTTAATTGTTAGTTTTATATGATAGAATTTTGGCACCTGAGAATCTGTCATTTCCTTTTATTCTTATTCCGTTTTATGTTGTTTTCCAGGTTATGCAATTTGTCGAAGCACCAGAGTACAATATGTTTAGCCGCATAATTTTTGATACTGCCCCCACAGTAAGAAACTGATGTGCCTGATTGATATATCATTCTCAAAACAAAAAAAAAAATCTTGCAATTTCTTATGCCAATTTTTATCCTTAACAGGGTCACACACTTCGTCTTCTCTCCTTGCCTGACTTTTTGGATAAATCAATAGGCAAGATCATGACGGTAAATTTCCAATGTGGTTGAACCTGGTTGATTTAACTTGGCTCGTATTCATGAAGTTTTAGTTTAGGTCACTCTTTTTTGTTGCTTTATACTCGGGTTTTGCTCTTAACTGTAGCATTGATGTGCTTTATGTTTCTCTTGTATGTTCTCTTTCATATTGTATCACCACTATGTCTTTGCATCATGACGGGCAGGATTGGATTTGCTAGTATGTCATTGCAATGCTTATCTGGACTGATATGCCCCTACTTCAATATTTGTTTTATTGTGGAATTTACATCCATTATTTAATAGTTTGGGAATTTATTCCTATTGTCTTTCGAATTAGTTTGTCATGTAAAAATTTAGTTTAGAGCTTGGCATATCATGCTTTTGTACTTCAGGAAGATGGAAATGAATGTTGATATTCTTTTTATTCTACTTATTCACTTCATGATATTTAATCTTATACTACTAATGTCAGTTAAGGAAGAAGATAGCTTCAGCAACTTCAGCAATTAAATCAGTTTTCGGGCAGGAAGAAGCACGACAAGATGCTGTAAGCCTGCTTTGAGATTGTTAAATTAACAGGCTTTTGTCTGTAATGAACAGTGATACATGTAATTTATTTTTTCCTGCAGTCTGACAAGCTGGAGAAGTTGAGAGAGAGGATGATAAAAGTGCGAGAGCTTTTCCGTAACACAGAATCTACAGAATTTATCATTGTTACAATTCCCACGGTAACTATCATTTTGGTAAATTATCCTTTGTTACAATTCCCACGGTTATAGTTCCATGGAATTTATCATTGTTACAATTCCCACAGTAACTATCTATATTGGTAAATTATGCTTTTCCTGATGACTTGGGTTGATTTTATAAATCTTAGATTTCCATACCCTATTTTGGATTTAAAAACTAATTTGGGGCATGAGTGCATAACCATGGAATCATTTGATGTTGTGAATTCAATTGTGCTAGAAGACTCTTTTTATACTGTTATAGTGTTTGGCTTAATTTTGAACTCTATTGATTGTTTGGTTTGAAAGTTAAGTTTCGACTTTCATGAATATCCAAAAATCAAATATGGAAATATGGAAATTGTTATGTAAAGGTATACCTGCGTTGTTTGAATCCCTCATGTGGGTGCATTGCATTCATTTTCATGTACTATAACTTATCCATGCCACCTTTTAGCTTTTATTTATTTGTTCGTTTGTTATTTGTCTTAAAGGTCATGGCTGTTAGTGAATCATCAAGGCTTCATGCTTCTTTAATGAAGGAAAGTGTTCCCGTCAAGAAGCTTATCATCAATCAGGTTCTGCCACCATCTGCTTCAGATTGCAAATTCTGTGCAGTGAAAAGAAAGGTACAAAATTTAACTGCCTCTGTTTCTTACCTTTTAGCAGCAGCCTCCATCCAAATTGATCTATGAAATGAATCACATGGACTTTCCAAATGATGGATTTCTTTCATCATCAAATAATCATCATTGTGCCACCTATACTCATTGATTACTTCAGAGCACTTGTAAATTGGGTGGATGGAGGGAGGACCATCCTAAATTGTGGAAAATTTAATATTAGTACTTACTGAGAATATCATAAGTACATGCTTGGATGAATGACATGTGTCCATCTAAGATTTAAAAATCTTTCATCAGTTACAAAACTATGGATGAAAATCTCATAAATGTTCCTTGATGGACGTGTCATTCATTCAATCATCATGTACTAATAGGATTCCCATCGATATGCAATGCCATGAAAATTTTCCATAAATTGCCTGCTCCATTGAGTTCAGCAACCAAGAAAAAAATTGCATCAATAATTTCCTTTGAGATAGCTATTACATGTAAGCAGAGTGTTTCCAAGGGCACTTCAATTTATTACTCAATTCACCCGGATCCCACTGGTCAAATAAATAATAATAATTTATAATTACTGCCTTTTTCTGATAATCTAATAATGCTGGAGATTGATTAAAAAAAATTGCATCCCCTGATGTGTGTTCTCGTTGCAGGATCAAATGCGTGCACTTGATATGATAAAGAATGACCCAGAACTCATGAGTCTAACATTGATTCAGGCACCACTGGTTGATGTAGAGATTAGAGGCGTTCCTGCATTAAGATTTTTGGGTGATATTATTTGGAAGTAATTTGGCATTGAGAGTGATTATGCGTGCAGGTCATCGTCCTATGTTTTTGGACAGGTCACTGCAACCCTTTTGAGTTTGGTACAGTGAAGGCTCTGACTCAAGTCTCTCCCCAACTGGATTATAGATCAGAAATTTTACAGATGAGAACATCACCATTTCATGAAGGAAACAGTGTGTTGTATGATCAGGAACTGGTGGTGAACCTATGAATGATTGCATCATGACATGATAAAAAAAAAAAAAGCAGTCTTCAATAGTTTCAATCTTGGGCTGATATGCCAAACGTGTTTTTTTTGTAATAAGATTGTTCATTGCTCTTGTATTTGTAGTTACCAAATCTGTCAACCTATCAAATGAGGTTGAAGAGTTCACATATTCAGTTATTCATTCCCTGATAATACTCTGTTAAACTCCCCTCTAAATTGTTCTCTAGTAACTCTTTCTATCAAAACTAATGTTTAAGCCAAAAATTTCAGCCATGCAGAATAAAAGTGGCCCAAGACAAAAACTTAGATAAGGCATGTAGAGAGAGCTGTCCTTCAAATTTGAGATTCAGTTGTTTGGTCTTTTCTTGTGTCTTCAGCTACCAAGCCTCTATCTTCACATCATAGTACACTTCTTCAACTCTCCTAAGGTCATACTTCAAGCCTGACAACAAGAAAAAGAAAATAAATGCTAAAAGACATCAGAGAAGCTAAACAGACACTACTGTCATTATATATATATACAACTAAAAAGGGGATGCAATCAGTTGACCTTCTCCCGATAAATGGAAAACCCGATAAATGGAAAAAGAAAAAAAAACACATCAGATGATATAAAGTTCAAGTGATCTTGCTTAACTGACATGACAAAAATGTATTCAACTATAAATTTATGCCTTTCAACAGTATCAAAATAATGGAGTAAAAAAAAAAACTTACTATCAAACTTCCTGCGTAAGAAGTCGTTTCGAAGATTTAGCATCCGAAATGAAGCATGGAGATCCGTCAAGAACTTCATGATTTTTCTCGGACAATCATAATCCCCAGCTGTCACTTGGTTCACCACATATCTTGGCTGGAAGGTGATAAACATTCATCAAAACTCAACAGCGATTGTGCTTAAAGAAAAGTAGAATTCCAGTAATGGAAACTGCCGTCGCATCTATCATCAATCATTAAAGTGAAAAACCCTGAGAGTCCAAGAATAGTATGTTGACAGTGCCTTAGTAAATTCATAAATTGAATCTTTTTTTTATTTATGAAGTTACAGGAAATAAATGAAAATGTGCTGCTCTGGTGGATAGGAACACACACACATCAGTGATTTGGTACACTATGAGTAACAACAGAATTATTGTTCGTAAAAGCCAATTACACAAAAAAAGCATTATAGTCGATTTATGAGAACACTAATAGCACAATGAAAAATGGTATTTATTAAATTGCGAACACTAATTAAACAAATATGTTGCATTGCAAACCGTTGCATTTAGTACAAGTTCTACCCAAAAGCTAAATTTTATTACTTATTGCAAATACCCAAAAGCTAACGTTTAGATTTTTGTAACTTCAAATTTTTTGATGAATTCATAAAACACTGGATTGTAAACCAAAAGATTCTACAACATAAATGAAGTACAGCAACATCCTGAGTTGTTTTATTGAGAATTCATCAGGTATTGTAACATTTTATTATCATATAAGAAAGTTGGGGAATTGCCAGTTAATAATGTTAGAACTAAGAAGAATCTAGTAGCAGAAGAAAAGAGGTTTTCATATTGTCTGGTGCAAAATCATAGGTATTTAGCTCATAAAATGTTGGATGTATAACAGGTAAAATAATGTCACAAAACTAAAGAGAGGGAATAGCATTCAATGCACATTGGAAACATATAAACAAATTTCTTTACAGCTAGAAGATAAATTAAAACAGCAGATAGAAAACACATGATAAGAATATCTCATCTACATCATAGAGAATTAATACAACTCTTTTTCTTCTTTTTTGTTGATTGGCAACTGATGTAACTCTTACCATTTCATTGGACATGAAACATAATCCTGCAATAGAAAAAGTCGGTTAGACATTAATAGATTACAGTGTTTTAATATGAATAAATAGAAAATAACATGCAATTGTCCACATAATCATAAAAACACACAAAATAAATAAATAAACAAATAACACAATTAATAACACAAAATGCTATTTGAATATAGATATATACATAACATAATAATTTTGCTTAAATTGTACTTTGGTGCTGTAATGGAGAATAGATCAAGCAAAAAGTGTACATTTTCTCATTAAATGTGTAAAGTCTGGTCAATAATTCACCTATAGTTGAACCTCATGTCAATATAGATAAAATATCCGAATTCACTGCAAACTGTTATCCCCCATGATATCCAAGTTTTTCATTAGCATCATATAAGTGGTCAAGGAACTAAACTATGTTAGGTTTATTTCATATCATGGACTGGTTTAGATGGGAAATGGATCAAAATGTAGTGTTTGAATCATTTTGTCATATGATCTTTTTCATAACAATGAGTTACGCACCAGTAAGATAGTCTTCAATGTCAAGACAAAAGTCTGAGGCATCCACTACACAGCATAACAAAGAAAGAGATAAGTTGACAATCGTATATGAAAGATATTAGATGTAAAACAAGAATACGAAGTAAATGAAAGAAAACAATAATAATAGTACCCTGAATATCTATGTGACAAATTACCAATAAGGAATTGCAACTTAATGGAGAACAAAGATGAACCTTCACATTAGATGTAAGTAGTTCTAACAAATGGCGAAAGTTTTATATAATTTGAATCCCAAAAAAGCATTCGCAGGTAATCTGCCCTCTATTGGGGAACTTGAAACAGTATTAATAACTAAATTTTGAGGTGCACAAAATGTCCTTACACACTTTGATAAAACATCTGTATGAATCTAATCTATAAAACTTCTCGAACTCCATGCAAACGGTGAAAATCTCTTCAATGGGCCCTCTCACTTACTAGAAAAGGATTCGCTCTGTTTAAGGGGGAAGGACTGCCCTTAGGAATGAAACAGAAAAACTGTTTTAAAGGAAGGACTTCCCACTAGAAATGCTTGGGTAGCGTGGCTTTCTTATTCAAGGACTGATGCAACACATCCTTAAGGAAGAGAATCATGTTCAAAGGGTGGGCTGATTCCTAGTGAAATAAAAGGCCGTAGTTTTTTTAGTGCGCGGCAAGTGGCCCTCTTCAGTAAAGGGATTTAGGATGGGGATAATCATTGTGGCCCCTCTTTGCCTCTTCTCTCTCTTTATATAGCTTTTCCTGTGTCTTGTACCAGGCTTCTTTAAAATTGTAGGTCGCAACACATTTTCAAAAATAAAAAAGTTTCTTTTCATTTAAAAGCCTGATCTACAGGAAACTTATCAGTAGACAAGGATTGAATTAAGAGATATACATGTCATGGTTCACGAAGAAATGCACAGACAATAGATCAAGTTCATGGATTGGGCGGTAGCATGGTGCTTTTTGGCACTAGAAGGAATAAATGCGTACTTGTTTCTACCATTCTCTCATCAATTTGTAACATATTCTCTGTTCCATGATTGTGAGATTTTTCCCATTTACTCATTCCAATAATGAAATTCCATTAGTTTTGGTAGCTTATTTGGCAACATTAAGATTATTGAATCATTAAAATCCTTTTTGAGGAAACAGTGTCACACAAAATAACTCAAAAAACATAATATCAACACAGCCTACACATTCTGAGATATACTAGTGATGCTTAAAAAGATTTTTAAAAGGATATCATTGCCCTTGAATCTTTCCCATAACATCTGTATGACAAAACAATTCCTATTCACCATTTTTTTTTTGAATAAAAGGAAGGCTTCCACTTAATATATTAAGAAGGGCCCAAATGGGAAATACATGATCTAGTCGACCAAAGTAGGAGAGGAACTTACTTGAAAACCGACAGGAAAACATCAAGAACCAATTACAAACTCCTACTCACCATTAGGCAGTGTAATTCTTTTTCATTTGGTCAGTATTTTGTGGTCTGTGGTGTCAGATGCTTAAATAAATATTACCATGGGGTTGAAGCAGCATCAATCAGTATAACTACAATGAGGAACCGCTAGAGTGACAACAACGGGTCATAAAGCCAAAGCAATGACCTTGTTTTCAATAATATAAAGTACATAAAAAAAAAGCTAATCGACATTCACTCACATCCAAGCTTCTCCTCTGCTTGATCATGTGTGAGGAGAGACCCCATTTCCAAATAATGCAAATATGCAATTAAGGACACCACTGTCTGCGTCCCACTCCTCCAATCTTCATGGTACCTGATACCCAGCCAAATTATACAATACAATCACAATTTTAATTCAATTTTCCTTCAGCTTAAAGAGTTATTCAGGACAGTGGATTCTGTACAATTTCAGAGCATGGATGCTACGCAGATTCCACTTTCCAAAAAGATGAGAATTACCAATAGTGAGTTGTCAGACTCTGAGAATAATATGACATTAGGAACAATATGGATGGAACAGGATAATCATGAAAAATCACATTCAACCTTATATGAAGAAAACACATTCAACCTTATAGACAACTCTCAACTTTTTTCCACAAAGAAAAACACACGCGCACACACTCCTCTCTCAAAAATCTAAATTATTTTTCATTATCGTTTATTTACCATAATATTAGCAAGGTAACACAAATCTTTCACATATTCATAGGGCGATTGTTGATGAGCTGATAAGCAGGCACAAAAAAGACAAGGATAATTCATCCAGAAGAATGAAAACAGCAATCTTTGGAGCATCATCAGTTCATGAATGCAGTTTTATTGGGTTATCGTATAGAATAGTGGAAGGCACGGCAAAAGTTTCTGCTAGCATGGATACCGAGCCTTGATTACAATGAAGAGGAAATGGCTCCTCTTAAATGAAAGTAACAAGCAAGCCCATGCCCACTACAATACAAATCATAGCAATTCCTTAGTAAAGTGCAGAGCCGACTAAAACTTGGGAACGTGCAATATTTTGAACAATGATTTCATTGCAAATTTATTTGGCATGAAGAGATAGGAGACAAAACAGGGGAAAAGTTTGAGAGAAGCCATTAGAAAGTTAGCTTCCGATGGTTTCATAGAGAAGTACTCTCAAGATGGACCTTCTAGGCTGATGACATAAGTACGGGGCATTATACACTAGTGTTTAGAAATGTGGTATGCGGTTGTGTGCAGCTCGGGTCCACATAGAGTATATGTGGTATGCGGGAGTATATGTGGTTTTATATTTTTATTAACAAAAAAATATATGATGATAATTTTCAAACAATAGATGACAAGATAAATATGCAGATCTAATAATAATTTACAACAAAGGTCTTTGATCACAAATTAAAGAAATATTTGGACAATAAAAATAAATCTACATGTATAGTTGATAGTGGATATGGAAATCAGCCTACCGAGATGTTTAGAAAAATAGAAAATAAGAACAATAATAATAATAATGGAGGAGTAAAAAAAGATCCAATAGAAAGCTTCCAAAGCAAGAACAATAATAATAGAAAGTAAGAACAATAATAACAATATTAAAGCTTCCAAAGCAACCCTAACATCCAATAGAAAGCATAAAGTTCACCTTTCAATAAAATAAAGGCACCCCAAAGTATTCTATTCAAGTCTTGTGAGCCCTTTAAAAAAAAGACCACATATGCGTATGCGGACCGCATATGTGGGACTGCACGGTTCGGTCCAGTAGCATATGCAACCACACAGACCGCATACTAAACAGTGTTATACACTCAACCTATAGTCCTAAGTAGTATATGAAATCTCTAATTTGATTAGGGAAAATGCAAGAAGGTGTGCATGCAATTCATTCGAGTATATATCATTTTTTTGTGAAGGTATGTAAGTCACTAAACAAGTACATACCTTCCCAAAAAATTCAAAACATGTCATGACTGCAAAAGTGATTGCAGGAATGACTATCTATATTTACACAAAGTTATGGTTGTCTAATGAAGTGCAAGATAAATCAATTACGTTGAGTCGTGACCTAGGTTCTAGGATCTATTTTCCCAGTGTAATTGTTTAGTCACTCAAAACATCAAAAGGGGAGATTGTTAATCCCAAATTTATGTTTGTATTGGTATGTTTATGTGACAAAATAAATGAACATTTTAATGTAATATGTTGAGCCATGTAAGTCAATTAACGAAGAATATCAAAGATCAACGAATGGCTGAAGATTCAGACCACCAAATACATTTAAAAATCTCTCTCGGTAACCCTTTTGGTCAAAACATGAAATTGCATATTTATGCAATATATAATGGATAGAACAATAGTCTACCATGTCATCCCTTGGTCCCATACCAGAAATTGAACATGCAATGCAAGCCAGCTCATTCTCCTCTGCGTTTTCAAACTCTTAGACCCATCCTATAATATAGGCAATTCAAAACATTAATATTTCAAAATTGATTTTTTTTTTCAAATACCGTGTTTTCGATTATGTTGTTTGGGTTGCCAATTTCTTATTTTAGATTATTCATGATACAATAAACAAGAAACCCCACACTCCCCCCCCCCAAAAAAAAAAAAAAGGAAAATAAAACCCTAGATTTCTCAATACACACAAAAAAAAACAAAGAAGAAGAAAGAAAGAAAGAATCACCTGTAGTACTGCCCCGGGCACTCTCGGAGGATGTCCGAGAGTCGCCTGTACAGGTCCTTGAGCACATCAATCTGAGCCCTAGCTTTCTCCAGAACCTCTGAATCATCCATAAATTGAAATGAACAAAAAAAAACTTTCACCAAAACATCAATTTTTAAGGGTCCCAACAAAAGAAGAAACTAAGTAAAACCTGGGACGGGAAGGGAGCGGTGGACCAAGAGGAGTTCGGAGTGCATAGCACGGGCGGCGGATTCTATCTCCATCACAACCGACTTGATCCGCTCCCGGATGACTCCCGACTCCTCCAGCAGCGCCAGCAACCCCTTGAATTGCTTCTCCATTGAAGCAGAACCGTTGATTGCGGGGGGCATTGAAGGAGGCGGAGAAGAAACGTTGCCGTCGGACATTGGAGGAGGAGGAGCTAAGGAGGCGATACGGAAGCGTATCGGAAACGCTACGGAGAGCTTGGCGAGGGTTTTAGGGCAACGGAACACGTGCCAACGGGTGACTTGGCGGGAAGCGGAGGGGAGCGCTGACCCAAACCCGACCTGTTAGGAGTGCACACACAAAATATCCGACTCAAAGGACTAGACAATCAAAACGGGTCGGGTTGGGTCCACTCTGACCCAATTCTATAAACCTGATGGATCGAGTTGACCCAACACACATGATTCAACCAAACATTTATAACTAAATATTGAATAATCATTTAAAATTTTAAGCATTTGAAATATTTTTACAATCTTTTGACTTTACAGAAAAACATAATAATCAAACCGTATTCCAAATGTTCACTCATAAAACATTAAAAAATCAAAATAGTTAAGAATTATTTATTAAAAATAAAAAATGAAATCATTGTAGGCTCTTAAGAAATTCATTGACTTTTTTTTTGTATAGCCTAGACTTGTTAATGGGTCGACCTGATCCGATCCAAGACCTGATATGGACCTGATCGAAAAGACTCGACAATCAAACAGATCGGGTCCGGGTCCACCCAGGCGCGACCCGGGCCTAACCCGTTAACAAACCTAGCTGATACTCGATCCATTTTGCAGCGCAGTTTGCATACACGTGTTATGATAGCATAGTATATATTAGGATTTTATTTTATGGCATTAATTTTTTTATTTTTTTAATATAAATAGAAATATTAGATGTTAATATATTTTTTATTTTGTATAACAATATGCAGATCAATGAGAGTGCGTGTATAATTTTCAAAAAAAAAAAGAAAACTTTTGGATGGAACTATATATCATTTCCTATGTGCAAATATTTGGTAATGGGTCCCCTATTGATACTCTCGATCCATTTTGTAATACATTTGGTAGTCCCGTACACTATAATAATGTAATGTACTATATACTACGTTATCATAGTGTATGATGTTTTATTATAATATTTAAAATAAAAAATATAAAAAAATATATTAATACATTTTAATATATAATTCATTTCGTATAATAGTATGTACTTCAATAAGAAATCGTATAATTTTTTTTAAACTAAAAATGATATGAACTACAAATAAGCTGTAGAAGGAACTGGACATATCATTTCGTTTTGGTAATGGGTCCCAGAATGATCTACCTTTGAAATGAAGGAACCAAGCCCTCATTTGTAATTTGTAATGGGCGCCGTTACACTTCTTTAGTTTTACAAGTACACTAGGGGCACGTCTACTTCCACCAACATTTTTTCTTACCCCACCAATCGGTTTAAAAAAACAAAAATCGGTATTTTGTTATCCCCATCGATCTGGTCAGTTCGACCAAATTTGATCGCCATTTCAAGTTTTGGGCGACCGGACTTAGTCGTCATTTCATGTTTTTGGCAACCGAACCTGGTCAAACAAGATTTGTAATAAAGTTTATAAATTTTTTTCTTAAAAACATAATCCTACGACATGTATCCTCCTTGAATCCTTCATATCACTTCAAGTCTGAGTTGTAATATAGGGAGAATAAATTATTATTCTTAAATGTAGAATATAAGAACAATTTTTTTTACATAAGTTAAAGACAAGTTTCAAAAGCCAAATATAAAATGTGTTTAGATCAATTGGTAGGTTTTTTTATTTTCAAACAAAGAATCATCCTAATTATGAATTCAAACGAAACTTAAAAATGATATATATTTGTCTAATAAGATATTTTTCTATAAAAATTTGAATTAATTGAAAGTATACATACTTACATTTTTTTCAGTCCCTTAGCTGTTGTTTGGATAAAAGAATAAATGTAGAATATGATGGATAATCTCAAAAATTTATTTGTTTACAAATAATAGTTAGATATAGTTCTGAACTCTGTTCGACCAATTACGGTCGCTCAAAACCTAAAATGACGACCAATTACGGTCGCCCAAAACATATAATGGTGACCAAATCCGATCGCCCAAAATCTGAAATGACGACCAATTTCGGTCGATCTGGATTGGTGGGAACAACAAAACACTGATTTTTTTTTATGGTGGGTTAGGTGAAAGACTTGGTGGGGATAGACGCGCCCGTACACTAGCAGTCAGAGTGCGTGATTAAAATAATATATAAAATTATCAAACACAATAATATATATTCATACTATCCATACAAGTATATATTTTATTTTTTTATAAAATAAATATATTTTTCTATTAAAAAAATCAAAATATAGATAAAATATAACTATATATAGGAAATATAAAATTTTCTTATTATAATACCTTTTAATACATACTCCAATGAATTATGTATAAATGTTGATATAATCAGACACTTGTGTGGGTGCCATGTCATGTAACTCAACATAAAACATCTCTAATATATACTATCATTCTATTACAAGAAAAACATAAACTGCATATATTTGTAAGTGTACGATTTAATTTTTTGTGGAAAAATAAATATTTTATTAGATAAATATATATCTTAAGAAAATAAAATAAAAACCGTGTGCAACATGCAATAATGATTGCGTAGTGTAACATACTAACAAGTGAACTAAATTGTAGTAAAAGACAAAAATTATAAAGTTTAATATAACAAAACATCTATCTCACAAATAAAAAAAAGAATATTGAGCACTAATCATGTCGTACGCAATGGATAATCCAGTTGTGATTCTGATCCATTAGACTATATATGTAGATAATAAGATTAAGAGGACCCATTCAAAATGTCATACAAATTAAATAATACTCATGTAGTTTAATTATATAGGATGGGTGGAGTAAAGATCAAGATGTTGAAGGTCTAAAAGACTAAGGGTGCGTTTGGTTGCGCGATTGCGCTGCGATTGCGATTACAGGAAGCTGCGTTTGCAATCGCGCAACCAAACAATTTTGTAATCGCAGTTTTAAATACAGCGATTGCAGGCAAATAGTGCCCAAAAGTTGCGATTTCAAAAAGCTGAGAAAGTAAGCTTCCTGCAGAATCAGGTTTGCAATCGCAGATTCCTACAGAATCAGTTTTGCAATCGCGCAACCAAACGCACCCTAAAACGAGGTCTATTAATATTGTGAACCCAATCAATTCAGATTGTTCATATGTAACATGAACGCATATTCAACTTGCCTAGCTATTCCTCGGAATATAATATCACAGCACGCGATGTTATCATACTAATCAGAGGTTAACCTAACTATATATTAATATAATACCAGTCTGATACGTGACCAATTCATGGCATCCATTTCAATTAATAATGAACCGACACTCTCTGTTGGACAAATCTTTACTCTGTAACACGTTTTCGAGATCGAGGTCCAATAAGACCTGCACTTTAAGTATGGGTTGAAATTTGTCAAATTCTAATCATGAATGGTTTTGTTTTAGAACTTAAGATATGATGGATTTCTGTGGTTGACGTGGTAATACATATTTCATTGGACAGATAGTGACTTACACGTTACTATTTGCAATTTTCGGCATAGTTTGATAAATAAATAAATATTTAAAATATATAAGGATAAAAATACTATTATTTTTATTCATATTTACATTTAGTAATGCATTTTGTTATCTTCATTTTTTTGTATTTTTATTCTTAATTTTACATTTGGATCACATTATGTAAAAAATGGAATAACTTTAAAAAAAATTTAAAAATATCAAGTCTACAATTTCTATTAAAGGAGCATTAATATTGTTGGTTTTTGTTTTATAAAGTTTTTTTTTTTTTTTTTGGGAAGAACCATCATAAATTGTCTATATTTTACAAAATGAGATTAAAAAATGAGGATAAAGTCTATTCCACATTTTACCTAGAACAAAATATCCTCATTTTTTCTCTCAAAATACGGACAATTGTCAATGCTTTATCCATTTTTTTCGTATGTCATATGAGATAACATGTGATTTAATTCAATTATTTTATTCTCCCAACCCCTTATCCAAATGCTAAACCAGACCCATATGATTATATGTGTACATCAATTTTCAGTTGTCATTAAAAATTATAGAGTTAAAGACATCTAAGTTCCTATAAATATGGGTAATCCCTTATAAGTCTTTATTAAAGTTGGAACAGACATACGAGTTCTTGAGAACTCACAAAAACTCATATACATCCTTGTAATTAACAAAAGTTAAACCCTAACCTAACCTATCCTAGTTAATCCTAACTTATACAATGAAATGACTAATGTATCCTCTCTCCTATCAATCTCCTTCATCTGAACCCCCTTCAACCCTCTACGAGACCCTGAACAAAAAATAAAAACAGAAGTTGGGACAAGCGATTGTAAAATTTTGTTATTAAAATTGTTCATCACTAGTTATCAGTTATGTTTTAATGTAAACCAAACTATTGATTTCTATTGAGTTATGCTATCGATCTATGATCATTGTTGATCAGTTTTTTCCTTTTCATCACTATTGGAAATGTAGATTATTTTTTGGTAGAAAAATGTAGATTATTGATCTTACAGCTAGACTTTTTTTTTCATCCAAATTGAGATCTTAAAGTGGAGTGTGAGGAGTGAGAGAATAGAAAATGAAGAAATATAAAATTTCAAAAAGGACAATTTCATTTTTTACATGGATCGATTTGTCTTTATGGTTGTTTATAAACACTGCAATATATATACAATTAAATGTAAAAGTCCTTTAGGGGCATTTTTGTTTTTTACAGGGATCAATATGTTTATATGATTATTTATAAGGACTGCAATGTTTACACAATTAAATGTAAAAGTTCTTTATGGGCATTTTTGTCTTTTACATTGACTAATTTGTCTTTATGATTGTTTATAAAGGACTGCAATATCTACCAATTAAATGTTAAAATTCTTCAGAGATAATTTTATCTTTTGCAGGGACTAATTTGTTTTTATGATTATAGGGACTGCAATGTTTACACAATTAAAAGTAAAAGTCTTTCATGGACAATTTTGTCTTTTGCATGGACTAATTTGTTGTTATGATTGTTTATAAAGACTTCAATCTCTACACAATTCTGTGTGATTGAATATTCTGGGAATATTCTGTTAAATTTGGATAGAAATTTAACTTAAGGATGATAATTGGATTTTTATGAGTTTTTAAGGACCCCAATGTCTGTCACAACTTTAGCAGATACTTATATAGGATTTGTCATGTTTGTAGAGACTTAGATGTCTTTAATCTAAAATTATAATCTTGACGATTTTAATCGCAAGTCAATGTTTTGGATATTCTTATCAGTTGCTATAACAGGCCATGAGGTCAAGCATTTTGTAGATTATTATTTGGTCGTTGTTAATGATTCTATAAATGGTTGAACAACTAACTCAAACTTTTCTGTGTTGGGCAAAGCATGTCAGCAAATGCTTAACTAACAAACTTCTAGGTCAAGATTCAGGATTAAAATTCTAGTCAATACTTTAATTATTAATTTATTATCAGAAGGGTTTTGGGCATTTTAAGACAAATTAATTAAACGACTGCCACCGTGTACTTAATCGTGATTGCTTAAAATATTACTTTTCTTAAAGCAATCACCAACTCTTCTTCAGACTGACCCCCATGTGAAGTGTTCAATTATCCAACAAAAAAATGGCCATTTTTATTTGAAGTTATCTGTGAAGATCATCAAAATTAACTGAGGATCTGTGAGGCCCTTTTTATGTTGCAGCTGTTTTTTTTTTTTTTTTACAAGGCAAATACTGGGACTCTAAACCATGACATCTCGGTTGTGAATTTTTTTTGCCAAACATTGAGCTATATATACAAACACTTGTTAATATTGGGTGCCCAACTAATGTTGAAGGGACTATATGTGATGCTACAATCCATCTATAGTCAACTCAAAGTTGATTTTATTTTTATTTTTCTTCAGCAATACTCGAATCCAGAACGCCTATCAACCTATTAAATGATTGTTGTCAATTCATCTATGATCGAGTTGATAGGGATATACTATCACATAGGGGTGGCCATGGGCCGGGCTCGGGCCGGGCCCGGGCCGAGCTTTTTTCGGACGGGCTTTGACCGGGCTTGAGGGGCTTCAGGGCCGGGCCTAAAGTCCAAAATAAGGCCTGAGCCCGCCCATAGGCCCGGCCACGAACGTGCCAAGTCTGGGCTTAAGGTTCGGGCCGGGCTTTCTGGCCCACATCTTTTTTTTTTTCATTTTTTTAGTTAAATTAAAATATAAAATAAAGTAAATAAAAATATTTTGAACAATAAAAATATTTGAATTGAATATTGATATAACTTTACAATAATTGCACATTATAAATTTATAACAAGAAATATTTAAACATTAATTGAATAGCTACTATAAACTCATAGAAAAATATTTTAATGGAACATTACAATGATTGAATATTAGCTTGTAGGTGATGACTGCATCACAATAAAATGAGTACATCCCAACTAGGTTGGCACCTGCCCATTTTATCTATCATTTTTATTATATATTCTCCAACAGCTATAATGGGATTCTCAATGTGGTGGAGTTTTCAATATTTTTAATTTTGATTGAACTTTATTGGGAACCCCGTACATAGAAAACCACACCACATTAAGAATCTCATTATAGTCGTTGGGGAGGGTTTAAAAAAATATTCGTTGAGGAGGGTTTTAAAAAAACCTGAGAGCCCATGACCGGGCCGGGCCCGGGCCTACGGGCAGGCTTTTTCGGGCTGGGCCTTGGGCCGGGCTTAGGCCCGGAAATTTTCGGGCCGGGTCCTGGCTCGCGGGCCGTTTGGCCACCCCTACTATCACATACACATATCCAATTAATAAAATACACCTATCCATTTCTAATCCCACTTTTAACATTTATATGCATTTATTTTAAAGAAATACAGTAATGAAGGTACACATATAAATGTATATATATACCCTCCATAAAGACATATGATCTATAGAGTAGAACAAAAAAAGTGAAGAAATGATCCGGGTGTATGAAAGTCTATTTCCAAATGTCACACAAGGTCATTGATATATATATTCACACTTAAGGGTCACCAAAAAGCCCGTGGCCCGAAAGCCCGGCCCGGGCCCGTTCGCGGGCCGGGCCTGCCCGGCCCGTTTTCAGGGAGGGCCGGGCTTGGGCCTGGTTCTGGGGCCCGGGCCCGGCCCGTAGGCCCGCCCGAGCCCGGCCCGTTCGGGCTGGCCCGTAGGCCCGCCCGCGGGCCCGACCCGTAGGCCCATGGAGGGTGATCCAATGAACTAGTAACATGTAATTTTTATTTAAATTGTGGTTGAGTTATACAAATTATTAACATTTATATAGGTGTTAACTTAGTTAGGTATATGTAATTATTTATTTTTGTAAGTAATTAATTCATTTAATATTTTTATTTTGAAAATTCAATAGATATAAATATTTTTTTCAACATTATACTTTAAATTTTGTGTTATTTTAACATTATATACAAATAAACAACATAAAATAAAAAAATAAAATGTTTTGAATTTGGGCCCGTAGACCCGCCCGTGGGCCCGAACCCAGGCCCGGCCCGTGAGGCCCGTTCAGGCCCGGGCCCGTGGGCAGGGCCTGGGCCCTGTTTTTTTGCCACGGGCCGGCCCGGCCCGGGCCCGTTGGCCAAGCAGGCCCGCGGGCCTGGGCCCAGGGCCGGGCTTGGGCCATGTTTCAACGGGCCGGCCCGGCCCGGCCCGGCCCCGCCCGTTGCCGACCCCTATTCACACTTCTGTTGGCACTTTTACAAATGTGAGATGTTTAACTCAATGTTTAAAATCGGAATATATATTCTAATTTGTTTGTACATATATTCTAATATTTGTGTATGAATTCTATTAGCCCCCATTTGGAATTGGTATAACCCCCCCGGATAACCTCATATAGGTATTTTGGGGTGTTTGTTTACCTCGAATAATCTCGGATAAAATATGCCAGAATAAACCCAGATAAAGTGGTATATATAATTCAATAAACCCTTCCCCCCGTTTGGAACGAGTATAATCCTCCGGATAACCCCGGATAAGTATTTGGGGGTGTTTGTTTACCCCGGATAACCCCAGATAAATTATGCCAGAATAAACCTTGATAAAGTGGTATAGGAATTCTAATCAACCCCAATGCCCCGTTTGGATACCGGATAAGCTCCGAATAACCCCGGATAATTTTTTTTTTGTGTTTGGAAAGCTCGTATAAACCCAGATAAAGTGTGCCAGAATAAACTGGTATAAAGTGGTATACGAATTCCAATCAACCCCTATAATAAAATTTATCCTAGGTTATTCCACCCAAAGAATAAGTGGGCCCACTGTCAAATCAATTGTCATCACCTCTTATAAATCACATGTCAAATCAACTATCATTACTTTTTTACCTTTTATAAATCCTTATCTATACTTTATTCATATTTTATCCAAACAACAAAACATTTATTCTTACGATTCTCTACGAGAATAATTCAAATCACAACCAAACACAAAATCACTTTATCCTTATTTATATTCACTTATGCTCGGATAAATAAATACCCAAGAATAAATCCTATTCTATATCCAAACGGGGGCCTAGAATAAAAGTTATCCTAGGTTATTCCATCTAAAGAATATGTGGGCCCACTGTCAAATCAACTGTCATCACCTCTTATAAATCACATGTCAAATCAACTATCATTACTTTTTTACCTTTTATAAATCATTATCCATACTTTATTCACATTTTACCCAAACAACAAAACATTTATTCTTACGTTTACCAATGAGAATAATTTAAAATACAACCAAACACAAAATCACTTTATCCTTATTTATACTCATCTATGCTTGGATAAATCTATACCCTAGAATAAAAACTATCCCTGTTCCAAACGGGGGCTTGGAATTAAAGTTATCCAAGGTTATTCTACCCAAAGAATATGTGGGTCCACTATCAAATCAACTGTCATCACTTCTTATAAATCACATATCAAATCAACTATCATTACTTTTTTATCTTTTATAAATCTTCATCCATACTTTATTCATATTTTACTCAAACAACAAAATATTTATTCTTATGTTTTCCAACGAGAATAATTCAAAACACAATCAAACACAAAATCACTTTATCCTTATTTATACTCACTTATGCTTGGATAAATCTATACCCTATAATAAAATCTATCCCCGTTTCAAACGGGGGTTTAGAAAATAGAAAAATATATTCATCTAATTTATTCAAATATATATGTGTCATTTTCTACAAGAATCTGTATTTTTTATTAAAAATATCGTTCTACGGAAGAGATTGCAACAATAATTAAATGTAGCGTTCACCCATATGCAATATAATTGATTGGGTACAATAGTACATGTATTTGTCCGATTAGTTTTTTTTTTTTTTTTTTTTTTTTTATTGGTAATCATTAGAAGAGTGTGCAAGTAAGTACTACTGAACAACCCAACCCAAAAAAAAAAAACGTTATTGAACAACCTGCATAGTGCATACACAATAAGACGTGTTCCACATCACTTACACTATGCTACAAACGTTATGAGACCGCACTCTAGGCCATATACATGGTATGGAACTTCTATTCCAATTAAGTTGTTGCCACGTTAAAGATGTTTTTGTTTGATTCAAAGTAAACAAATCAAAAAATAAACATAAATATTCATTGTGATGGTTAAATGAAACATTAAATTTTACACAACCATGACATGCTTTTATTATAACATGGTAAAGAAACTTTATAATCACTTAAAATTCAAATAAACTTTGAATTTTTTTTTTAAAAAGATAAAAATTACTACCACGATTTTGTTACTATTTAACTTTGAAATTAAATGGGATAATGAGTCATCATGAAAACAATAATACTATAATTACACGGCCTTGATTACATGTTGTACATACTTCAACGAATAGGATTAAGTACACCTACCTGTTGTATACTTAGCTTAACAAAGTATGTGTGACTATAAGGGACTCATGTGAAATATATGAGATGCAAGCGAGGCTGTTAAAAAAAACAAGTAACAACGCTCTAGTAATAATAGGCCAAATATTACAATGTTCCATTAATTATAATATTTATTATGACAATAAGGTGGCTTTGATTTTAAATGAAACAAAAGATTTAGTTTAAAAATTATATGTTTTAGCTTTGCATTTATAAATTGACTAAAACGAAAAATAACAAAAAAATAGAATAATAAAGATGCATATATATTTGAACTATAAATTAATTTCTAAAAATTAACATGTTATCTGTAGTAATATAAAATAAATATAATAGTTTTAATTTCCTCTTGGTTGGCGGTATTTGAAGGGGAATCCGACTCCATCATAAGATTATCATGATTCATGAACTACGAAGACCATCTTTTTTATTGGTTGTAGTCTAACAAGAATTGTGGATTCCACTTAAATTCAAAATGCATTCAAATGAAAAAATAAAGTGGAATCAAGATCCCACTAATTTGGTGGAATTTTGATAATCTTTATAGATTGCAATTATTATTATACATTTACATTAATAACATAATTTAACAAAATTATAATTCATATATTACATCAATCCATTTATTTTTCTCCCTCTCATTGGGTTGTAATAAATATTTAAGTAGGTACAAAAATATGGTAGATAATTTTTATTTTGTGAACAATTTGATTCTTTTGATTTGTAACAAGCAGTCAATTAGACACAAAATTTTATTTTATATCTTTTCGACTTTAAGAAAGATATTTATATAATGTATATCATACAATTTTTTATGAAGATCACTCTCATTTTAAATTTAACTATATATGTGATTGGTTTACATAATTTTACTTATTTTATTATTAAGATATAACACATTATTCATTTTTTTTAATTGTGGTACATATAAGAATGGGGGCGGTTATACCCATAATAAATTATAACCCTAAACCATATAAATTTTAAAAAGATAATGTTACATCTAGCCTCATTTTCAGCCTCAATTTCAAAATACATGTGTTTTAAATTTTTTAAAAATAGTTTAATGATGTACATGCTTTTATATAAAAAAAAAGCATATAGAATTGCATGTATGCATTTATAGAAAATATAAAAAAATTCTTTAAAAGCATATATTTTGTTAACGTGAGTATATGCGTTGTTAATTTTTTATCGACGCATATAAGACTAGAATTAAAGCAGAAAATGAATCTAAGTGTAATGGTGCCCATTTAAAAAAAAAAATTTTAATGAATGAAACCCCTACGTTTCCCACCCCCATCGAGTCTCTTTCTTGCACGCTCTCTCTCCTTCTTTCCCGTTCGTCTCTTCTCTGGTAAGATACCGGCAACCGGTTCCACTTGGGCTTTCACGAGCACGACGTGTAGATCCCCTTCGTCTCCATGACAGTATGAGACAATGCCCATGGCTCACCGAGAAGTCCAGCGTCTCTGTCCGAAATAGCACTGCAGGCGTCGGAGGCGGAACGCCGGTGGTCCGTATCTCAACCGTCATCGAGAGAGGCCAGCGGTTGGACTCCATCGTGTTCGCGAGCATGCTGAGCACCACCGGCGCGCCGCACATGTGGTTCACCCTGTGCTTCTCGATGGCGGCGTATACGGTCGCGACGTCAAAGTGGCGAAGGCGCAGACATTGGTGCATCGACGGCGGTCATGCCTCAAGGGAAGTTCCATCTGTTGGTGTGGAACATGAGGAGGTTCCGCTCGTGCAGTAGCTGAGGAGGTGCGCGAAGTTTATGTGCTGGACAACGGTGATGGCGGATAACTCCGAGAGGAACTCATGCCGTGCGGGGCGAGCGTGATGCATTTCACTGGGACGGTGGTGCTGTGGCAGTAGGGAGGGCCAGGAAGGAGAGCGGCAACTGGGGAGGACTGGAGGAGGAGGGAGAATAAAAACAGAGAGCGGTGAAGTGTAAAATGGTTAGAGTGGGTTTCACTGTCAGGTGTGGATAGGTTCCGTTTGGAAACACATATTGAAAAGTAGATTTTAGAATAAAGCTGTTTTTTAAGATGATTTTAGACCTTGACTTTTTTGTAATGCTTTTTTTTAATTCATAAATCAATATTTGGAAGGAGTTTAATGTTTGGTAGAAAAAATTGCTTTTCAATTCAAAAAATCGATTCAGATAAAAAAACGTTTTTTTTTTTAGATTTTAAAAACACGGATTTCGAGAGAGAAATTAAAAGGAATCCAGCTTTTGATTCAGCCGGAATCCGATCCGTTTGGCTGCACGATTTTGAGATTTTAGCTTTTCAAAAAGCGGAATCCGTCCAAACCTCGTTACCAAACGGAGTCTTAGTGATTGATAAAAGTGAATAGGGGTGAATCAGATGAGCATGGTGAGTTTCTCAATATGTGGTGTGGATGTAACCACCCCCAGAATGAGGATTCGATTTTTTTAAGTCTATGCAATACTGTTGGTATATATATATATATATATATATATATATATATATATATATATATATATATATGAAAATGATTAGGTGCGGCCGCGACGTGGGCTGTCCGATCGCGGGTCCATCGCATCCAACGGTCGACGTGAATCGCACCCGACCGTCCGATGCGATGGACCCGTGATCGACGGCCCGTAATCGCTGCCGCACCTGCCGTTCGCCGCACGTAATCACGTCCCTATATATATATATATATATATATATATATATATATATATATATATATATATATATATATATATATATATACGGGGGCGATTAGGTGCGGCGTGTGGCAGGTGCGGCGGCGACGTGGGCCGTTCGATCGCGGGTCCATCGCATCCAACGGTCGACGTGAATCGCACCCGACCGTCCGATGCGATGGACCCGTGATCGACGGCCCACGATCGACGCCGCACCTGCCGTTCGCCGCATGTAATCGGCCCCATATATATATATATGGGACGTGATTACGTGCGGCGAACGGCAGGTGCGGCAGCGATTACGGGCCGTCGATCACGGGTCCATCGCATCGGACGGTCGGGTGCGATTCACGTCAACCGTTGGATGCGATGGACCCGCGATCGGACAGCCCACGTCGCGGCCGCACCTGCCGTTCGCCGCACCTAATCATTTTCAATATATATATATATATATATATATATATATATATATATATATATATATATATATATATATATATATATATATACGCGAGCGATTCAGTGCGGGAATGCGGGAATGCGGGAAACGACGTCGATCGTTCGATCGCGGGTCCATCGCATCCAACGGTCGAGATGAATCGCACCCGACCGTCCGATGCGATGGACCCGTGATCGACGGCCCGTGATCGCTTCCCGCACGACCGCATTCCGGCACTGAATCGGCTCCCTATATATATATATATGTATATATATATATATATATATATATATATATATATATATATATATATATATATATATATATATATAGGGAGCCGATTCAGTGCGGGAATGCGGTCGTGCGGGAAGCGATCACGGGCCGTCGATCACGGGTCCATCGCATCGGACGGTCGGGTGCGATTCATCTCGACCGTTGGATGCGATGGACCCGCGATCGAACGATCGACGTCGTTTCCCGCATTCCCGCATTCCCGCACTGAATCGCTCGACTATATATATATATATATATATATATATTATATTTAATCTATTTTTTTTTTCGTGCACATCCCAGAATCTAACGGAACATGAATTCATGACACAATTTTTTTGTAGTTCCAATTTCAGTCCTATATGCATTGATAAAAAATGAACAATAGAAATTTTTTATATTTTTTATAGATGCATTCATACAATTCATTAAATATATGTTTCATTTTTTATACAATCCTATATGCATTGAGAAAAAATGAACAATAAAATTTTTTTTATATTTTTTATAGATGCATTCATACAATTAATTAAATATATATTTTTTTTATATAAAAATATGTATAAATATATTTGATTAGATAAGATATATTATTTAAAAATAAATAAAATTCATGTAAATTGATATTGAACTAGAAAAAAAAAGTTATAAATAACATTATCCTGAAAAGAATTCGGGCCTAACTTGGAGCAGGTAACAGAGAAAAACAGTTTATTTTTACAACAGTTAAAACTAAAAATCCTGTGTCTGAAACGCGTCGTTTTCAAGAGCTGGACCCTTCGAAACTCACACCTTCCCGTCCGTTCATTACGAGAAAATAGTCTTCAAGTCTTTTTTCTTTTTTTCTTTCTTTTGTTCATTTATTAGTGGGTGAGCAGATCCCCAGCTGCCTCACTTTGACCTCTCCCTCCCACTTCAAGAGTCTATTTTTCTCATTAATTTCTCTCTCTAGGAGGCCGGAGAGAGAAGACGTCATGGGATGCTTGTCAGTTTTGTTTGTATCAGCGAGCATCTAGAACCTGACAAGTGTAGGTCTTTTGGAGGAAGATTTTATCAGAGGAGAAGATACAGTGAGGAAAAAAGGGTGAGTTTTTTATGATGTTACGTGGGTTTTGAAGAAATAATTCGATGAAGTTCTCTTATGGGTCTTTGTTTCAATCTTTCTTTAGACTCAGTTTCTCTGTTTGTGGTTGGAAAGTGAATTTCTTTTCGCTCTGTTTTTTTTTTTTTTTTTTAAATTGAGTTGTTTTGGGTGCAATAAGTTAGTTCATGACATAATCTGAATTAAGATTGGAGCAATTTATAAGGAGAGATTGGAATAAAAAGGGATTAAATGTGACTTTCATTTATGGAGGGCTAGTTTTTATTGATTTGTTTTAAGAGGGGCTGATGATTGATTGAACAAACTATATAAGCATGCCATGTTTGTGGAGATGTAATGAATAGAGAGAAACACCACAAACCAAGATGAGGATTTAGTCTTTTGCCCGTAGTTGGGGAGCATGTACACAAATTAGAAACTAGTATTGGGAAGTGCTAAACCTATGAAGATTTGCAATTGTGACAATTTTATTGATTGGATCTGGTTTGAGGGAAGAAATGGTTTCTTGCATAAAGTTTGAGGCTGTGAGTTTAATAAGTACTTTTGATCTGTGGGATTTCGGGGTGTGGCACAGGATGTTTTGAAGATGGGTAAATTGTAGAAGTTATTCTTTGTGGGTTAGGGAATGATTTTGTTGGTGTTTTAAGGCAGGTCTTTGGATATTGGTGTTGTTTCAGATGGTTCATCAGTTTCCAATTTTCCAATTTTCATGTTTTTGGGTTTATATAATTTTCGTGGTTTAGTTACTTTTCTATGTTAATTTTTTGTATGGATTTTTCCATCTGATCAGAAGATAGGGTTGGATGAGACCTGTTTGGGCCGCTATGAAGTGTTTTAATTTCTCCAATGAAAAGGAAGAGCCTGAGACTATAAAATCAGCTTCTGCTCGGTCTAATAGCACTATATCTGATCGTGATATGCGGAGGTCAGGCTCTGAATTTAGCTCCCAGAACATCTCTGACATGAGCACCGATTCCATGGGGAGGTCTCCTTTCCCAAGCATGCATCAGAAGCCAAGCAATCTTCGGGCATTCACTTTCTCAGAACTGAAATCGGCCACGAAAAATTTTAGCCGCTCGCTCATGCTTGGGGAAGGAGGTTTTGGGTGCGTCTATAGGGGCACTATGAAGAACTCTGATGAACCTCATTCAAAAATTGAGATTGCTGTCAAACAGTTGAGCCGGAAAGGGTTACAGGTAAGGCGGAGACCACTATTTTCCTAATTTTAATTACAAAAGTTAATAATATACTTTCTATAATTGATTGCGATTGTGTACCTTAATTATTTTTCCCTTTTGTCCATAAGCATCCAAATGGCCCATCGTTGTATTATGGAGATGCCAGACAATACTATAATAGCTTTGCTTTCATCAAGTATCTTGTATACGACTCATTGACTTGGCATAATTCAAATTTTTTTCTTATGTGGATGAGGGACCTTTTTCTGTCTTTTTTCAATTAATCACATACATCCCAGAGTTGTGAAAGAAAAATGAATTATGAGGTTTCCGCATATTTTTAATTAAGTTCATGACCAATGTTTTGCAAAAATTAAACCAGATCATGACTAGATGAGCGATTATGTGAATCATTTTCCACCTATAGATTCAAAGGTTATCTAAATGAATATACCGTTAACCAAACGACAACGCTTTGTGAAATATTGTTACAGATTGGGAATAAACACAATTTGCACTTCTAGGTATCTTTTGCATCTCCTGTAGGCTACACTCTATTTTTGATAAGTTGGTGTGTAGCTTGACATTTTAGGCATCAAGGACATCAACTTTGTCTGAGGAAATCTTACCATAAATTTTGAGGGAATTTAGTCCCTTCCAATTTTATTTAAGATTCGTAATAAGTATTCTTTTAGTCCTTGCTAAAAAAATGGAAGGAACTGGATTAGTTTCCTCCTCCACCTTTTTGTGATGAAGACTCAATATTATGCTTTGATGTCAGGATTTATGTATAGGTTTGATAAGATTTTATACCATTTATCAACCAGTGGCAACCATCCACAAATTACCCAGACTTGGAACATCACAATGACAAAAAGGAAAAGTATTTAAGCGTATGACAAAAGCAGTGCTAAGTTTTGGGCATGCACAGGTAGGGGCGGAACATACACCTATCTGCTTAGGAAACACACATGCTATCCACTGAGATACATCCTACATGCGCTTGTTTTTAGGGAACTATCCGACTTCCAAGTTCTAATGAGATTATATTTTTTATCTCTTCAATAATTCTGAGGCGAAACTTTGTTGACTAACTGAAAAAAATATCCTTGATGAATAGCAATTTTCCAGATTTGTCCTCTTCTGTTGAACAGTTGGGTGGTGCGGGTCATGTAGTGATCTTCTATAGTTGTCCAACATATACAAAAGCCATTCTTTTGATTATCCTGTTTCTGTAATTGGTTGTTCCCACTTCAATTCTCACATTCAAACAATGATAAGTCTTGAATGTAATTGTGATTTTGGTTACAGAATTTTTAACTTGTGCTTATCTCATCCGTCAGGTGACAATATTATGTTGTTATGTCATCTCAATTGGTTCTTCTCTTATAGTCTTCCCGTGTTTCTTTCATCAGGGGCATAAAGAATGGTTGACAGAAGTGAATGTCCTTGGGGTGGTTGAGCATCCAAATCTTGTCAAATTATTGGGTTACTGTGCTGAAGATGATGAAAGAGGAATCCAGCGGCTCCTGATATATGAATTTATGCCCAATGGAAGTGTGGAGGATCATTTATCAACTCGATCAATTGTCCCACTTTCATGGGAGATGAGGTTAAGAATAGCTCTGGATTCTGCAAAGGGCTTAACATACCTGCATGAGGAAATGGAATTTCAGGTATTTCATTTGGTTTTCATTGTTGTTGTGCTATCTGATTAATGTCACAGATACATCAGTCATCTAATATTTAATGTCATTAAAAAAATTATTCTTCATAGTAGACTTGTAGTGTGTAGTAGTAGTTTCTCATGTTATACGATCATAGTTTTACCTGTGTGTGTTTTCCTTGTGTGAAACAAGGGCTTGAGCAGCCAACATTAAAAAACCTCACTTGGTTTGGATTACTAAAATATTGGTCACTCAAGAGCATCAAAAAAGCTTTAACTATTTAAAATATTTTGCTCTTTAAACTGGAGAGAGATCTTTCTTCTGGGTTGAAATCTTTCATAGTATATGATAATTAGTGATTCAGTGCTAATTGCACATGACCACTAGCAATCATAAAAACAGGAATTGGCACACAGTACTTGCATGCACATATGGATTTGTCTAGGTTTCCATTTCTAGTTTTCTTATCGTGAAAAGGTTATTTGAAGATATGGCAATATTTATTTACCAATGACTGGTAGGACCTTTACATTTTCTGCTTTGCATTCATTTATTTGGTATATAGAAGGGATGCAGTTTGGTTCATTTATTGATTTGAAAATCAAGCATTAACACATGTTTTCGTTTTGATGTAATTAAGGTTGTCGTTGGCTTTTCCTTTTGCAATTTGCTATTTTTCTTTATCACTGTTTTAAATTGTGAGACAAATATTATGGTACATCAATACCTTCTTTCTAATCACCAAATTTTCTTCATATCTACCTCTGTTGATCAAATGGTTGTTTAGTGCTAGAACAAATTAAAGTTATGTTTGCTTATCAGACTAAATATTGAAGCAGGCTTCTGTTTCATAAAAGTCTATTCTGGATTCCCAGAGCTTAACTACATGAGCATTAGTTATTATTATATTCAAAGAAAAACTTCATCCCATTCTATTTATTTTATGATCTTGTCAAATTTATCCATATCATTGTGAAAAGCACGAGTAGATTTCCAAATCTATTGATGGATAGATTTTCCAGACAAGTTGATATTCTGGGATATTTGTCTGCATCATTGTCTAAAGAAGAAACAAAGGTTTGGTATTTGAGTTGCTTTTACTGACAACTGTAAAACATTATACAGATCATCTTCCGAGATTTCAAAACTTCAAACATTCTCCTGGATGAGCAATGGAATGCAAAGCTTTCGGACTTTGGATTGGCTAGGCAAGGTCCAACTGAAGGACTAAGTCATATTTCAACAGCGGTATGTAGATATTATTGATAACCATCTAAAATGTCTTCTTATGTATTTTCTCGTTGTCTTATTTAGACAGAGAAATTTATCTGTTATTTCCTGTTGTATAGATATTTGCAGCGTTCACTTCTCAGATATTTCTATATGCATACAATTTCTGTAGAATTTCTTGAATATTTAATAGCTCATTTTAGGAAGTGTGAAGTTGATTGGCCTATGCTCTCATAATGCACTGCAGAAAACCCATCCGTAGACTGGCTAATAGGAAATTCACTGCCCAACGGTGGGTCCAATATTAAAGGCAGAACATGGGAGTTTGGGTGTGTTTATATGGTCTCAGTAAATATCTTTAAAAGTAATTCTAACATTTCTTTCAAAGTTTAGACAAGTTCTAAAATTTCCTGACAAGTAACAGTGAAAGAAATATCTTTGACTTTAGGAACCAATGGAACATTTGGAGGAAGCCCTAACAATTCAATTTAGGGTTTTTTCTTTTTAAGTCCCCATAAACCATAGGATTTAATGATCGATCCCTCACTTCTTCATATTATGGTTTTAGTCCTCAGATTTAAAGTATATTTTACTTTTTAGTCCCTCCTATGGACTAAAAAGAAAATAAATAATTTAAGGATAGGTTTCTCTCAGGGACTAAAAAGGGGCATATCCTTTAAATATGAGGGCTAAACCAAAATACGAAGAAGTGAGGGATTGATCATTAAATCCTATGGTTTATGGGGACTTAAAAATAAAAAACCCTTCAATTTAATAGGCGACAATTTATTTACCTTCTTTGATACCAATGCAGAGGTCGCTTTCCAAAAATCCTCCAATGCCCTCGAAATTGCCACATTTAAAGGTCATACAAATTGGATGAGCTAATTTGGATGTGCTGATCATGAATTTAAATGATTACATATCCTGGTGAAAACCCTTTGGCTGAGAAGTGGGTTGGTAGACAAAACTCTTATTTTGGTCATTAAGTACTTTGTGGAGGCTTCTCCCATTCTTTCTGAGTGAACAGCATGGATTATTGACAATCTCCATGTAGGTTGTGACTTGTGAGAAACATTTTTGTAACTGAATATAATGAATGATAAATACTGCATCTTTAATTTGTAAAACAACAGTGATTGAGCTAGACTATTACTGATTCTGGAAGCTGGGGCATTTTGAAAAACTCAATTGTGTTATTTTGATGCGATGTTTTGGCTACAATAGGGCATGGGTCTCAATTTCCTTCTTTTTTTCAATAAATAAGTTGCATTGTGTGAAAAATGATGTGAAGAACAGGAGGTTGAATGGGGCACTGACAAACTATGTGAGCAACTTATAATGGCACAAGTTCTGGTTGACGAGAATTGTTTCTGGTTGATAATAACAAAAACAATGCACAGAACTGACAGTTTTTTTTATTTTACCCACTTTGTAGCACGTCGTATGGCCATTTGATGTAACTACACCAATTTCACCTTGAGAGCTCAAAACAATGCATTGTTACAAAACAAAAGGCAGTGATGGTACCATTAACTGAACCTCACGAACCTGTTGCGCATCATAAAAATTGAAGCGGCATAAGTAGTGTTTCCTCATAAATGGTGACTTTAGCCTCTCTCTCTCTCTCTCTTTTTTGTCTTTTTGAACAGATTGTGGGAACCCTTGGCTACGCGGCTCCGGAATACCTCCATACAGGACGCCTAACCGCCAAGAGTGACGTCTATAGCTATGGTGTCGTCCTCTACGAGCTAATCACAGGCAGACGACCTGTGGACCGTAACCGCCCAAAAAGCGAGCAGAAGCTCTTGGAGTGGGTGAGGCCATACTTAGCAGACATAAAGAAGTTCCGGCTCATCTTGGACCCGAGGCTCGAGGGCAAGTACCCCTTGAAATCCGCCCTGAAGCTTGCGGCCGTAGCGAACCGGTGCCTCGTGAGGCACCCCAAGTTGCGGCCCAAGATGAGCGAGGTGTTGGAGATGGTGAAGCGGGTCGTGGAGAATTCTGGGTCGGGGAGTCCGCAGCCATCCCGACTACCCCCGCTAGTGACACCGTCCTTTAGACGTGGGTCGGAGGAAGAGAAGAAGAAGGGAGTAGGCTTAAAGAGGAGGATTTCAGAATTGAAGACATCAGAAAGTTGGTGGTCGCTGCGACGATCATGGGTGCCCAGGCTTGTAAGGACTTGCTGAAGGGATTCAGAATCAGTTTTTTTTGTTGTTGTTGGGGTGCATGGAAATCACATGATACCTTATGAATAATAAGATTACAATAGCTGAGGGTGCTTATTGACATGTTGTATATACATACTTGTGAAGGATCACAAAAAAGAAATTATCGTGTGTTCGCTCATTTGAGCACGTAAATGTGTGTGTGATTTGGTTTTGTATGTGATTTCATTTATGGATTCTCCCTCTCTACAATGTGATTCATCATTGTTACAGAAGATTAATAAGACTTGGAAGTTAATTAAGCCGTGCCTCTCAATCCATATCCGAATTAAAAAATCAGAAATTATTTGATATTTAAATATTTAAAGTGCGGATATATATATAGAGGTTTTTTTTATTATTTTTAAGTTCCTATAAATTATATGATTAAGTGATTAATCTCTTACTTCTTCATATTTCGGTTTAAGTCTACAAATTTAAAGAATATATTCCTTTTAGTCCCTCCCAAGGACTAAAACAAAAACCAAATATAGATCCATCCGAGAGACTAATAAGAAACACACCTTTTAAATTTAGGGACTTAAACCAAAATATGAAGAAGTGAGATCAATCACTAAATCATATTATTTACAGGGACCTAAAAATAAAAAACCATATATATATCTTATTAAAAAAATATCTTAATAAAACATATGTTGTAAATTATATATGTTTATATTATATATTGGTCAAATTTGCTTGTCTTACATGATTAGTCGTAATATTGAAAATTTAAATATTTATTGTATTATCTTTGTATGATATTTGAAAGATACAATAATTACTGAGGTCTCAATTTTTTCTTTCATCTCTATAATATATCAATTGATCATAATATACTTATATTAGTATTCATATTTAGACATGTAGGAGATCAAATTTATCAGGAAGTGGAATAAGGAATAAAATTGCATAAATACGGGAATAAAGTGTGGATGAGCCCATGATGAGTAAAAAAGGAATCTAGGGAGAGAAGGCCTATGGACCCAAGTCCCCCCGTGAGTTGATCGGACCCATCTTCCCTGTCAGGTCGGGCGAGTTAATCGGACCCAAGTCAAGTCGGACGTCTAATCCTGACCAACGAAGGATGGATACTTAATACTGAGTCAAGACGACAGAATACACGATGCCTGACCTGAAGTATAAATTGTCCAAACTGTAATGCCCAAATTGAAATGCAGGTGGGCCATACATCTGCTCCTATCAAGTGGAATATTCCCTGACACTCGAAATGGACTAGATGTCATAAAATCGGTTGTAGGATGGTATCACATGTCTGCAGATCCAGAAGTCACGTGGAGATTTTATCTAATGATACGGTCACTCCACAAAGCTAAGCTCGGCATACCCTTCTCTATTATAAAAAGGTTTGGGGGGAGGCAAGCATTCTTTCTCTCTCTCTCCTACTTTCACTCAATAATTCTAAGTTCTTCTTCTCATGGAGAGGTTACAGACTTGAGCGTCAGACAGGCGTTAGTCGACACTATACTGGTGTGAGTTTTCAGGTGTTCAAAGACCGAACAAAGAGGAGGACGACGAGTAGAAGAAGCCTTCCGGGGATCGCCGTGAAGAGGAGAGTTCTTCAACCTCATTTTGGATCTACCACCAATGCCTAGATCAATGAAGATCTAGCCCAGAAGGGAAATACCTGATTTCATACCCCATAAGACATATAAACAAATTATTCTAAAAAAACATGTATAGTTTCATGATCTGAAAAGATTTGAATTCGAATATTAGTATTTGTATCGGGATGATTTACGATAGGATACATATATTAAGATGATCCATGATTCGCTAATAAGAAGAATCCGTTGAACAAAAAAGTGGGCGTCATGTCCAAAATCATGAATCCGCTGCCTGAGTTTTACACAAAAAAAAGGAAACAGTGAACTGGAAATTGTCAAAGTTGTTGATTTTATTAACAAACATTCTTCATTTAAAAAATCTGGTTTGAAAGAAAGACTAATAAACATGTATACATATCCACCAAACCCACCAGAAACAGAAATCAACATTGAATGAGGAGACCACCCCTTTCAAAGCCCTCGTGTAAAGCATGGCCAATGAAGTCATTATTTGTCTATATGTTGAACAAAGGGTTACACAAATTCTATTTTCAAATCAGTCACTTTAATTTTATATTTAATTTTATGAATACTGGGTGACAAATTAATTAAATATATATAACAAAAAAACACAACTGCAGACCTCAAGCAATACGAACCATTCATTCATCACAAGAGCCTTGTTTTTGTACGGCCCTGATTTTATTAAGGACCCCAATATGATAATATATGTCCTCACAATGACAGGGTCAGAGAGAGCTATTTTAAGGGTCCTGTTCAAACAGAGATTCCACTTTTAGAGGGCGCCATCAGAGAGAACCGAAAGTACTCTAAAGATAAGCCTCACATGCCATTGAGAGTGTAGGTTTTGTTTTCATGCCAGCTTGTTTATCTAATTAATTATGAAAAAGGATACGGACAGCCCAATTGCAGTTCACTGTATTATTTTTTTTTTAAAATCATACACTTATTTTTTGAAATACATGCTGTTACATAAAATAAAATATATACTGAGTTACATTAATGTATTTTTTTTATAAAAAAAAATATTGGATCATATACTATGATATGACCCATATACTATGATAGTGCAGTATATACTACGTTATCATATCGTATGGAGCTGCAAAATAGGTTGCAAAAAGGACTGCGTGTATCAATGCTCTTAATTAATTCCAATGTCATCCAAAGCTAATAGAATAGAAAATAAAGTATTTTTTTTTTGAAAAATGGTGCTCCTCAGAATTTGATCATTTGACCTCTTTCATAAGAGTGAGGTGCTTGCCAATGAAGTAGGTTTTATTGACGGTTTGTATAAATTTTATAATATTTGTCAAGCTTTATTTTTTTTACAGAAAAATATGTCAAACTTTATTGACAGACTGTAAAAATAACATAAAGTAGGTTTTCTAGAGAGCTGAAATGATGTTCCTCTGGTCTATAAAAAAAAACATCTGTGTTATAAAGAATTTTTAAAGGGCGTGTCTATCCCCACCCATCATTTCCCTTAACCCACCAATCGGGAAAAAAACAGTATTTGGCTGTTCCCACCAATCCAGATCGATTGAATTTAGTCACCATTTCATTTCATGTTTTGGGTGACTGAACTTGGTCGTCATTTCAGGTTTTGGATTACCGAACTTGGTCGAACATGGTCTAAATATTACATGTTTTTGACATAGCTATATCTACCTATTTTTTGTAAACAAATAAATTTTTGAGTTTATCTATCAAATTCTATGTTTATTCTTTTATCCAAACAATATTTAAGGGACTGAAAAAAATGTAAGTAGGTATACTTTCAATTAATTCAATTTTTTATAGAAAAATGTCTTATTAGACAAATATATATCATTTTAAAGCTTTATTTAAATTCGTGATTAAGCAGATTCTTTATTTCAAAAAATAACCTACCAGTTGATCCAAACACATTTTATATCTGGCTTTTAAAAATTTATCTCACTTATGTAAAAAAAATTATTCCTATGTTTTACATTTAAGAATAGTGATTGATTCTCCACATTATAACTCAGACTTGGAGTGGTATGAAGGATCCAAGGAGAATATACGTCATGAGATTAAGTTTTCAAGAAAAAAAATTATAGACTTTATACAAAACATGCTCGACCAAGTTCGGTCGCCCAAAACTTAAAATGACAATCAGGTTAGGTCACCTAAAATATGAAATGACGACCAAATTTGGTCACCCAAAACTTAAAGTGGTGATCAAATTTGGTCGACCTTGCCGGATCGGTGGGAACAGAAAAACACCGTTTTTTTTCCTCGATCTGTGGGTTAAGGGAAATGATGGGTGGAGATAGATACGCCCTTTTTTAAAACAGGTTCCTTACAATATATTACTACTTTTATGTATAATAAGAACCTGTATTTTGTAGTTATGCTACAAAATGTGAAGAGAATGATTGTCTTTTAGGATGTATTTGGTTACGCGATTGCAAAATTAATTTTTTTCAAACGCCAGGTTTTAAAATTGATTCTGCAGGAAGCTGTCTCCCCTCCTCCCCCAGCTTTTGAAAAACGCTGTTTTTCGACACTATTTGTCTAAAATTTGTCTGCACGAAGCTGTCCCAATTTTTATGTTTGGTTGCAAAATTGTAAAATGCAGCTTACTGCAAATGTAAAAACTGAACAATTGTGCATTCAAATGCACCCTAAGACAAGATTTTAAGTCCCACTGCTCTGGTGGGGCAATAGGGAGGGACCTTGTAGATATCTCTTCTATATTGTTTTTGGTTCCTCACCTCTCATTCTCTCCGTTTATGTTTTTTTTTGTCCCCCTTCTCTATTAGTTATAAAATTTGAGGCAGACCTACTATTTCTTTTTAAAAAAAAAAAAAATTAATTAGGGGTCTCTGTGATCACCCATTTATTATTTTTATGTCCTTGAAATTTTTAATTTTTTTTAGGTCTCTTCAGCTGGATGTTATTCAAAATACCAAAAATACTCTCGTCAATTATGCGAAGGTTAACAATATACTGGGGAGTGCTAACAGTGTACTTGAGATACATAACAATGCACTAGGGAGTGTTTATAGTATATTGAAATAATTGGACGGGGAGAGGGGGGAGCATTCTATGTGACAGTTAACAGTGTACTAGGGAGTGTTAACAATGTATTTGAGATACTTAACAATGTATTGAGGAAATTCGAACGAAAGTTGGAGGGATGAAAAAGTAAGATACCATGCACTGGTGGACGATTGGTCCTGCTTCAAGCGGTATTATCAAACCTTCCTATTTTCTTTCTCTCGATCTTCAAAGTGCCAAAGGGTATTCTACAAAAGATCGAAGTCATCCGAAGACGCTTCTTCTGGAGTGGTGCTTTCGGTGATGGGCAGAAGGCTCATTTGGTCTATTGGGACCTGGTTTGTAGCAGGAAGAGGTTGGGTGGGGCGGGTATCCTCACCTTGGCTGACGTGAATAAGGCATCACTCAGCAAATGGAGATGGAGATGGTTGTCCAACCATGATCTGTTGTGGTGCTGGCTTATGGAGGCGAGGTTCGGGTGCGATGATCATCGGAACCGTTTTCCGGTTGTCTCTCCCCGCCTCTCCTTCACTTAGAAGAACATATTATCATGCTCGGACTGTTTTATGGAGGCTATTCGATGGAGGGTGGGAAATGAGAGATCCACAAGCTTTTGGCACGACGTTTGGCTCGGGGACAGTGCGTTGAAAGACCGCTTTGGGGAGATATTTAGATTGGCCCAAGACAGAGAAGGGACGGTGGCTAGCTTTTGGCAGTCCGACATACCTGATGGTGTTTGGGACGTGCGTTTACGTCGGAACCCGGGGAATGCAGGGGCTGGCACCCTCTCGATCTTTTGCGAGATCTTTACTCTGTGGAGCTTACAGATGGCATACCGGATTTGGTGTGTTGACATCCGTGGCCTCGTCACCCTTTCTCCGTGCGAAGCTGCTATGATTGTTGGCGGCGAGCATTGCTCAGCTTCGACTCAACCGCTATAAAGGTCCAAGAAATCTGGAAGCCAAAGATCCCACTTAAAGTGCATTGTTTCATGTGACAAATGTTTCAAGAGAAAGTCCTCACCAAGATTTATAGAGCTCGAAGGGCACCCAACGACGATCTAACATCTAACTTGCTCTCTCTGTGGGGTTGGACAGGAAATAATCCATCACTTGTTCCTCGAGTGCTCATTTGCATGTCAGCTTTGGGGGAGACTCAAGTTGGCGTCGGGGTTGCCAGACAATCGAGAATCGTTGGATGACTTATGAATGGCGGGTAAACAAATGAGGCAGAAGGGGGACAGAAGTGCTTCTGGGAAGATCACTCAATCATACATTCCTGCGGTGGTGTAGACTATTTGGCTTGCCTGTAATAACCTTATTTTTCGGGACACAAACGTATACATAAAGAATCTATGGGAGTCGGTGTTGACTTATATAAAAGATTGGAGGAATGTGTGTGCGGGGGCAAACAAAGTTTTGTATGTCGGGGGAGAAATCATGATTGAGGAGTAGTTCTTGGTGTGAATTGTTGATTTTTGTTTGCTTTGTTTTCTTAGTAGACTCATTCTCTACCTTTCCCTGCTTTAGACATGTTCGCTTTGATTTTGAAATAAAATTAGAACGCATGCCCACCTTTTAGTAAAAGAAAAAAATAATGTGTTGAAGAATGTTAAAAGTGTACTAAAATAGTTGTGCAGGGGTATTTTTAAATGCATCAGGTTAAAGGGATCTAAAGATATTTTTCACTACCATAGAGGTCTAAAAAAAACTTAAAAAATTTCAGGAATCTAAAAATAATAGACGGATAACCACATGAACCTCTAATTAATCTCCCCAGAAAACAATTGAGGTCCCATTTTAGAAAAATTTTAATTTTTTTTCCATAAAAATGGTTTTAATTATTTTGATTATAAAAATTATTTTGTTAACTTTTAACACGTACATTAAAAACCTATAATTTAACAAAATCCATTTGAAGCTGATGATCTATAATGTTTTATAAAAAAAATTTAATAATTGTTTCCAAACATGACATTAGAATTAAAAATTAGATTGGAGAAATTAACAAAAATTTAGATCTCCCATTTGAAACGATGGTTGATACTTGATACCACTACATCAATGACATCACCTCGACCTTGGGGCAATGTTTTTATGTTTCATTATATTTTGCTCTTTAATCATCTCACCATCCATTCAGATTTATAATCGCATTTTGTTCAATAAAAATGACGGTTGCAAAGTTTATTATTATCGAAAAAAAATCATCCTACCCTTTGATGAAAAAAAAATCACTCTAACCTTTGATAAAAAAATCTAAAATCATAAATTTTGATAAATTCTTTTTTATAATCAAGCCACCCACCTAGAGAATACAACAAAAAAGCCACCGAACCATCCCCACACACTATAGCGTGGTGGTAGGGATACCCCACCTCTTTGTAGGAGACAGAGCTTGATTCCCGGGTGCAGGACGTGAAAAAAAAAAGTCTCTTAGGCTCCGTTTAAAAACAAAGATTGAAAAGTAGATTTTAGAATAAAGCTGCTTTTTAAGATGATTTTAGACCTTGACCTTTTTGGGATGCTTTTTTTTAATTTAGGAATCAATATTTGAAAGGGGTTTAATGTTTGGTAGAGAAAGTCGCTTTTCAATTCAAAAAATCGATTCCGACCGAAAATCACAGTTTCTGAGCTTTTTAAAACACGGATTTCGAGAGAGAAATTAAAAGGAATCCAGCTTTTGATTCCGCCGGAAGCCAACCCGTTTGGCTGCACGATTTTGGGATTTTAGCTTTTCAAAAAGCAAAATCGCCCAAATCGTGCATCCAAACGGACCCTTAGGATTAGTGATGATTCCTATGAGATGATTATTAAGGGACTAAAGGGTCTATTAGCCCATTTCTCTACTAACCCAGATTCATTTCCATCCTCAATTCCAGACTTATATGCGTCAATAGATTTTTATCGACGTATATGTTCACGTTAACAAGACATAAATTTTGAAAGAATTTTTTTATATTTTTTATAAATATATCCATGCAATTCATTGAAATATATGATTATTTTTTATAAAAACATGTATCTCATTAAATGATATATACTATTTTTAAAACATTTATAAATTAGAATTGATGCTGAAAATGGAACTAAATATAACATTATCCTTCAAAAATTTGAATAAATATCCAAATAACATCATCATTCTGAAAGATATTGAAATCTATTGAGACAAATGGTAAAAAAACGGTACAAAATGATTCCCTCATTTGCGTCCCATCTCATCACAGCCGTACGATTGTGATAGTCAAATGCTCCTCTCGATTTGGGGCCTCCGCTCAATTAATAATTAATAATAATTAATAATTAGTTAAAGGAAAAGGAGACGTGCCGTCTTTAATAATATTTTTTTGTCTTCTGTTAACGCAACATTTCTTTTGACTCTACTTAAGTTGGGCGAAGTATGGAACTATTAAATTCACCGGCGAGTGATTATAAACGAAACCACGCCGAGAGAGTTTACGCCGAGGCCTCTTCACGTGACGTCCGTACGAATCTCTCTCTCTCTCTCTCTTTGTTTTAATCGAAACTCGGTTTTGAAGCTTTTTTTATTGTTTCGACGATTGAGAGGGATACGATACGAACGTGCGAACTAATAAAATCTGGATGTTTTGATTCCTTCGTTTGCAAGTAAGTCCGTTTATCTATCGGTGGCGGGGATTCTGACTTTCCAAGCTTTTCTTTCTTTCTTCTGTTCTTTCTGAGTTTGATTATGATTGTGATTGTGGTGGATTGAGGGCATCCTCTTAGAGTGGCGGATCGTTTTTTCTGTTGGGTGGATTTTTCCGGTGATGATCGCTTATTTTGTTTTGTGTTACCGTATGTTGAGTGTCTTTTCGTGTGGGATTTGATCTGGTTAGATTCAGCATGTATTGCTTTATTGGATTGTGTTTGTTTGTTGATTGTGTTGGAATTGCTTCCGGGTGAATGATTTTTCAGAGAGTCCCTTAGAGAATGATCAGAGCATGATTTTTTTTTTTTTTTTGAGATTTCTAAGCCAATTCTAGAGGTTGCCATTACAAGTGATTTTGAGAGGTTATTTGTGCTTTGTAGGGGTTGGTGAATGGATTTAGCAATGACACTCTATTGGGCACATTAGAATTGAATTTCCACACAGCCAAAAATGATTTCTTTATGAAAATTATAGTAAACCAAGTGCTACTGAATACCCTAAATAACACTGGAAATCTTTGTTCGAATGATAGGTTAGAAACATTTGAATTTTGGGGCTTTTGGCTTGATGCCGAATTTAGGATTTTGTGTTTAAATCAAATGACCCAATCTAATTCGAAACACTCCAGCTAAACCTAATTCAAACCATGATGTTGGTTTGTTCATTTTGCATAGTTTTCTTTTGGGGGGTAGCAGGGGCGCTTCACGATTATGGGATGTTTATCGGGTAGAGTTCTGGATTTTACATCCGTGCTAATTATTCTTTTACCCATCCACTTGTACAATATAATAATAAGTAATATTTTCATGTCATAATTGTTATTTATCTTTCTTTCATGTTGTGGACTATGACTCAATATGTAGTGCTAATGTGTTTCAAAAAATATAGTATGCTGATCATGAATTCATGATGCATATGTTATGTTTATGATACACAATGCATTCATGCTGTTTTTGATATATAATTCTGTATGTGGTCACAATATGTTTTTCAAGTGATGTGTCTATTATAATTTTTTATTGGAGAGGCTTGTAATGTTTTGTTGCAGAGAGACGGAGCTTCAGGTCATTTAAACCAAAATTTTGGGTAAAATTTGTACAAACAGTAGTGGAATTTGGTAGGATACTGTTATTCTGTTCTTATTACTAGTACATGTGTCACATTATTCTGAGACTTCTTATTTTGAGTAAATGCAAGTATATGAATTGTGGGTCGTGTTGCCATTTATAGGCTATGTGGAATGCAGTGGTCATTGCACACTTGACTATGGTGGTCCTTTTAGGAGGCCATAACAAATGTTTTGGTGCACAAAGTAGTTAGTTGGGAAATGGTTTAGGAATTGGTGTGGATCTTTAAAGTTCATTGAGTGGATTCAGAGGATACTAGAGAGACTGTGTGTTTAACAATGCTGAGATTCTAAAAATATGCCTAAAACAGATTTTTATAATGCTGGAGGGAATTGGAACTAAGATTGCAGCTGAGCAAGAATGGTGACACCAATTACCTTTTCTTTGGTCAGTCATGAAAATATCATGTAAATGTTTGTATGATTTTCTCGGAAAATAGCTATGGAAATGTATATAATTTATGTGCATATAAACAAAAATTGATCAATACTCTCTTATTTTTTTAGTTATATTTATATTAATACACATGCTTGTTTTTGGCAGGTGTGAAATCAATATCTGGATGTGTATGTTTGCTTTCGTTGCATAGATATAGGAGGTTCATTCGATCTAATTCGCTTTAGTGGATGTGTTGTGACACCAAGTAATTGGTTGAAGAAGTCAAGTTAAACATTATTGTATTGGGAATCATATCTAGTTTTCTATACCATAGTGACAAATTTCTGCCTGACTTAGAGAAAGCTGATGATTATGTATGAGCAAGATCCTGATGTGGTTAGATGGGGTCTTAACCTCCTCAATGGTGATCCATTTTCTAATTCTGGATATTGTGGGACCACAAATCAGAATGATGCCGATTACTATGTTATGGAAGATGCAAGAGAAGGTAACTTTGGCACAGATCAAACTACTATAGAGAATGATGAAATTATTGCACATGCTCTTCAGGAAGAATTTTCGGAACTTGCTATTGCAGAGGCGTCAAGACCCTCACATGTAACTGAAGATCACCTGCATTTTCTCGCCCAAGATTGGTTTGGGACAACTACGAGAATCTATTCTCCAGGTACAGAGAGAGAAACTGCCAAGTTTGTAGATTCTGCTTGTCCAACTCTTTTTGTTCATCTTTTTTTTTTATTATCAGGAAATGATGGTGGACAGGAGGACACGGATGATACGGAATTGTCCACATCATGTTCAAGTCCTGAAGAAAAATCGTACGAGGGTGAGGAGTGGTCCCTAGAGCTTACAGATGAGTTTTCTACCCTAGATGGTGAAGTAGGAAAGAGGTTAAATCAGATGGTACCTATTCCTGTAAGTTCTATACCACCATAACTGAAACTTATTTAAGATATTGCCTTGAATTATTTAGTGATTCCTTAAAGGCCATCAAAAAGGACACCTACAGCAGTCCTGCCCTTAGCAGGATGCTTGGAAGGGTGAGACTATGATCATATTTTTCACAATTTTTCACTAAGTGGCCACTCAGGACTTGAATCCAAGATTTTGTTCTGTAAATGACCATTTCTCCAAGTGATGACCCCTAAATAGTTAATGATCTCTTAGTGCGAATGTAGTATGTTTAATATTTAGATGCTTACTACTGTGACCTGATTTGTTCACAGCTAGATTTGGGATGTGGCTAAAAGCATGTAAGAGAAGATGAGTTAACACATTTATACTATTTGACTGTTACCTAGGCATCTTCTGGTGCTCACAAATGCATTTTATATATTGAAATACTTACACCATTTTTTTATATATCTCTAGCGATTTATATATATCTAGTGTGGTGGTCAGTATACATGTATGTCTCAGATGTTTATTTTTACGACTTTCGGTCAATTGAGGGACAAATATATTGTTTCTTTATATAAACTTAAAATATTGGCATTGACTTTTTAAGTTTTTGAAGTGCAATATTTTTGCAGCATGTTCCTAGAATTAATGGGGAGATTCCTTCTGTGGATGAAGCGACCTCAGATCATCAGAGGCTTCTAGACAGGTTCTCGATCACTTTTACTCCAGAATGTTTTAGAGAAGTTTTTTTTGTGCCCTTATTACTATTATTAATCCCAGTTTATGCTGTGTATTGATCTTCTTTTTACCTATCTTATTGACTGATAGTGTGTGTGTTTGAAATTGTGCTTCTCTTTTTATGAGACTATGAAAGAACCTACCTTTACTATATCGTATTTTGCTATCCGAATCATCCTTCAATATGTTACCATTATATACATGCACACAATAATTAGTTCTGTGTCTGATTCTTTTTGGCAGCACACCTTATGTAGTTACTTGCACTTCTGTAAATGATGATATTTGTCATTAAATTTTAATCTTGAATATTTCTCCATTTTTGATAGGCTGCAACTATATGATCTGGTTGAACTTAAGATTCAAGGAGATGGAAACTGCCAGGTTAGTGCTCAATGGAAAGTACTGGAAAAGCCAAGATAGTGGTAATATAGAATAATGAGGCTCTTGATTCAAGATATAATTAAAACAGAAAGTGAGACAGTATTCTGGTCCAGGTAGTATATCAACACATATTAGTGGAGTTTTAAAGGGTATTACCTATCATGACGATACAACAAGAATGCATTTACTTTGAAATATCCAGGCATCACAATTAGTATGGGATTCTTGGGACTAGTTGACTAGATTCTTCCTTGCTTCCTCTGAGACATAAATATACATCCTTTTTCTTATTACCTTGCACTAGTAGACGTGTTAAGAGTCTCAATGTCTATGTCCCACAGTGGTGTATCTTGTTGCATCATAGTAGCAAACCCTCTGGAGGTGCTGTCTAATGCACTTGTATCCATGTCATCTTTGCATTGGAGATGGGCTTTTGGTATTCATTTGAACTTTTGGTAGCCCTTTATATTATATTCATAACAGACTTCATGTTTTTCTGATTAATATTTTTTCACCAGTTTCGAGCACTGTCTGATCAATTTTATCGCACTACTGAGCATCATAAGTTTGTGAGACAACAAGTTATTAATCAGGTTAGTATTTTTTCTTATTCAAGTTTTTATTCTTTGCTGTGAAACGTCAGACATCACTTACGTTTGAAAATTGGAGATGAAATCATTTTTTCTGTTAATAATTTGTTAATTATTTACTTAATTTTGAACTCAATAAAGCATATATGTCTCTGCCTCTCTGCTTATATGTAGTATAAGTATCATAGCGAGTGAGAGGTTGAACTAAATTCATATGTAATTATATGGTTTTGGATGTTCTCTTCTCCTCTCTTGTTCCTTCTTCAGACATTTCTTCCCTCGATCCCATATCTCCCTTCTTCCCACCTCCACCCCCATAATGGGGTGAGGCACACGATTGTATACTTGTGTGCTAGTTTGTAATGTTCTATAACAAAGTCTAATTTGTTTTTGAAAACCTCAGCTTAAATCGAACCCAGATATATACGAAGGATACGTTCCCATGGCTTATGGCGACTATCTAAAGAAGATGTCTAGGTAAATTCTTGTTTTTTTATTCTTTTGGAAAATATACATAGTATAAGTTCATAGGCAGTTTATTTCATTTTAATTATCAATTTATATCTGATGAAACAGGAGTGGAGAATGGGGTGATCATGTCACTTTGCAGGCTGCTGCAGATTCGGTATACTTAACAACCTCGTTTTTTTTTTATGGTTTAAAGCTTTTTCTATTTTTTGGCGAAGATTTTCATTCCTCTGCTGATCATAGCACATGATGTAACAAATCTATGTGGCACAGCAGTTTCCTACAGAAGCTCTCTGCATTGGGTCTTTTGGGATTTTGCAAGCATGTTTTAATGACAAAAAATATAGGAAAATGTCGGGGACAATCACTCTTGCAATCATTTTTGCAGTCCCAATATGTTTTAAATTTGTACTTGTCTAATAAATTGCATACCTTTACAAAATTAAAATACATACTCAAATAAATTGAACACATTTGCATTTTCCCTAATCTAGTATATCCTCACCTAATCTAGTATATAGTCAATTAGAGAAATCATATACTTGAATAGGACTATAGAAATGATTGAGTGCATCAGTGCCCTAAATTTTGTGTTGCCTCAGTGTTGGAGTGTGTGAACTGTCTGGGACAGAAGGCAGGTTTTCAGTGGAGTAAATTGTTTAAGTGATGCCTCACATGGAAGAATGTCCAAAGACAGATTGAATTTTACTGACCAGTTTACCATGAACATGTAGACAAGTTGCCTTATATTTAAATCAATAAATGAGCAAAATTTGATCAAATATAGTTGAATTTTTTCCACTTGGTAATCTGGTCTTGAGATATCTGTTAATATTTTTTTCTCTTCCTTGCCAGTACGGAGTCAAGATATTTGTCATAACATCGTTCAAGGATACCTGCTATATTGAGATTTTGCCTAATGATCAGAAGTCAAAACGAGGTAAGCTTTAATCGGATGGTTTGGTTTCAGTATTCAAGTTGTTCATATTCTATCTTCCTAGACAAGTGCGTTGGACACAAATGATCTATTTTGTAATGGGTTAAAGACATCTAAGTCCCTATAAGCATGCATAATCCATGTAAGTCATTGCCAACTTAGGGTAAGACACACATATCCTTGCAAACACAAAAAATGTCTCATACATTCTACTGTCAACAATTATTTACCACACTCATGGTTTTGAATGGGCTATTATACCCTTTAAAAGTCCATCTTCTTCGAACGAACAACTCAGCTAAATCTCATATTCTTCTCTCTTTCATGGTCTCACCATTTCCATCTCTCATCGTGTAAAAATCCCCAAGGATGATGGAATTAGGTGACAGTGCGTCAAGGATTGTTCGAAGTAGAAGAAGAGGAGTCGTTTTGGGGGGGGGGGGGGGGGGATGTGAGAGAAGAAGGTTTGCTGCGTTTGGATGTGAGATTGAAATATTGAGATTCTTAGAATCTTGCATTTCAAACTCAAGTTTTGAAAATTGTTGTTTTATTAACTTTTCAATCGCTAGATTTTTTTGCCTAAAAAAGTGGTTTAAAATGCTAAATGTTGAAACTGTGTTTGAATTAGCGTTTGAGAATTTTTAACTTTTCAAACGTAAAATCAAACCGAACACAGATCCAAACAAGACCTAAAAGGAGAATAAAAATGAAAATGAGTGCAAGGACAAAATGTTCATGTAAAAGGATATATATACTTTTTTCTGTGTTGACGTTATCAAATTAGAAGGAATTTAATTGATGGACAAAATTGTCTACCATTACAGTTAAAAGGAAATGCATGTCCAACCCAATTTAATTAAATGTATTATGCATGTTTATAGGGATTTAAATGTTTTTAGCCCTTTTGTAATTACAACAGCCAAACCATATCTTCCTATATATCATAATAATTCAGTAAACATACTCGTCTGTTTGTGCAGTCATCTTCCTGAGCTTTTGGGCAGAGGTGCATTACAACTCAATCTATCCTGAAGGAGGTAAAAGCCCTTCAATGTCTCCACTTCCCTGGTCTACCGTAACATAGTTCAATGTGCCTGAGCATTCGCTTCTTTGGTGAACAGAACGTCCAGCTTCCGACGAGATGAAGAGGAAGAAAAGGTGGTGGCAGTTCAGAAACAAACATTAGTAAGTTATGCAGACTGCGCAGGCCTTCATCTTAACTTGGAATGTTGTTCCACCAGGATGAGCCTCTTGGAGGGCATGTCTCCCTCATATTGCACGGTGATGTGACCGACCGAGCCATGTCTGCTACCGTGGGGTCCAAGAGACATGGACATCCAGGCCTTCTTCCTGTCCTCGCTGTGAATTCAGGGATTATTTGGAATGCCGACTTTAGTCATCATTTCTTTGTCATAGCTCATATACCATATTCATGTCTTCTAACGATTTGTGAACACCCAATAAGTTAAAAATCACATTACAATGGGGAGCTGGATTGGAGGAGATAATTTAATGTGACAGCATAAGATGTTTGGGCGCTGTTATTATTTTTAGGATTCAAAATGTAGTTCTATATACCTCGTTAAAAATCTAATGAATTATATATTGTTAGATGATTTATATATTTCGTTAAAATGGTTTTTACACTTATTAAAAATGTGTTTATTCAATTTGAAATGAAATAATATATACATTTTATTAAAGCATATAGCCATATACCTCATTAGATAATGTTTTCTAGTCTAAAATATAAATAATAATATATTTTAAGATGTAATGTAAAATCATTAAAAAAATATTTCAAAAATGTACTAAAAATATATTATAAATGATTATGAGTAAGTTACAATTAAAAAATAATCCATTGTATTTTCAGAATCAAATGAGATTTGATGGATTTGGATATGTTATGATATTTAAAATCTATAAATTGTTCATGATTTTTCAACTTAAATATAATAAAAAATAATATAAAAAAAAATGATGTGACATATCACCACTAATCTTTCAATGTATTTTTTAAAAAATTACAGTTGAAAGCATTTTTTATTAGTATAATAGATAAATGGGTTACGTAAATTTGAAAAGACCAAGAATCCATCACCAATTGGGATAACATGTACGATTTACAAATGAACTACATTGATGTTTCAAGGGGGATTCATTATTTAAAAACCCAAATCATTTAGAAATTCATGGAACAACCTACTTCATTCTTAAAAAACTCACTCTCAGTCAAATACAAAGTAAATGCGTCCAATGGGCTATCTACCCAAAAAAAAAAAAAAATACAAAGTAAATGCGATTTGGGTTTAAAAACTTAAATTTCAGAAAACAAAACAAAAAAAATCCTTTTAAAAATTACAGGAACGAAAATTTCAACTCTTCGTATGTTCAATTCACTGCATTAACTAGTGGATCAATTTCTACGCGATTCATGTTCAGTTTTGGAAAATGATAAGTCAAACCCCCATTACAATTCAATTGCACTTCAGACCTGTTTTTTATTTTATTTTAAATCATGTACTCTCTAAATGAAGTGAAGTGCATATTATTTTATGAAGTATATATTGAAATGTATTAGTATGCTTTTTTTCAAGTTAAATTTTTTTTTTGTGTTATTTAGTATAGAACTCATACACTATGATAACACAGTATATAATACATTATCATAGCGTATAGGGCTGTAAAAACAGACTGAGTATCAACACTTGTTTTGGATTGCAGTCTATTTTGCAGCCCCATATACTATGCAAATGCAGGTGTGTGAGATTATATCTGTATATGACCCAAATATTTTTTTTCTTTTTTCATCATGAAAAAAATTATATTAATGTATCTCAGTATATATTTTATTTCATATAACAACGAGTACTTTTCAAATCAGGAGTTTATGGTTTTTTTTATTTTTAAAAACGGGTTGCGTGTATCTTTTTCCTTTTGGGCTCGTCAGTTTTTACAGATTGGGCCAGACGCCGCAGAATAAAGGCCCATTCACAACAGGAACACCCAAACGATGCCTAAGAGTTTATACAGTCAAACCCAAGCCATCCGATCAACACCTCTCTTTCTTTGTAAAAACCTCATAGATCTAGCGCACACGATGAGGTCTGATCGTAACCCAAGATAGGAAACCAGAACGGCAGAACCCCCTCCGCATAAACAAAGCCCCTCATCTCACACAAACAGACACAAAAATCGAGAATTCTCTACTCGTGGAATCTTCTGGAAGCCTCCGCCTCTCTCTCTCTCTCACTCCTCTCATACAAAAGCCCCCAAACTCCTCTTCTTATCTCCAGCTATCCAGAAAAGCAAAAAAGCGCGAGCGAGAACGAGAGAGCTGTAAAAACAATGGCGTCCGCCAATGCCATCTCTACTGCTTCGATCCTCCGCTCCCCTCAACAGGTACACCCTCTCTCTCTCTGTCTCAGAAACCCTTACAATCTCTACTTTGATTCGCTTCATCTGATGATGATGATGATGTTGTTGTTGTTCTTTCAGGGGTTGTCGAGGAGGGGGAACCGCGGCGGCGGCAGAAGCAGGAGAATGGTTGTTCGCGCGCAGTCCAAAGATATCGCCTTTGACGAGAAGTCCAGGACATCTCTCCAGGCCGGCGTCAACAAGCTTGCCGACGCCGTCGGCGTTACTTTGGGTCCGAGAGGTGTGTTTCGTGACTTTCTTTTCTTTTTGGCTTGTTTTGGTTCTGTTGAGTCTGGTTTTGATGTTTTTTTTTTTGTTATTTTTTGAAGGAAGGAATGTCGTTCTGGATGAATTCGGGAATCCCAAAGTGGTTAACGACGGGGTCACGATCGCTCGGGCTATTGAACTCGCGGACCCCATGGAGAATGCAGGGGCTGCTTTGATTAGAGAGGTGGGTGGTCTTTCTGATTGTGATTTAGGTTTCATTTGCAAGTTTGGGTTTTTAAGTTGTTTATGTCCGTCCATGTTTGGGGTTTTGTGTGTTGATAGGTTGCTAGCAAGACCAATGACTCTGCTGGTGATGGGACTACGACCGCTTCGGTGCTCGCGCGTGAGATTATCAAATTGGGTTTGCTAAGCGTTACGTCTGGTGCGAATCCTGTTTCCATCAAGAGGGGAATCGATAAGACTGTGCAGGGATTGGTGGATGAGCTGGAGAGCAAGTCTCGACCTGTCAAGGGACGCAACGACATCAAAGGTACCAGACCAAAGATCCTTTCTTTAACCATATTATTGGGCTTTTAGTGGCTTTGTTTCTAAATGGACTACCATTGCAGCTATTGCTTCTATTTCTGCTGGCAACGATGAGATTATTGGGACTATGATTGCTGATGCGATTGATAAAGTTGGGCCTGATGGTGTCCTATCAATCGAGTCTTCTTCGTCCTTTGAAACAGCTGTTGAAGTTGAAGAAGGAATGGAGGTCTGTTTATGTCATGGATCTAATCTTTCTGTTTGAATGCCCATTTGGCTTGTGTTACACTAGTGATGTGTTCCATGTGGTGATTGCAGATTGATAGAGGATACATCTCTCCTCAGTTTGTCAACAACCAGGAGAAGTTGATTGTTGAATTTGAGAATGCGAGAGTACTGGTTACTGACCATAAAATTTCGTCAATTAAGGACATTATTCCTTTGTTGGAGAAGGCTACCCAGTTGAGATCTCCTCTTCTCATCATCGCAGAGGATGTTACGGGTGAAGCTCTTGCCACTCTTGTTGTGAACAAGCTGAGGGGAATCATTAATGTTGCAGCAATCAAAGCACCAGGTTTCGGTGAGAGAAGGAAGGCTATGCTTCAAGATATTGCCATCTTAACTGGTATGTTTTGAATGTGTGCAACTTTTCTTTTTGTGCACCATGGAGATTGTGCATGATTAATCACATTATCTTCTTAACCACCGTGTAATGTGGTCTGTGTGACATGGTTGGATGAACATTATGTCATACATGGGCGCCTAAAATTGCCAATTGTTGTGGGCCCCATCTCTATATTCTCATTGTTAGATTGCTAGGTGGGTTGATTTTTTAAATTTTTTTACCTCAAGGTTGATGGTAGGAATAATTTGTGGCGCGTCTTTACTAGGTGTACAGTGTACTGGGGTGATGATGCAGTGATTGACTGCTTTAGTTGTTTCTTTTTCAATAATCTGCTGTCACTTCTTTACTTTTGTGCATAATAAGGTGGACACTTTCAATTTCTAATATGGTTATCCTGTCTAGCTGTTTAATCATGTGTATAAAGATCAGACAAAGAAAGAGGCTGGTTCCTTGTTCTCCTTTTACTTTGTCTTTCTATGTCTTGGTCATTTAACTCCCACGTGCATGGTGTATGCTATTTATTTTATATTTGATACATCTCATGTTGTTGATATTTTGAAGAGCCATGTGAATCATCTTGAATCCATATCATTTCTTGCTGGGTGGCTCTTGGTGGATGGCTGGATGTTTTTTACCCCTCATTCCTCATTTCTTTTTACCATTACAGGGGCTGAGTTCCAAGCCAAAGATCTTGGCCTGTTGATAGAAAATACCTCTGTTGAGCAGCTAGGGACTGCAAGAAAGGTGACCATAACTCAGAATTCCACCACCATTATTGCTGATGCTGCAACCAAAGATGAGATCCAAGCCCGGATTGCACAGATAAAGAAAGAATTGGAAGAGACAGACTCTGTCTATGATTCTGAGAAGCTAGCTGAACGAATTGCCAAGCTCTCTGGTGGTGTGGCAGTCATAAAGGTTGGTGCAGCTACAGAAACAGAGCTCGAGGATCGGAAGCTCCGGATTGAGGATGCCAAGAATGCTACATTTGCTGCTATAGAGGAAGGCATTGTGCCTGGTGGTGGTGCTGCATTTGTTCATCTTTCAAAATTTGTTCCGGCAATTAAAGATAAGATTGAGGATTCGGATGAGAGGCTAGGTGCTGATATTGTGCAGAAGGTACAATCCTCTACTTCAAGATGAGTTTTTCTTTTGACATCAGGTTGAATACTGAATAAAAAAATTGTTGAATTCCTTTGGTGTGCCTTTACTCTTGAAATGCAACCATACATGGGGAGCAAAGTGTGTTACCAAAGGGTCTTTTTGGTGTTCTCATGAAAAGTACTACATAATGAGGATAGCATAATGCGATTTGGATTAATTTATTATACATCATTTCTTCTGTTCTTTTGAATAGCTTTATTCACAAATTTAAACTACCCTAAATGGCCCTAGACCTCCAACACCCTTTTCCTTCCCCCTTCGGGTTTTTGGTAGCACTGCTTATTGGATAGAGGTTTATTGTATGGAATATGATAGGGCTTTCTCAATCATAGTGACGGAATTTCATAGTAAATACGTGAAGTTAGTTCATTTATATCATGCTGTACAGATTTGTATATTTGCAACTTCAGTTTCTTGTCCATAATGCAGCTTTCTTGCCATAGCATAGAACAAAGGCAGTTTGAAATGCATGTGTAGTCATAGTCATGGAACATATACCATTTGGTTTCCATTTTTGCTAAATGTGATTCCTCATGCATTCTCTAGGTTGTAGTTAGACAAACAATTTGTATTCCACTATTCATCCAATAACCCAAAAAAAAAAAGAAGCTTTGGGTAACTATGCTGATGCATTATGTGCATTGTAAGCAGTATTTTGGATGACTCACTAGCAGAATTAAGAACTATTTTTTTTTTTTTGCTTTATGATGGATTGGTCTACTGAATTACGAAATAATGCATCTTTAATATAAAAAAATACCCACATTCTGGTCCCTTTGCTATGTTTATGATTGTGTTGGAATGTAAATTTGCAGGCACTGGTAGCACCAGCAGCACTGATAGCCCACAATGCAGGAGTGGAAGGAGAGGTGGTGGTCGAAAAGGTCATGGACAGTGAATGGGAGGTTGGCTACAATGCGATGACAGACAAGTACGAGAACCTTGTTGACGCCGGGGTGATCGATCCCGCCAAGGTGACCAGGTGTGCATTGCAAAATGCGGCCTCGGTAGCTGGGATGGTTCTCACGACACAGGCTATCGTGGTGGAGAAACCAAAGCCAAAGGCAGGTGCACCTGCAGCCCTCAGGGTCTCACTATTTAGGTAGTCAACTGTAAGTTTTCTTAGCAAGTTCAATAATTGAAGACGACTAGAGAGGAACGGGTCGGCAGTAGTTTTTGTATTGTTGTGATGAAACTTTAATTTTTGTGCGGGAGTTGTGCAATGTCATCAATGTAGTGGAGAGAAGTAGTTGTATCTATATGATTTCTGGGATGGCTTTTAAAGAAATCATGCATCAGCTTATATATATCACCATTGCTTTTGATTCCATCACCATATTTGTCTAGTTCACTTGTGACTGGAATTGCAAAAGTGATTCATTAAAGCTGTCAAAATTGTGTCCATTTACAATAAACAGTTGAACACGAGCTTCATTAAAGTTGTCAAAAGTTGTGTCATGTGCAAAAACAAATACTTGAACAAAGAGAGTGCAGCCTAAAAAATTGGATGAAGATATAACACATGAAGCTGCTGCTTCTTCTACTTCTCTTCTTTCCAGGGCAACTAGTTTAACAAAACTTATTTACACGCCTGGTAGGCATTTTTAACTGTGCCTCAACCTGAGCTATACAATGAGAAAATCCTTTAATCTTGTGGATACAGTAACTTGATGTCTGTTGTTTCCTGCATACCTTGCCATGACATCTGGCCCCAGAACACATTCTCCAGGAACCTTGAAGAACTCACGGGGTCAAATTTCGAATCTGCAGCACAAATAGCTTCTACTATTAAGCTAATTGGTGGTGGGTCGATCCATTTCCTTGTAAATACAGTAATAGTTGAAACATGTTAGCTGAATCAGAGCATACCTGTATATGTTTTAGATCCAGTGCTTTAGCCTGTTGCACACCTGACTCAGATGGCTTCTGCCTTCATGCGGAGAGGAGATGCCTAAGGCCAATATAGATATCCTATCCCAGTACTTGAATTGGGGAAGATTGAAGCAGTATGAATGCTGCCCCTGTATGGTTTGAGATACGGCGTCAGCTAACACATGAAGGTTGGGCACTCACATTGGATGTAGGTTTCACCTGTTAAGAATCAAGTGAAGTATGGTGTGCACTATTCATTTCATGTGGTTCAAAGAGTTTCAGTGGCAGTCATTTAGCAAACGGAGCAGATATTCAAGTGACCTTTGATGGTTTTGGCAATCGTCTTCCCGTTTCTGCATTTTGAAAGAAGGAAGTGGAACTTTTTGCTAGAGGGTTTCTGTAACGAGAAGCAACCACAGATTCCATAGATCTTGTAAATAACAAGAGGAGTTTGACTTGCCTTTCATTATATGCCAGTATGAAATGTAAGTTTTTTAGAAATTGCCACCGTGATTTATAATCAAATGAAATACAAAAAGTGGGGATGAAGAGGATATGAGCAGGAGATGAAGTTTACTTGATGCGAGCCCCCTCCATTTCATTAGGTGATACTTCAGTGGTTCATGCTGATTAATGTAGATTGGATCACTAGTCGAGTCGCAGATCTCAGGATTTCTTTTCCAAATGCGTAGGAAAAATAAAATAAATGGATGGTCTTATAAGATCAGCTCAACAATTTTAAATTATATCATCAAATACTACTGGAGTAAGAGAGCATATCTAATATACTACACAAGTAATCTAAAAGGTGTCGTGTATGAACTATATTGTTTGAGCTGGAGCTTTTCCTGCATAAAGAGGGTGCCAAATCAAGGTGGTTCACCATATCTACATCACTCTTAATTTGCACAAGAAAACCAGTGTTCTTAGCATGTCATGGTATTATTTTAGCTCTCATATCCAAAGACAGATGTGATATTAACAGATATAGATTTAACTTAAAATTTTGACTCTTCGACCAAAAATTAAAATATGATAGCAGTAATTGCCGCTTATGCAAGAGTGGGGCTGATACATTGCGGGCGTGAGCTGCGCGGAGCTCTTACAGGGGCGTCTTTTGATCATGGCTTGAGGGAGTTGTATCGACAATTGCCTCGTGTAGGAACCTCTCCTACTCTGGGTAGGGGTCATTGTTTTTCGGGTTTTTTTTTGCTTTTATCTATGCTTTATGCTATTTCTATCTTTTTTCCTCCTTTTTTTGTAAAATTTTAGACTTATGCAAATTCGATAATATATTATCAGGATAAAACTTGTCTACATATTTCTAAAAAAGAAGCAGTAATTGTCTCATTAGATATAATCCAAGATTGCATAGAACAGAAGTAAATTTTATGAAGTGCATATTCATCTGGGCAGGTCTAAACCCACCAACCGATATTACATCCACCCCCGTGACTCTTCAATGTGACGTCAAAGAGGGTTAAAGTTTTTGACAAAGATGTCATTGAGCGGGCCTCCAGAAAAAGACACGGTAAATGTCTTCCTTGATACATATGCCGTCGAAATACCTTAATCAAGATGAAATAAACAGACAACTGATATTTTGTATTTATTTAGAAAAGCAGACATTATAATTAAGTAAAATGTAATGACAATAACTAAACGGGTGGTGAGAGGAATAAATTAAAAATATGAAAAAAATAAAACAAAATAAAAAGAAAGTACATGAAAATGACTTGCACTCCCAAGAAGAAAGATGCGAGTCAAGAACCAGTTGGACAAGAGGCCACCCAAAACGTAGGGGTGCAACTTGGGCGGGTTGAACCCGACCCAACCCGACCCAACCCGACTCATGGGCGGGTTCGGGTTGGAGTTTTTTGACGTCGGGTTCAACCCGACCCGAACCCGAACCAACCTGAACCCAATTCGGGTTGGGGGGTTCAACCCGCGGGTTCAACCCGAACCCGAATCCGACCCCCCCAGGTTAACAAATATTATGCTGCCATAACAACATACCTATATCTAAAACCCTAAATTCCTAAAACATAATAAACAATTACACAAATTAGAGTATCACTATGTTTGTTGTGTTTGGGTTAATTATTATAGATATTCACTTTTAATTATTTGTATATAAGGTTTAATTAATAATTAATTAGAGTTTGTTTTGTTGTTTATTAAATATTTTGTATGATATTTTAGGTGTTAACCTGACCTGACCCGAACCCGACCCAAACCCGGCCGAACCCGACTTGAGCCCGAATTCAACCCGAACCCGACCCAAACTTGACCGAACCCGAATTCAACCCGAACCCGACCCGAACCCGCGGGTTGAGATCGGGTTCGGGTTCGGGTTGAACCCTTCGGGTTGAGGCCGGGTTCGGGCTCGGGTTCGGGTTGGACTCTCTGCAATGCGGGTTAATGTTGAACCCGACCCAACCCGCCCGAGTTGCACCCCTACCAAAAAAACGTACCATATAATGATACCATATTCAGCATATACAGCAGAGAGAAACTCACTCGCGAAAATCTGCATCAAATGTCACATCACAGACCATACGAACTTCCTCGACACACTCGATGTCGAGATTACGTGGTCAGGATGACAAATAGCCTGTCGAGCTTGGTTATGTACCACGACCGCCTCCATGTTGATCGTGAACCCCATGATAGACGATATAAAGGTCAGCTGCGACACACCTTGTGTCGAGGAATTCAATATGTCGATGACTAAACACCCGTCGACCTGGGTCAGGTACCTCGACCTACGCTCTGTCGAACGGCCCCGTGGACAATATATGTGACTATGTCCGTGTATTTCCACTCCTGATCCACCAATCTCCCACCAGAGGCCAGAGCACATCTCCATCACAAATCCCCCTCAGCGTCACCACCCCGGGGTGCCCCGAGAGGTGCTGCATGATCTGAACCTCGCGGTGGACCGACTGGCTCCCGTTCTTCACCAAGGTCTTGCATTTGAACTCCTCCCCCGTCGACCGACACGGCGACACCTACACAGCCTGCACCGACCCGAACTTCCCCTACTTGATTGGGTGACAAAACGAGACTACACTGAAAATGAACAACCGATTATGCGTATCCCCGACTCTTACAAAATCACAAGTTGCAGTTGTGATAATATGTCAAGATAGATGAAAATAATCTAACATTGATATTACTCTTTTTGAAATGGTGTTATTTCACTCATTACCAGAGATTCACATTCACATGTAAAATCATTTAGAGCGCTGATACACTTGGTTTATTTTGCAGTCTCATATGCTATGATAACATAATTGCACTATCATAGTGTATGGGCTTTATCATAGTGTATGACACAAATTTTTTTTTAAATTTTTTTAATTTGAAAAAAAAATACACTGATGTATCTCAGTATATATTCATTTTATATAACAACATATATTTCTTTTGGAGAGTGATTTTTTAAAAAAAAAAAAAAACCGGTGTGCACTGTAACTGGGGCTGGAACATATCATTTTTAAATGATTTATCACCACCTCTTATATTAGCTCTTATAAATATGTTACCTCTTATATTACCTCTTATAAATCTCTTATATATCTGAGGGTTTCATATATCTAAATATTCTACATCTTATTCATATTTTATACACAACTTATCCATGCTCAATAAAAAAAAAATTTCATTATTATATATAATGATGTGAATAACTACAAATACAACAAAACAGAAAAATAGATTATCCCACTAGTATAATTATCTATACTAGAATAATTATCTATCCCATAATAACTTATCGAGAATAGCTTCTTTTATTTATCCCATAATAATTTATCGAGAATAGCTTGTCTTTTATTTTTTGGCTAAGGGAGGAACCCACCAGTAACGACCGAGCTGGGTTAACTACCTTCATCTGGTTACCCCCAAACCCACATAAATACATATAGGGGTTGTCAGTGTCAATAATAGCTTATGTCACTGCCCCAAATTTCACATCATTATTTTATTTTATTGTTTAAACCAATTTACAGAACTTCCCCCTCTTTTCCAGGTAATACCGGATCAAAACATCAGAGTTGAACAATGTAGCAAGTCCTTTAATTTGACATACTAGATGGTCTCCAGGTAGTGATCCATTCAGTCAATGCATTATTGACATTGCTGCTTATATCTTCCACGGAGTCACTCTGTAATGAGACCACGATGTCCTCCGCATAGCTGATTCTCGCCTCTTCCAGCAGCATTTGGAGATCTCGCATTCGATGTTGTTTGTCAGTTTGGCTCCGCTATACCCTCTGTGCATTAATCAGACATGCCATAGTCAGAAGAGCTTGAAGAAAAGACAATTAAAGTCATCAAACCAACCCAACAATTGAGGCTATCTATCATAGTAATCAAATGTTGACATTTAAGCAGCAGTTACTACCTGCTAGTCAAGCGATCATGAAGAATGGAATTGTTGGTTTGGAGAACCACCACGCGGTCGAACCAACGTTCTGGGAAGAAATCACACCCATGATAATCTACAATGTTCCCGCCTTCATACATCATGTCTTCAAGCTCATCACAGACCTGCAATGTGTAAAACTATATGTAACAAAATAAAGCTACCTGGATAAATGAAGCCATTGTCCTATCTTTATTTTGTTATGTCCCATGCTTCAACACATGAACTGATGAACCACATCCAGTGAAATCAAAGCAGTTTAGACCACCATCGGGCCCATCCCTCTCCACCCCTCATCTAGCTTCCTTGCACAGCACATCATATAATGAATACTAATATTAGCAGTATTTCCTATCTTTATTTTGTTATGTCCCATGCTCCAACACATGAACCACATCTTAGTCATTGTTATTACACTCTACTTAATGACAATATCTACTTTTCTGAAAAAAAAAACACACACACACACACACACACACACGAACCACATCCAGTGAAATCAAGGCACTTTGGACAACCTTTGGGCTGCCCATCCCTCTCTACCCCTCATCCAGCTTCCTTGCTCAATGCATCATATAATGAATATTAATATTAGCAGTAATGCACATGTTATTTTTTTGCGTTATTCTCAAGAATAACATACTGTACGCCATTATGTGCACATCTGGTATGGTATGCACTAGAATACCGTATTTTTGCATGAGACAGATAGCATGCTTGTCCATCTACAGATGTTGTCATCCTATAGATTTATATTTTGATGCTGTAAAAGCAATAGTGAGATATTGAGATGGTTCGCGCACTTCTTCGTAAGGAGAATCTCAATAGAGATGGATAAATATCTCTTCTAGCCGGGCATCCACTACCGAGATGGCTTTCCCCTCCTCTTTTCTTTTTTTCTACTTTGATTCTACTGCTTAACTCTATTTCCTCTCATCTCTTACAGAGTTGTACTTTGAATCGTGATAGCAACATCTACCTTTCATTAAAAAAACCATCATAAAATGCTAAAAAGAAGTGAAGAGGACCCCTGTATGTAATCTTACTCAAATGGAGGGGGGAAATATGACAATCCTATGTTCTTAATACTCTATAAACAATTAGTTGTGAAAAAACCACATAATAAAAAAACAAGATAGCAGACCCAACAATTATATGGGGGTTTCTCAATAGGATTTTCATGGACAATAAGTACATGTCCATGGATTTCTAAATCCTTAGTTATTCGATTAGGACTTTAATTCATTGACAAAAAATTAGACGTTATTTGATTGACATATCAATTCATGGACAAGAAGTGAAGCGTTAATTCGATTGAGATCACTTGTCGTGGATAAAATGTCACATGTTATTTGATTTCAACAAACTATCACTTATAGGAGAGTGACACTGACACATGCACCCAACAATTGACTGTACAGTTCGATTTATAGGCTGTATAGTTCGATTCATAGACATCCGGACTCACTCTCCTATTGATTATATGATTATAGAATAATGTTACATACAACTGCTATTCCAGCCTCAGTTCCAATCTACATATATTTTAAGTTTATTTAAAATAATATATCTCATCTAATGTGTTATATGCTTTTTTAGAAAACTGAAGCATATACTTCAATGAATTGCATGATGCATTTATAGAAAATGTGAAAAATTTCTTGACCTCGTTTATGTGAGTACACACTCTATTAATTTTCTATCGACACATAGAAGACTGGAATTGGGGCGGGAAAGAAAAATGGGTGTAACAGCACTCATGATTATAGCCAAGGAGCTTTCATTATAAGCAACACTCAGATTTAATGAAGACCAAAACCAACAAGAAAAATGTCGGAGAGGAGGGTGAGGGTTTCGTCAAATCAAACCAGATCCTCGTTGATGACGTGGCAGTCGAAGTTCTCGTCCCAGCCGTTGTGGAGGTTCTTGCGGCGGACCAGATCGCCGACCTCGATGTGGCGGAGGCCGGTGGCTTCAGCGACGAGTGAGCTCGTCGTCGTCTTCCCGGTCCCCGGTGTCCCCGTCACCAACACGTTCGGCTTCTGTCGCCCCCGATCTTCCGTCGCCATCTCAATCACACGGAAGACGGAATTAGGGTTTCTGGAGTCCATCAAAATGAATCCAATCTCCCGATTCTCCACCCCAAACTAAATGAGTCGGTTACGGGTTAGGATTAAAACCAAGATCTCATTTTTCATGGAAATAAACTTGTTTAAGTAAAGTCATTAAAATATATTTAACAATATAATGTCTATTAGAATGATAAATGCATTTAAATAACAATTATTTTAAAGTCTACTGTTATTTCTGTTTTTAATAATAATAAAAAATCCAAATAAACCCCCGCTCGAAATCCATATAACCCTTGATTTTTTCTAAAGTCCATGTAACATTTTAAAAATATTTATGTAAATTTAAATAACCCCCAAGTGTAGATGAAGAATATTATGTAATTATTATGTTTGGTCAATAAACACAGTATTCCAAACCCTCATATAAATGATGATTTTACTCATTTGAATATATTATAAAACTGTTTTAAGAAGTAAAATCATCATTTACAGAGTTTTTTTTTAACGCATTATAAATGGTTTTTTGTACGCTGTGCTTTCAGTCAGAGTTAACTAAACAGAATATATCCAAAATATTCATCATCTATCAATGAAAATTTAACTTAGGGTTATTGGATTTACATATGTATTTTTAGAGGGTTATATGAACTTTAGAAAAATTCAGGGGATTATATAGATTTTGAATAGTTTACAGGGGGTTATATGGATTTTTCCCTTTATAATAACGCAACACTTTTATTTTTTAAAGCAAAATATTTAAAATAAAAAAGATATTAAAATAAAATGTAATTCATATCTTTTTTTTAAAACTATTATATATCAACTAATAAAGTACATATCTTTTATTAAAAAAATATATTGAAATTGTATTATAAAATATGTGAAAAAATTCCTAAACTGTAAATGAGCTTAACATTGGTCCTGAAATAATTAATAGTTTCTGAAAAAAGGAAAAAAAATTAGTTAAAAACATTTAACATCATGAATATAAGGAATCTAAAAAGAATTGTTTCCTAAAAAATAATCACAAAAATAGTTTTAAATTTGTTGTAAAAAAAGACAGATATTCTTACCGTGAATTTACTATTGAATTCGTAGCTTCAAGTTAAAAGCTCTTTTCAAATTTATTTTTTAAATGATACCTTAATCCTATTTCACAATCAATCGAACTATATCCCCTTCAACCACACACATTCGACTGGATTTATAATTTTCGAGACTCATTTTATCAGTAAATGTAGTAGTAGGCTGTTAAAAATATTCTCAGAAATCATATAAGATTTTTTTTTTTTGAGAAAATTGCATCTCAATAAGTGATTAATTTAAATAACTCATATATAATTTAAAATTATAAAAATAATAAAATCAAAAGAAAAATGGGTAGAATCGCCTGGTCAAGAGTCATGCGGACATGATTTGTTCATTTAACATCCGAAAAAATTAATATATCTGCGGTTGGTTCATGTGTAGACCATCATCCTTGAGCTTCTTTCCTTTTTCACAATAACAAATGTGTGCTTGTGCATGATAAAAAGTAAAAGAAAGTGAAAGAAAGTAAAATTTTTTCTTTTGACCATTCAGAAAACTAGTATTTGTGTCAAACAAAGAAAAGAAAATAAAATTTTTTTCATCACTTTCCCTCTTCTATTTTGTTTTATTAGAAAAAGTAGAAAAAACTTTTCCTTTTCCTATATGTGAAAATTCAAGAGAAAGTGATTGAAAATTTGATGAAATTTTGTCTTATTAGAATTTGATGGAAAATTTTTCCGTCATATGTACAAACACTATCAAAGTTGGTCAAAGAGAAAATCTTTTACTTTCCACCACTTTTCCTTTGATTCAAATTCCCTTACTTTCTTTCATTTTCTCTTTAAATTTGTGCATGTTACCCTAAATAGAACATAATTAGAAAAAGTTAAGGAAGTTATTTGACAGATAACATGAAAAGGAAAGCGAACCCAATGATATATTTACACAATATTCACAATAATGAACCAAATAGTACTTTCTAAAACAACCGGATGAAAAATGATAATTTATTTTCCAGATTCACAGGATGAATTAGAAATACTAATTTAGAAAAATCAATCAAATATATTAAGGCTCGGTTTGGATAAGAGTTCAGTTAGATTATGCGTTTAAAAAGCTAAAAATTTTTAAACTCAGATCAAAACACATTTTCAGTAATTAACTTTTCAAACCATTATCTTTATTTTTTAAATTAAAAAATTTTGTGATTGAAAATCTAATAAAACATAGCTTTTAAAAAGTGAGTTTAAAACACAAGATTCTTCTCTTATTTAATCCGAAAAGAAAAATCTTGTATTTTAAACCAAAACACAAGTTTATTATCCCAATATGAAAAAGTTTGAGTTTGAAATACAAAATAATAAACTTTACTTGTCACAGTACCCATTTAATTCTCTTTTAAATTAAACATTGCCATCTTTAATTAGCAATCGTACCATAAGCATTAAAATTTTGTTACAACTTTTAATATGCATTAAACAGCTTGTCCATAAAAAATGGCCATCTTGATAATCTGATAGCACTAAATCGCTATTATACTTTATTCAAACATCGCAATAAATATGCGATGGACCCGCGATCGGACGACGCACGTCGAATCCGCACGACCGCACCGACATATTATCAGAAATCATAAGCATTAAAACCGTGTTTTGATCTCCATCGCATCCAACTCTCGCACCCGACCGTATGTGATCTTCATGACCCGTCGTTCCGTCGCACACAATCTCTTTAAATATGATCATTGCAAATTCAATTAAGACACCGCAATTATCACAATTAGAATTTAAATTACGGGTCCATGCAAATTAATGGATGCGATGGACCCGCGATCGAACGATCAAATAAACCAAAATCTAATCACACGGGCCGTCGAAATCGCAACGGTCGGGTGCGACATCGACCGTTGGATGCAATCGAACGGCCCATCGCGGCCGCACCTGCCGTTCGCCGCATCAAAATATATATATATATATATAGTGATTACGTGCGGTCGTGCGGTCGGTGCGTCCGCGATCACGGGCCGTCGATCATCCATCGATCGGACGGTCGGGTGCGAATCACGTCGACCGTTGGATGCATGGACCCGCGATCGGACGGCCCACGACCGCGACCGCACGACCGCACCTCATCGGTCGCGTATATATTATATATATATATATATATATATATATATATATATATATATATATATATATATATATATATGGGGAGTGATTACGTGCGGTCGGTGCGTCCGCGATCACGGGCCGTCGATCACGGGTCCATCGCATCGGACGGTCGGGTGCGAATCACGTCGACTGTTAGATGCGATGGACCCGCGATCGGACGGCCCACGATCGCGACCGCACGACCGTATATTATATATATATATATATAGTCGAGCGATTAAGGTGTGACGGAACGACTGTGCGGCAGCGACGTGGGCCGTTCGATCGCGGGTCCATCGCATCCAACGGTCGACGTGAATCGCACCCGACCGTCCGATGCGATGGACCCGTGATCGACGGCCCACGTCGCTGCCGCACCCGTCGTTCCGTCGCACACAATCACCCCTCATATATATAATAATAATAATAATAATAATAATAATAATAATAATAATAATAATAATAAAATGAGATCATCTTTTATTTAAGGAATTTTTAGTTTTAAGTCTCCGTAAACTATCGAATTTAGCTATCGATCCCTCACTTCTTCATTTTTTTATTTTAGTCCCTACATTTCAATGATAATTTAAGAATAAGTTCCTGGGAGGGACTTATTCCTAAATTATTAAGTTTGTTTTTAGTACCTAGGAGGGACCTATTCTTAAATTATCATTTAAATATAAGGACTAAAATCAAAATATGAAGAAGTGAGGGATCGATAACTAAATTCGATAGTTTACGGGGACTTAAAACTAAAAATCCCTTTATTTAATTATTCACCCAGAAATCTCATACAGATACCACTAATATCAAAACTCACGTAAAAATAGAATTCCACAAATTCATTTTCTAATTAAAGGAACCATTATCGCATACTAAAATTTATTTAGTGACGAACTTCAAATCCAATTAGCATATACAAAAAAATGCACATAGCATATATCTCAATATTTTATTAAAAAAGAATATCTTCCATATTCAATTTGATAATAAAATTAAAACATAACATCTATGGAGTTCTTTCCAAATATATATATATATATATATATATATGCCATTTATTTTCATGCTTCTCGGGCAACATTTTTCAAGCACAGAATATGCATCGATATTCATACATATTCTTAATTCATATGCATTCATGTTTCAAGATTTGTGAGTTTTAATGCTAGTTTTGTAATGAGTTAAGTTTTTTTATGATAAGTTGTTCTAATTTTAAAAAATAAAAAATTTATTAATTTTGTTCATATTCACATTTATCAAAATTAGAATAAAAAGATATTATCACAACTTTTAGGTGGAACAAAATATCCTTATTTTCATTTCAAAATTCAGACAATTGTTCACAGTTTATCTTTATTATTTTTTATACCAAGCAGGAATAAACTGTCTTGCTACTCATTTATCCATATTACTACCCCTTATCGCATCCCTTGTCCGCTTGCCAAATCCGTCACACACATGAAACCGGATCCAGTCAGGACTGGATCCGATTAGTTCGGTCAGTACCGAACTGGACGACGTAAAAATTGAACTGCACAACCAATTGTTGAGTATATATTTTACTCTCATATTGGATACTGATGATACTAATGAATTCATATTTTTCTCAATAGCCGATTGGATACAATAAGAGAGTGAAATATATATCAAACAATTGGTTGTGCAGTTCGATTTATAAGTGGTTCAATTCGATTTTTATGTCGTTCAATTCAATACTGACTGAACTGATCGGATCGAGTTCTGACCCCACACACACATGTACACTGAAAAGATGAAAGATGTACGCTGATGGAGAATATATGTAAGATGAAAAGATGAACGCTGCATGCATGAAGGCTTTATGGTCTTCATTGTATTAAATGCAACCTTTCAAATGATATGCAAAACGTTCATATGCATTGACTTCCCATGTAATACAAAAAAGTATGAACGGATACAACTATAAATGCACTGTAATTTGTAACTCATGATCCAATTCATGCTGTGCATTGAAAACGATGTCAATGCATTTTTGGTCATAAAATTCTAACACCTGTTATAGCATTTGCAAGTGTAGTTCTATGTAAACGTTTTGTTACATGGAACATGTATTATAATCCTTTTTAAGCCATTGAGCTCTCTTTATTTTGCTTAATATGTGATGATATCCCGACTCTAAATTATAAGTCTCACTCATAAACCCTATGAAGTGTCATTATCTTACTAAATGGCTTGTTGACTTTTAAAAACAAAAACAAAAAATGCCCCCAAATAAAACCCCTCGAATTCTCACGCGCAAATTCGCCCTCATTTCTTGTTCATTAATTGGTCATCCCTGTCTCTTTCTACGAGCCAAAACTAACATTCAAATTTCTTACAGTTCCCTAAAATCGAAACCGCAAATCAAATTTAGGTCAAAAAATCCTTTTTCGTTTCATCAGAAACACCGAAGTAGACCTACTTTTTTTTTTTTTTTGAAACCTCACATTGGATCAAAACATTTTCTTCAACAGAGAATATAAACAATGACAACAAGTAGTAAGCACTTTTTTTCTTTTTCTTTTGGATTTTTTGAATCGCTTATGTTTTTTTTATGATATATGGAATCCAAGTAAAAGAAAATGTAATGCTTTGTTTCGATCAATTTCTGATGAACTGTAGTAACATTTGTTAAATGTAACTTTTATTTTTCATAATTTGTAACATTTGTTAAATGTAACTTTTACTTCTTTAGAATAACTTAGATTGACGAATATAACTGTTTCATTTTGATGAACTGTATGTAACATTTGTTAAATGTTTCGATGAATTATATGAAGACATGTCTCCAATGTTTTTCTGTTTTTTTAATAGCTTTTAGGTTAAAGAATGCAACAAAGTTTATTTTTTGGTAAAATGCATTTGGATCCTCTGAAGTTTTCGAAACTTACAGAAACACTCCCTAAACTTTAAAAAAATGCATTTACACCCCTTGCCATTATATTTTTTCATTAGGATGTGACAAAAGAAATTTAAAATTACTGTTTTACCCTTAACTATTTAAATATCCATAGAAAAAATCAATTAATTAATTCTAGATATGTTTTATGAATATTAATTTATATGATACTTAATTCTTCAAATACATCTGAATGCATTTTTGTGAGAATTAAATCACATAATAATTAATTAAAAGGTGAAAACAACCCACCAAAAAAAAAGTGAAAACATGAGAAAGATTTAATTAAAATGATAAAATTGTACTTTTATCTCATTTTGATAGAAAATCAAATTGAAGGGGGGGGGGGAGGGGGTGAAATTGCATATTTTTGAACTATAAAGGGTGTTTATGTAGATTTAGAAAATTTCAGGGGATCCAAACGCATTTTACCTTTTATTTTTTCATTAACTAAATGTAACATTTATTAATTGTAATACACAACGAAAAATGTGTTTGACATTTTCTACAAAAAAAAAATGTAATGACTATTGAAGAGAAGATCTGTTTTTAAATTGTTTAAACATTGCATGAATGTAAAACAATTAGGTAAATGCAATTGTAATGTTACACTTATGTAAATGTTATTGTTTTTATGTAAATGTAACAAATAATTGTGAGAGAGATAAACATTTAAGAAATGTATTTACATTGTGTGAGATGTATATCATTTATCTAAATTGGAAAGATGGTTGTCAAATATTAGAATGTAACATATACTTGAGATATTTTTAAATAATGGATTTGTTTTTCATGAAATGAGATGTTTCCATTGTTGTATGTAACTACTAATATAAAATGTAACTGTTCATGTGTTAACTATATATGTTTTATATTTAAATTTAAATACAATAAATACCTGACTATTTTAATTATTTCAATTGCATGACATTCATTTTGAAACTGTTGCATAAACAAAAAAAGTAAGAAAAAAAATACAACAGTTGCATGAAAGCAGAGACTGAAAAATACAATTGCGTAATATTCATTTCTTACTGTTGCATAAAAAACATTATTGTTGCTTAATACATCAGTTATTACTTATCACTCGTAAATCCCACTCTTCTGAGAGAGTACAACGAGACATTATAAAGAACACCATATCAATGTCCGCCTCTGCTACAGAGAACTACAACAGGGATGACACAGAGGGGAGCCAGCCACCTCCCCTACTTATTACAAAACTTACCAAAAGCCACAACAAGGTCACATGGAATCCTCCATAAAACTAATTCTGAGGCGCCCCTGTAAGGATTGGATCACTTTAGTACATTGATCCATGCTTCCCCATTGCAGGGACACCCTGAGGCTGCCTGTGGCCATGGAATTGCGGGTCACTGAGGGAACACGTCGTTATTCGCTCATCTTTGTAGGAGTACGATGGGTCAGAAGGTTGTTCTATGGTTTTTAGGAACTGATCAATGTTGTTTTGGTACTCATCATTCAATGAGTTGCCGTGCAGTTTTCTCTCATGGGTTGATTCTTTATCATCGTCGGACAAGTACCCGGTGTCTTGTCCATCAAGCATGGCTAAATCATCATATTCCTCGTCTGTTTTTGTTGATTCCTCATCAACTGAACCTTCCATCTGGACCATATAAATTTACATAAGAAAAATATTCGATAAGAGAAATACAAAGATGAATGACGCAAATGTCAATGTGGTTACAAGATGTATATGCAATAATCAGAAATCAATGTTGCTAACTTCCGTTGTTATATTAGTCCAAATTTGAGTAATAAAATTACATTCTTACCTCTTCATGTATCGACTTGTTGCCGGTGTCGCTCAGATCCTCATCGCTATCCACATCTGGCTGATCATCTGCTTCCTCACTGCCAGAAACTGATATTTCTTCTTTGGGCTGGAAAGATGAGCAGAAATGAATAATAATAATATCTGTATAGCATTGAGGAGCAGCAAGGACAAAATCACAGAGATGTAAATTCTGTGACAAGGTTTAACACTTATAGGTTCCTAACCAACAATAAAAAAACTGCTTAATATTTTGCAGTCTCCACATCACTTTCCGCCGATTAAGATTATTATGAATGCATACCTCCTTGGCCGGTCCATCAGATATCCTCGGCGAGCTGCAGCAAGAAGAATAATATCTACTACCAGTATCAGTCCCATCAGCCCTTGATCCATCAATACTTCCAGTGTGGCTGGTCCCACCAGTGTTGCTAGGCCAGGCACTTATTCCAAAATTGCCAAATTGAAGGTTGACAGGCTCAGCTTTCCCAATTTGTAGAGGTCCATACATTGGACCTCCATTGCACTTCTCATTGCTAAGGCCCAAAATGGGTTTCCCATTGTTGTCAACATGTTCAACAGGCCAAGCTCTCGCAACAGATCCATCTGTGTTGAGTAGAGCCATCAGATGCCTAGAAGACCCTTTCCTCTGAATTAATTGAAACATCCCCTTGGAACTGAGAGAGTTAGCAGCACACTGATTCCTGTACTCTTCATTTATAACAGAAACAGTATTTGTATAAGGATCATATAGTTGTTCCCCTGCCTCTCGCCTTCGCAGGCAGCTAAAGACAGTTGCATGGATGGCTGCCATACTCCTGTCCACATTTGTATTGTTCACTTTAGGGACTAAGTGTTTGTCAGCGCGATTGCAGAGGTATTCCTGAATGGCTCTGATGTTGCGGATATACTTCACATATTTGTTCTTTGCAGGGTCCAAAGTCATGTATTTTGCACGCACTGCGAACCGCTCCATATGCTTGTCTTCATTTGTTATGTAGATCATGAATGGTATGATAGATGGGTGTTTCTTCATCAGGCCCATCTGGCAAACATGAGAGTAAGTGCAATGGTAATAATCACTCTACTGGAAATAGAAAGTGACAGCAGATGCTCTCATTCCCAACCTCTATGAATATCAAGGGGAAAAGATAAGAAATCTAGAACTATTTATAACATAATAAAAAGCTTAAATGTTATATTTATATCCTAGTATGTGTAAATGCTTATCCATGGGAAAATCACCTACCACAAAGTTCAGGCTCAAGTGAACACCTTCAACGACCACTGATTCTTTTCGCTCTTCCCAGGCTGTGATCAATCGATCTAAACTGTCAATTACCATCTCACTTTGTGCTTTGAATCCCTCGATAGCCATCTGTTTTTTGCTGATCAGTTCAATGCCAGGTGTATCTGATTGTTGACCATTAGATTTTTTGTTAGAAGTCCCTTCTGATTGCTCCCCTCTATGTATTGATTGGGAAGAGCCATCTAATTTTTTTGCCTTCCGTTTAGCCTTTGCTTCTGCAACTGCCACCGGATCTAGGCATTCACCAGCATGATACGTTGAGGCCCACAGTAGGGGGCTTTGTTTTTCGTCCACGAAACTACGCATCATATGACGGATGGAATCAGTGGAAATTACAGTTGTGATGCCTAATCTGCTACCCTGTTAGCAAATAAGACAAAAATATTAAATAATGCTTCAAATATACTTGTTCACCTCTCATATAGCAATCAAGAATAAAAATAATCTCAAGGGACAATCTTTTCTCCTAAAAATTTGTGTTTCTTTCTAAATATTTTCATAAGGACGTTTCCATGCACCCCATTCGTTCTTAAACTAAATATAAATTCAACATTGCTACACAAAGCTACACAACGGGAGGACCAGAAGGGCAATGTAACAGAGATAACATTCTTGTTCTATGCAACAAGTGATAGTAAAGCATCATTTTCTTTTTCAGAAAAAGAAGTGATAGAAGTATTTTCTGTCATGTTAACTAAACCAAAAGAAGGTTACGGTCTAAACAAAATCTAATTTAATATTCAATTTCATGTCCTCCCCAATTTAAAGAGATCAAAGTTAAATTAAATGCCAAGAGAAGTACATGTAATGACTTTGCATATACCCAATCTAAATGATTCTATAAGAAATATAGGCACTTGGATAACACTACTTAATGCACTGGTGACGTGATAATTTATATTAAATTTGGGGAAAAATTAAAACAAAAGAAGTCCTGCACAATGTTTTTAGAGTGGTTTTGAGGTAGAAGAAAACAAGAATCATCATGCTAAAGAGGAAAAAAAGTGGAGGAAAGCATGATCAAGTATATCAATATAGCAATTTAAGCACATGATACAGAAAGGAACATTTTTAGCAATGAACATTCAGTGCATGTTTTATATGGATCAATATAGTAACTTTGTGCATGATACAGAAAAGAACATTTTTAGCAGAGAATTGTGCGAGTACCAGCAATGCGGACAGAGTAGACTTGCCACATCCACTTGTGCCACACAACAAAATTGTCACTGATTCCTTCCTTTCTCGAATTCTAGAAATGTACATAACAATAACAAAAGAGAAAAGTGATTTTAATGCAAAAAGGATAACACCATAACAGGAACGTACGTTTCATGATTAAGGAAATAATTGTTCTTACAAACAAAGTTTTTAAAAATAAAGTACCGCCTTGGACACAAAATTGATAAGCAAATAAACTCCGCAAAAAAAGTAGGGTGCAAACCCACCAGAATGACATCAAAGTATAGAGTTTATGGCACAAGATTCTTAACAAGGGATGCATTGACGCTACATAAAGTCTGTGGTTTCCCTAATTAGAGATTTCTTGATGCCATGATAAGTCCACAATGAAAGGAATATTAGGGCTTTTCTACTTAAAAAGTTGCATATGTGTCACATTTTCAGTCTACAGAGTGATGACATCCCAATGATGGCGTATTACAGAAGTGTTGAACATGTCAAGTACTGACGAAACAAACTTCTAAGCATAAACAGGAGGTAGAGGGAAAAAGAGACATCATAGAACATCGAATCTCTGGAATCTGAGTAGAAATGTTCAAAAGTTGCTCTCATCCTGCCCAGAAAAGGGGGAAAAACCACAATATAGATAGCAGGCACATAGGCAAGGCAGTACTTCAATACAGGGACAACAGGGACATGGCATGTTGATGAGCATGGCTTCCAGGTTTTTCAAAGGGTGTCCACAAGTTTAACTAGATTAGTTATCTCCAGTGTTATTATATGATGAAAAGGTAAAACGAGGAAAAAGGATATGTGTGGACATCAAGAAGGTCCCCACATTATCCAGGTTTTTCTTACTCGAGGATGAATCATATTGCAAACTCCTACATTGTATGCAATTATGGCATGTTCCTTTGAAATGAAATTACATTTTCTAGATATTTTCCTTCTTCATAAAGCTAACACAGAGTTTTTTTTTTTTGAAGAAAAGGTAAATGTTTGCTACCTGATTTCATTTCTGAACTCGAATTACAAATTCTGAAGAGTAAAAAGGCAAGAAAGAAACACATAAGGAAGTGAATGAAACACAAAGTTTAATGCAAGAAAGATTGAAAGTATTTGGAAATTGGAAAACAAAAATGACCTAAGAAGACTCCTGACGTGGTTAGCAAATATATGAACGTTACAAAACTCACATTAAAAAGGCATCTAACAAGATTTTATGACGTGACAAGAATCATAAAACTGATCCCATACAATACAACAATGGGTTTATTGTTCATGTTAATTCATTACAATGCAAGTTCTCAGAAATTACAGTCTTGCACCTCTTGACATTATATAATCAAGACGGACACTTCAATCTTGGATCCATTGCAATTTTCAGGTTAACATTAATTAATAGCCAGCCTCAATTATTACACTACAATGCTCATGTATATCCTCATAATTCAGATCTGCAACTAAGGCAACAATGTATAAGAAAGAGAATACACATTAATCTCATATTGTTGAAATTCACAAGGTTGACATCCTGTAGAGAGTTTCTTTTCATCATATAAAACTGGTTTTTGTTTTCTCTTATTCCATTTTATTGGCAGAGATCTCTATTGGCATAGATCATTTCATTTCTTATGGTGAATGGATGATGATCAATTGATTGAGTTTCAAAATAGATTAGACAGCTCAAGCTATACACATGCAAGTGACACAGAGAAAAAATGAATCAGAAACATACCTGCATGCCAAAATTAAATCAACTCTCTGATTAGGGCCCACGTATTTGTACTCAGAGAGGGCCTCACAGATAATATCCAGTAAGGTCTCTCTCTTAACAACAACAGTTGTAAGTTTTTTATACAGCTCGAATGGTATTACATTACTTGGCTCAACTTTCACAAACTGTACAAGATTCTCAACCTCTCCACGCGCTTGCAAAGAGCTTATAAGTTGGTCATCATCCTCTTTACCCTGAGATGCCTCTAGGATGTCTGGTTTTCGTACTCCAGTTTCTGAAGCAAGCAACTCATTAATAGAGAATTTACTTCTCACCACTTCAAAAACACTTCGGCTAATCTGACAAGAGCAAAATTCAAAGGCATCACGATACATTTTTATTTTTCAGAAACCTAATGCTTGGGGAGTCGAGCATAATAATGGATAAACAATTACTCGGAGTTTAATGGAATACATTGAATCAATGTCATTGATATGTTTTGACCTACTTGCAATGATATAAACATTGCCAAAGAAGTTGGACACACCTGCTGGACGTCAATTGAATGAAGCAAAAATCACAATATCACGATAAATAAATATTTGTGACAATCATTATTTAGGCCATATTAATGGTTTTGCCTAATTTTTCCAAAAAGGTGTATAAAATAGGTGTGAAGAAGCAACTCCCTGAAATCATAATTTTGAGAATTCCAAGTCCCCCCTCACAAAATCCTTACCCCAGAAATGCCAAGTTGCAAAAAATTAGCAAAAAAAGAAAAAAAATATTAAAAATTTAAAATTGATCTTTTTTGAAAAATATAATAAAATCTATTACTCTGATCATAAAAGGGGGTCCTTCAAACAGGTCCAGATACTGATCACATACATAAAGAAGCAAAATAGTGCAGCATAAACCAAACAAATCATGATATTCAAAGATACAAGAATAACTCAAAGTATGCAGTTATAAACTGAAACATGAACTTTAAGAGCTCATAACCCTGGCGCAACACAAATTTTAAACACAACAACAAAGACATCAACAAAGCATATCCCAAAACTAACAAAAAACAAACTCTTACACAGAGCCCTTTTTTTTTAAAAAAAAATTGAAAATAAAACACAAGATAACGAAGGCAGACAAAATATAGTAACAATCAAATAGTCGAAGATAAAATTCAGGTGGCCAGGAATATAAGTTGGAGCATAGGCATCATCAGGAATTATTGGAGCAATGCCCTAAAAGGCTGAATTTCAGCATTGGATTTTGCCTTCACATGAATTCAACTTAAGCGGTTTCTTTTTAAAGAATTCAAAAATTGACAATCTTGTATCCTAGATAAATTTCTTGGGGGCTAAATTTCACAATCACAACTTGAAAAAACCAGAATTAATAATTCCACATGGATCTGTTTGTAGCAAAAAGTGTTCTATCAAGTCTCGTACTCGTATTTCACAAATAGCAATATGCAAGATAAATTTTTTTTTTTGTTGAAAGGAGCAAGATACATCCATTAGTATAAAACATGATTCGCAAAGTAAGACATTTGTAAAATACAACACTAAAGAAGAATTACTCTGAACATTCCATGTATTATGGACTGACTAATGGCATCAGGAAACAAGACATAGTAAACTGCAAACTTCTACCGATTAATGAAGCTTACTTTTGGCATATGGCAGAAGCCTTTTTTTGGTACATATGTAGGAAGTTTTTTAGTGGAACAATTAAGTTCTGCCTCGTTCAATTATTAATTTGTCATAACATAATGACAACCTTCCATTCAGGAATAAAGAGCCACATTTCATATTCAATTAAAAGATCCCAAATTAATTGGACAAAGCATATGACTGATATACATCTTTCTCGAGATCCACATGACCGACAACAAGCACTTAATTGTGTTTTCACACCCTGGGTGCAAGTGGAGTCACATGGAAAATTGAAAAAAAAATTTATTTTAGTATATTCAAATTCCGACCGATTTGTCAAAAGGAAAAAACTATCTCCCATTGTCTCTTCTGGAAATTCTGATGCCAACCATAGTGAACAGAGACATGAATATTGATCAAAGTGCTAGGAACTGTACAATATTAGCACAGCCCCAAGTATTATTGCCAATGCGAACAACACACGGTGCATGAAGATTGCTCTATGAATTATTTTAGAACTAACAAGTCTGTCGAGGGCTAGAGTATTACCAATGGGTGACAAGCAGAATCCTTAAAACATGTGTTGGACAACAATGTTTTAGCAAAAAGAATGTCCACGTAAGCTGGATACTAGGTTCAGACAGAGTGCCACCAACCTAATGATCACCTCCAGAAGGGTAGCCAATCAATCCACCCATTATTCTGATCACTGATGGCCAATCTATGTATTTAACAGTTTTTTTTCTCTTTTTTTTTCTTCTCTACTACTACCTTATAATAACCATAAAACAAATACAATGTTAAAGTAACGAGATAAAAAAATGCTTATCTTAAAATCTTTGGTTAGCATTATTATTATATTTTTGTTTCTTGATGGTTTATGTCATGCATTTCCACCATTAAACACGTGTCATTAATTCAAATATAGGCAAAATTTGACTTAAAAATGTAAAAGTCCATCAGATATACAACACATATTACAGGAATTAGATGAGTCAACAAAAGGAAAGCATCGTTATATATGCAAATTTTTAGACTCTTGTAATGTATGTCAGATGTTCTGATTCAAGGGGTCTTTCCATGTACGGACAACATTGCGTGAGATGATAAAGAATTTTAACACAAATTAGAGCCATCCAATCGATGATTCCATCATGTAAGTGAGGATAAAATTAACAATTCCTTGGGGATGAAACTGTTAGTAAAGAAAGTGGGTTTTCTGGTTGTATAGGTATTCAGAAATATGTATGTGGTTGGCTCTGATGTTGGACAGCAAATTCTGAATATTATATAACAGGGGTCAGTCCTCTTTTGAAAGGAAGAGTGGCCAGGGATCTTAATTTAATGGTGTATTCCAAATCCTTGGTGCTATTCAGAAAATCCCAATAGGATACGCAGATGGTTGATATAGTGGACATCTGAGCTTGTGGTCATAGTCATACACACCTGTTCCCCAAAAGCTTGATGCTCAAAGAGATGCTGAAATTTCTCATCTTCTGATATGACTGAAACAACAGAATTCATCCAACTAACCAAACAAACAGAGAAGCACATCAACAATAAACCAAATACCAGCGAGATATACAGAGGGTTCATCGTTAGAAAAAGAAGAAAAGAAGAAAAAACCATAAAATAACTACACAGCAAATTTAGTTGTTTTCAACATCAACTGAAACAACCAGATTTTCAAGTAGATCCACAAACAAACAAGCAATTCCTTGCAATTACATGATCCGATCAAGCACATATTTCAGAAGCGCATCAACTGAGACAAAAAGGCTCAAACCTTGAAAGCGTGGCGTGCCTTGCATCCCATGAGCTGGAGAGTGCTCTGAAGCACCGACCGGGTGTACCTGAAGGACACGCCCTTTCCTTCTCCATCGTCGCCGTCCACCACCACTATGTACAGAAGCTTCGGCAACTCCGCCATTACAATCGCGAGAACGGAAGAATCAATCGATCAACGGAGACATCGAGCGAGATCGGACAGCGTTAGATCGGGGGGTTGCGGAGGAAGAGCAATGCGGGTGGAGGGAGGTCCATGGGGGGAGGATTGGATTAGGGTTTTCGGGGGGATTGGATCGGGCATGGCTATGGAGGAGGACTCAATGAGGCATCGAAACGGTTTCGGTCGCCGTTCCACGCGTTTCGCTCCATTCGAGACTTCTACATTTGTCTCTCAAGCGCCATTGAATATTTGTACGTTTAATTTCGCTTATATATTTTCTGGGATTTTGTATGTAACACCCTCAAACATCCTATATATCTGAAATACGCCTTTTAGAACAACAAAACACTGAAATAGCATATTTACACGCCATACTATTTTACACTCATGAATGCAATCTCACATACATATTTAGTTATCCAGAGAAGTATATACATATAGAGAAGTGTTTGCGTGCGGCGAACGGCGGGTGCGATAGCGACTATGGGCCGTCGATCACGGGTCCATCGCATCGGACGGTCAGGTGCGATTCACATCAACCGTTGGATGCGATGGACCCGCGATCAACGGCCCACGTCACGGCCGCACCTGCCGTTCGCCGCACGTCATATCGCGATTCATCGATCACGGGTATATTGGATATTCATGTCGATGGATATATACGTATCTATATTATATATATATATATATATATTTACTAAAAATTAGTTCATTCCATTTCAAATAGATTTGATTTACAATTTTTATCAAACAATGTTATTATTTAAAAAAATTAAAACATGTTACCACTATCTGTGGAACTGTTTGAAGAACTGTTACTATCATTTTTCCCATGAATGAAGATTTTGTTCATTGACGTTATAGATGAGTCAATAATATTTTATTTAGGATTTCGTTGTGGGCACGTGTGAAGAATCGTTTTTTAGAATAACTTTTATTCATAAATGATTATTGGCTTTATAGATGAGTCAATAATATTTTATTTAAAAAATGTTTGTTTTGTTTATTGGCTTATGTGATTCTAACATTGATGTTCGTGTTATAACGTGGGGGTTAACATTAATGACTGATGGACAAACAAAATTCTAATAAATGATTCGTAACGAGTGTCAGGAGTACACTAGTTAACAAATCCCATAAATAAATAAAGATACATCCAAATCTATATTTTAATGTAATATGCTTTTATTCATAAGCACAAGGATCCCCATATAAATGTATATACCGTTAATAAAAGTGCATAGTTAAAAGTGAAATTAAAAACAAACTAATGTATCTAAGCCAAATAAAAAGATTTTACTTGTCTAAAATTCATATTAAATTATTTAAAATGGATATGATGTAATCTAGATTGATACTAAAAATGTTATCATTCATTATAATATTGATAGTGCACAATGGTAATCACCATCATAACTATACAAATTAGTGATGACAGTGAATGTTCTTAACTATCGAAGATTTATAATTTTGAGTGTTTTGACATGTAAACACGTGCTATTCTGTACATCACATGGTTAACTAATTAACTAGCATATACACAATAAGAATTTAATTATTCAAAGTTGATTGTTTGTGGGACCAGGGACAAACAGGCAAAGGTAGCTTACCAACTTGACCGTAAGGTCAGTCACGGAAAGCCCCTCCGTCATTAAAAAAAAAAAAAAAAGTTGATTGTTTGTGTTTTTCTTGATAACTTTTGGTAGTAAATAAATTTTCACATTTTTTCTTCTCTGATATATTCAGATTTAAAGCACCCTTTCGGGGGTATAAACAAAGATATCCATGTCTTTTAAATTTTTTTTATAAAGACACAATAATAATAATAATAATAATAATAATAATAATAATAATAATAATAATAATAATAATAATAATAAGGAACCAAATAACTCCTTATAAACTGTCTGAAATTCATATAATAATTCCTTAACTTTTCCTAAAGTCCATATAACCCCTTGAAAACACATATGAAAATCCAAATAGCCCTCCTGAGTTAAGCTTTCGTTGACAAATAAATAATATTATGCCAATATTCTACTTGGTTAACCTTGATTGAAAACACATAATACTCTAGAAATCCCCTACAATTTATTAAAAATACAAAAAGCCATATGTAAATGATGATTTTATCCCTCTAGATAAATTATAAAACCCCATTTACAGAGAATATTTTTTTACTTTTTTAATATATTGTAGAAGGTTTTGGTATACTAGATTTTCAACAAGAGTTGATCAGACAAATATTAACAGAATAATCCTAATCTGTCAACAAAAATTTAACTTAAGAGATTATTTGGATTTAAATAGTTATTTTCAGTGGATTATATGGAATTAAAAAAAAATCAAGGGATTATATGAATTTTAGACAATTTACGTGTGGTTATATGGATTTTTCCATAATAATAAATACTAGTTGGTGGGGCCACTTGTTTTGAAACCCCTCCAAGACGCGACGTAATCGACGCGCCTTTGTACAGGTCAATTGCAGTTCTCGTAATTCATTGCAAAGACTAGGGCCTGAGTATAATTTGTCAGGTTTATATTGCTCACGTAGGAGGCGACAGATTCAAATTAAGGTTGTTCTCCACGCCTTTTAAGGGGTGGCTCAATCGGACAGTCACAATCAAGGGGAGCACAGATTCAATGGACGTAGATTTTTTTTTATCGTGGTCCCCTCAAATCTTCAATTGAATGCGATTTTTCTCAAGGATCACCACCTGAGATGTTACTATATAATATAATGCTATCACGCATATTCTTATTTTTTTAATGGCTGTTGGATGAGTTGGGTGAGTGGGGTAAAAGTTACCGGCGGTTTTGGATGGGGAGAGTTTCGTAGAGAAGATATCTGATGTTCTGGGAAGCTGTCCCCACCACCTATTTTTCTCAACCCACGTATATTTGTTAATCCTAAACCCACCCATCTATATAATCAAAACACAAAACCCCTAAACCCACACCTCATTTCACAGTTTTCACTCTCTATTCCTCTTTTCTCTCAGCTCCCTCTTTTCTCTTCACCCCCATATTCTAGCTTCCTCTATAGGAAGGCGAGGTAGCAAGTGGAAATGGTAGAGACAGGATTGAAAATTTGCAGAGGTCATTCGAGTTCTTCATGAGCCGGATGGGGAACATCATCGTGCTTATAAAAAACCAGGGGAATATCTGGAGGAACTATCGATTCACAAATAATATCGACAACCCACCGGAGTAGAAATGAAATCATGGAGCGATAACTCATTATAGCTTATGAATTTTTATGGATGATTGAGTTTTGTTTCTCATTCATTATTATTTTAATGAAAGCTTATTAGGAAAATATAAATCTCCATATATAAATCAGGTGTCATGTGTGTAAGCAGCTGTTTGGATGGACTTCGATGACGGTGGCAACGACGACGGTTGCCGATGCTAGGTTTGCAGCAAATAAGGAGAATATGAGCTATGGGATCACGACACCAAAGTCTCCATTTTGTGAAGTCACTCTCTCTTTGTTTTAATTGAGGTGGTGGGGAGGGATGGCCAGTGGGATTAATGGATTTCAAATCAAAACATGATATATATATATAGTCAATAAAATGAGTGGTGGGAATAGAGTTACACCTGTTTTGATCGGAACGATATTCAAAGGTTGACTTTCCAAATATGTAAATTAACACGAATTAAGGCCATGTTTGACAACAAACCCCAAAAGCAGCTTTTAGCTTTTTGGGGTCACATCAATTCAAATACATCATCATTTAAAAGTTAAAAACTAAAAACTGTTACCAAATAGGTCAACTTAAATACATTATCATTACTAGATTTTATCTTAAATTGTACATTAAAATCTGTGTTTTATAAAACAGCCATCATTATTACACCCTCAAATCATCATCATTTCACCCACAAAAGGTGTACATAAAATTGTAAAAATTAAAAGCTATTTTTCAAACGCTAACTAAGATCTTGTGTTGTTTGGCAAGATCAAAGACTTTATTTTCCAATCATCAACGTGTAAATAGTACAACCATATGACCTTTTTATGGTCTTGAGTCTTACAGGGATACATATATCACAACAACAATTTAAAGAGACTCGGTCATTTTAGTATTTTGATTTAAATGCATGAGATAAGTTCTCTTTAGTCTTTTCAAATTTACATACATCACATCACGATTTAAAAAGACTTGTCCGGCTCGGCTTACCACAGCAGTTGAGGACATCCTCCACACCCTGGAGGACGACCTGGTTTCAGGCCTTGATGGTCGCAGAAAAAAATGGAAAAAGCCCTCTGAGTTGTCAATGAGTTTTATAGCTTTTGTTTAGTGTGTGAGTCCAGGTTGACTCAATAGTTTTTACTAGGTGTTGGGATGTTGTAACCTTTAAGGAGTCTTTGTAAAAAAAAAAAGAAAAAAAAAAAAGAAAAAAAAAAGACTTGATCACCTTAGTATTTTGATGTAAATGTATGTGATTAATAAGGTCTCTTTAGTCTTTTCAAAACTAAGATGTGCACGTCTAAAATGTATATAAAATTAGGATACGGAAGTTAAGTGTGAAGGCAGTTTGTGCAGGGCCCAATCTAAAGAGGGTCTTTTTGAATCATTTGATGAATGATTTTAGAAATAAGCAGTGAGTTAAAATAGTGAATTAATCCATCTCAATACACTTTCTTACTTTGTTTTATATCCCCATATTAAGAGCGAGTTAAAATTTCTCTCTTTAAAATTTTCAAACCATAATTAGACATTTAAATTTCAAGACTCTCTCTCCGTCACTCCCTCATAACTTTGTTATCCCTACTATTTCAATCCAATCCATCTTTCTCTTGGTTGAATAATATACTGTTTAAATCTTTTTTTTATAATTTTTTTATATAATTTTTCATTCTATTAAATATTTATTGTTTTTGTTGTTTTTTATTAAATGCATATGATAAGACAGAAGTTTTAATTTAAATGATTGTATATTTATTTTATAATATTTCTATCTTAAAATAAAATGATGTAAATATTTAAACAATCTTGATTTTTTGTAAAAATATTTAAGGATCCGCTTTAAAAGTTTATCTAAGACCTAATTAAAAAATTCAATTCTCAAGGTTCACCGTGATCAAAGAGGGTAATTTTAATTTCTCCATGAGATAAATCTGCAGGAGAAGATCAACCAAATCAACAAGAAATCTCCTTGGTATTCGTGCCGTCCGAATTTGAAATTTTGATTTGTTTTTGTTACATATGGTAGTTATATATATGTGTATGCCTAAAAAATCAAAGCACATTTATATAATGCATGAACCTAGGGAAGAATTCAAACTAGACGAGGAGTACCAGCTAGATAGACAACATGATTAGATCGATCAAAAAAATACTATAAATCACACTAAAAAAAAATAAAAATACTATAAATCACAGTAAAAAAAAGCAACATCTAACTTATTGTTCGAATTTAGCTAGAAGGGTTTATGCAAGTGTCTATTACAAATTAAGGTCTAGTTTGATAAATGAATAAATTTTTACGATAAGTTAGTCTAATTTATGGGGATAAAAAATCACTATTTTTATTCAGATTTGCATTTGTAAATTATCCTCATTTTTTTGTGTTCTTATCCTCAATCTTGCATTTGGATCAAATATTGGATAATTTTTAATTTATTTAAAAAAAGACCACATCTGTCCTTCTTATTAATGAGATATTAATATTGTTTGGTGGAACACATTCTTTTTTTTTTTGGAATGATAGTCATAAATGTTATCCCAATTTTATAAAATAGGAATAAAAAATTGAGACAAAGTCTATTCCACTTTTTACCTAGAACAAATTATTCCCATTTTTTATCTTAAAATGTGGACAGTTGTCCATGTTTTATCCCCATTTTTTTTATACCATATGGAATAACAAGTGATTTAACCCAATTTTTTCTTTTTCTCAACCCTTTATCCCCATTTCAAACTATGCCTAAAATTTTAATTTTAATTTTTTTTTGAGAGAATAATTTCAAAATTTTATTCTTGTTATATGGTTTTGTAAACTAAATCATACAATAAAAAAAATTGTATTCAAACTTCAATCCTTCATGTTGTTTTAATTAAAATAAATATCTAATTTAAACGATAGTGAAACTTGAGCTTGGACATTAATATGGACGTGAGCTTAGATATAGGTGACGTGGATATGAGCTTGGCATGTATTTGGACATTGACAAATGGATAGGAGCACTATTATTTTGGCACATTCTAGAATTTGTGTTTCTTGAGAAAATGTTTGAGAAAAAGTATAGAAAACTTATTAATAAATTTAATTAGGAGCTGGTTGTCTAATAAATTGTGATGGTCAAGTTTTGAGTCGACTTATTCTACCATATAACGTGCATTCTTCGTGTGCTTGTTGCATATATATCATGAGGGGGGGGGGGGGGGGGGGGAGGAGATAGTTTGATATTGAATTACATTTTAGAGTGTTATAGCCAATTCTAGTTACATGTGTGTTGATAGAAAATTAACGAGTCATATACTAACATTAATGAGGTATATGATTCGATATAAAATTTTCACATTTTCTATAAATACATCTATACAATTTATTAGAATATATGTTTAAATTTTTATAAAACATATACCTTATTATATGAAATATACTATTTAATTTATAAAAAATTCAAACTACTAAAATTGAGATTGAAAAAATACTAGACACGTAACATTATCTTACATCTCACACAGTATCAAGTATGAACACACACCCGTTGTATTATTGGGCCGACACGATCGTCCCGTCAATTTGGACTATATATCGTGCTAAGTCAGCCCGGTTTACATTAGTCCTGTTAATGACGATGGTGTATAATTTGGCTGTTATTTTATACATAGTTGTTTTTTTAACCTCAATTCAGTTTTATATGCGTTGATACAAAGTCACCAAAACACGTGCTCACATTACCGAGATATATGATTGGAGTATATGCTTATTAGATGAAATACACTATTTTTTAAAAATTCAAAACACATATAGACTGGGATTGAAACACTGTACGGAGTGAAAAAAAAAGGTTTCTTTAAAAATTTAAAGATACAATTGCCATTTTTGGCTTCTAAATAGTGTGTGTTTTATGGCCACCAAAAGCGCTTCTAAGTTCTAATATCGGGATTACTGATTTATTTACTAAACAGTAAACAGTCTCTTTATATGAGGGATCGGATCCTCTGTGTAGAAGACACAGAGATATCCTTTTTCCAATAAAAATCACGTCAAGTTTCCTCCGTCAATTTGTGCATTCCCATATGAACCCTGAGCCCCTCTTTATTCAACCCACGAATCGGAAAAACCCTCATTGATTTTCCTAAACATTTTAGGATTGATTTAATCAATGGACTTGTGTTTTTTCAGTTTCTGTACGTATTTTACTTTATAGATAACATAGACTATCGTACAACTTTATCGGTTAATTAATTGAATCGATCCAAGCTATTTAATATGGATTGAAATTGATCTACTTTGGTTTAATTAGTTTGATTTTCTTAAAAAAATGAAAAAATTTTTTGATAAAAAGAAACTCCTGATATACATATTAATGGTGGAGCCATAATTTTACAAATGGGCGAGCTAATATGCTCAATAGCATAAAGAAATTCATATAAAAATACTGAATTTTAAAATGAATGTAGTTTCATGCATATTGTGTAATAAACAATCATACAATCGACGCCCCAATAACAATAAGGTAAAAGGTCATTACAGATTGTAAAATTCCATTTCATTACAAGTTGAGATTACAAAAAAAAATCAAAATTTATTTTTAAAAAATTTACTTCAAGCGCTAAATTTCCCCTAGCCAGTTCTAGATGAGCAATGGGTCGAATGACAACGTTATAAGGAATAAATTAAAACCCCAGAGAGAGTGATAATTTATTGAAACCAGAGAAAAGGATTAAATACAAATAACTTACAGTCACCGAGGGAAGTGCCACACGTCGTGTCTTGTGTATTTTATATCACAGAGTCCGATCCCCATCATATAGTATGTATTACAGGCAAGCAAACCATGAAAACGGGAAGGCAATCTGGGCTCAAACGGTGGTCCAATGGACGGATTGATCAGAGCCAAAAGGATGCAATCGCAGAGCCAGGTACACGGCCCTGGTCCCTTCGATCACATTGTTTCCGCACGGTGGCCTTAAACCTAAAAGTCCCCTGCACCCACTCACTGAGTTACATTGGCTCACCACCCGTGCAACAACAGTACTCTTCCCAGAGCTGGCCGTGATGAGCACTTTCCTCCCGCAGAGGTCGCCGCTGACAAACCATCCGGTCGACATCGAGACGACGAGTTCAACCTTATTAAGAATAAAAAGTTTGACTTGAGTTGTAATGAGATAAAATCATATATATATATATCTCAATTGAATGATTTGCTTAACCAAATCAATGTAATTTTTTATTATTATGAAGAAATATTATTTAAATGTAATTATGTTTCCTCTAATTCTCTTTTCTTCTATGTTTTATCTGGTTATATATTTTATTTTAGATTGAGTGTTATTATTGTGTTTCTTTTTCATGTTTTATTCCAGTCTTATATGCGTGGATAGAAAATCATCGTATATATGTACATTAATGAGGTATATTATTCGATAATTTTTTTATATTTTTTATAAATGTATTTATGCAATTCAGCATGAGATATACGATTTTTAAAAAATTCAAAATAAGTATATATACTTGAATTGTGATTAGAAACATTTATCTTTTGGATTTTAGATTTTCAACAAACCTCTCTGTGTCTGACGCCATCGCATGACCCTCCGAATGGGCTGCTCGGCCCAAAGAGGAGGTTATAGGTAAGAGTGGCTTGGGTGGTGGAAGTGATGGGTGGAGAGCAGTTGAAGAGTGGGTAGACGAAGAAGAGGTTGCATTTCACGGAACCGGAGGGAACGCAAACCGGCGGTGGAGGCGCAGGTGGAGGTGGTGGAGGCGCAGGTGGTGGTGGGAAAAGGTCACCGCATTCAATGTTGAGGCCGCATCTACCACCGTTGACGCAGGTGAGGGCGGGGGCGCAGTCACCATTTTGCGTGCATGGGCATCCACAGCCGCCGCATGGTTCTGATCCGCATTGAGAGAAGGTGAAGTTGGAGATGAACGAGAGGATCAGGAAAATGAGTGACACAATCCTTGCCTGCGCCATTCAATTCTTTAACATTGGGACGAGATGAACACGAGAGAGGGTGCGAATTTATCATGTTTGGACGTCGCGTTGGGGGAGCTGCATGTGAATCAAGTGGACTGACTAGTCCCGACTACTACAAGTGCATATATGCATGCTACGCGTAGACAATCAATTACCACTACTGAGGATGCCTTCAACACTACGGCTCCATTTGGTTGCGCGGTTGTGCGGATTCCGCTTTTTAAAAAGCTGAAAAGCTTAAATCATGCAGTCAAATGGGACAGATTAATTCAAAATTGGAAGCTGGATTCTTTGTATAATTTTTGCCTCGAAATCTGTGTTTTGAAAAACTCAGAAACATTGCCTTTTGGTCGGAATCGATTTTTTGAATTGAAAATCAATTTTTTCTGTCAAACATTAACTTCTTTCAAACATTTTTTCTTGAATTAAAAAAAAAACATCACAATAAAAAGCAAAGTCAAAATCATCTTAAAAACAGATTTATTACAAAAGCTACTTTTCAATCTATGTTTTCAAACGGATCCGATGTCAATGGATATACAAATCACCAAGTCTGCCTTCTTTTGTTTAGTCGCAAAAGGTTTTGATATAGGTGAAATATCAATATTATCGGCTTCTTCGTAATATTAATTAAAGATCCACTTGGGGGGGGGGGGGGGGGTTCTATATATATATATTTTTCGTACTTGGATCTTAGTAAGGTTGTGGTTCTAATTTATGAAGTGAAATAATTCTTTTTTCTTTAGATATTTGTAACGGTTTGATTTTCAATATGCTATAATAAAGTTAAACAAGATACGTACAAGCATATAAAAATAAGCAGATCCCAACCCAGGGTTGGGGCATTGAAACGTGGCGAGGGGTAGAACTAGACCAATGTTTTACCTCTGTTTCTGCGACTTGGAATACATTTGGCTGTGGGAGTGGCCTTTTGGATCACTGAAAGAGTCCCGAACTGGCACCCGATCATGTATTCCTCTCTCATCTTTGTCGCATTAGCATGCATAATATATATGAGAATAAAAGATAGCCATGGTGCACAAACTCCTTAATATAATGCCCTTAAATACTCATTAATTCGAATAAAAATTGTTCGTCTTGTTTTTTTTTTACTGGAGCATCGTGATTAGAATTTTCATTTCATTACGACTTTAGTTTTGGTTAAGTTGGTAAATACATCCCCTCTGTATGAAAGAAGTGAAAGAAGTTAAATATTAAGGATAGTCATTTTTCAAAAAAACAAAAATTTGCCTCAATGACAAGATACAATTGTGTCTTATACGATTGATTCTATTGTCCAATGAAATTCACTAATCAATACTTTCGGAAAATACTGGTTTCCATTATGGTCAAATTCGGAAATTTTTTATGGGGGTTGGGGGTATTCAATTCAATTTCATTCAACTTAACTAGTAGTTCTGGTGATACAGAGATGAACCAAATGGGATCAAAATTCTAGTCACAGTAGTAGATATGAATTGAATGGTCAATACATCGAGATGAAATGCAAGAAAGGTTGAAATAGAATCCATCATATTTGTTGATACATGATCATCATATTGTGCATATGGGAATTTGCTACACTTACAATCCCATTGACAATCTGTTACAGGATGCCTATGAGATCGACTTAGGACAGAATGTCCCTAATAACATTGTGTTACCCCCACACATTTAACATACCAAACTTATTACTTTTTTTTAGTCACATGTCGGTCTCACATTATGAGTGATTAGATTTGTCCCATCGCTTGGGCTAATTAAATGAGTTATTCATGCATCCCAATTTCATTGTAATAATTTTAAACCTTACACTACAACACTTAAAATGAAAAACAATGGGCCACTTCATATATGAATTGGATTATTGTGAAGGGACATCACTGGTGACATGATCAGAATGAACCTACGTGAAAATTTCATTTTCCTGCTTTTGATACTTATTAGACAGGATGAGGTTCACTTAAAACCTACTACATATGCAACCATGAAAACAACAAAGCCGTAAATACTTTTGATTTCCATTTATCCATTACTCATCACACCCGACACACATTTCAGCTAAGATAGACTTGCTGATTTATTCTGAGAAGAGGAGACAAGCAACCACAAACCTCTCTTCTTTTATGTCACATATATTATATAGGACGTATAATTACTACTAACACAAGTAAGGAAACCATGAAAGCTCAGACAGTGGTCCACTGGACTGTCTAAGATCCACGAAGGGGGAGTCCAAGAGCTCGGAACAAGGCCCTTGTCCCTTCGATCACATTGTTACCGCACGGCGGCCTTAAACGCAAAGCCCCCCTGCACCCGCTCGCGGAATTACATTGGCTGACCACCTTGGCAACAACTTCCCTTCCAGAGGCTGCTTTGATCTGTATGTTCTTCCCGCAGAGGTACCCACTATTGAAGAATCCAGTCGATATCGCGACGGCGACTTCGAACTGGGTGTGTCTCATGCCATTGCACGAAGGCGCGAATAGGCTGTCCGGACCGTCGAGGAGGTTAAATGTGAGGGTGGCTTGGGTGGTGGGAAAAGTGGTGGGTGGAGAGCAGTTGTAGAGTGGGTAGGATATGAACTTGCAGACGGCTGCGCCGCAGGGAAGGCAAGTTTGAGATGGAGTGGTTGTGTAGCTGGTGGGGGTGATGGTGGGAGTACTGGGCAGATGGGAGCCTGTGGATTTGCGTTGTTGCATACGCCAATAACACAGACAAGGGGGTTAAGGCAACCACCGAATTGAGCACGCAAAGGTGAAGTGGGGGATGAACAAGAGGAGGTGGAGGATGAGGAAGGTGAGTGAGGCAAGCATATCGATGCCTTCACCGCCATTGTTTCCTCTCTGTGAATTGATCAAGTGTTGTTGGAGTTGATTTGGATGAGAGGATGGTGAGGAGAATGTAAGAATGGGTGTGAATTTATAGTGTGTTTCCTTTGAAATGCATGCAAGAGTGGACTATGAAGTGAATTGAACCATGAGTTTTACTTTTAATGGATGTCTATATGTTGCCATGTTGGTATTACTTGAGTGATCTGAGTTACCTTCGACACTACGTCGCTGTCTCTCAACAATGGTCAAGGGTTCACTTGATCTATTTATAAAACCACGGTATCAGTTGTTATAACCTATGTACAGTTGTTTGTACATATGTTGAATCAAACATACATACAATGAACTTGTGTTTATCCATGTATGTGGACCAACCGTAGATGGGATGAAAATGGTATTCCGAGTAATGATGAATTGAACTTCAATGACGCTTGCCCAGTGCTGGAAGATTAAGAAAGTTGGTGACCGAAGCCCCATACCAGAATTTGGGTATGGGTCTTTTGTCAAAATAAGGCCGGCCTTATTCTTTTTCATGAATGATTTTATAATTACTTTCAAAAGGTAGTGGTTCATCTCCTTTCACACTTTATATAGAGTGCTATTTAGTACATGTTTATTAAAACTTATAAACGACATATTATAGTTTTTAACTTAATATAAACAGTTGTATGTTTATTTAAATTTATTAAAACTTATTTAAGTTAAAAATAACTTTAAAAAATCATGATTTCTAAGTTGGGTTAGGGGTATTTTTCAAATTATAATTTAATTTATAAATTATTTTAAAAAAAAATTATGTTGGACAGTCTTACCCTTTACTTTATTAGCTAATGGCAAATCTTTTCATCTTCCCTCTCATCCTCCAAAACCATCACCGATTGAGAGAGAGAGACCAGTGAACCTATCATTTAAAAAAAAAAAAAATCTGAGCTGAGATTGAGAGACAGTGTGTGTGTGTGGAGGAAAAAATAAGATTTGATATCCCAGGTAACTGTGGATTTTTTTTGTTGTAAAATTTAGAATGTGACGTGTCATCTACTGTTATTTTATTTTTTTAGTAATAGAACATTCACTTGTGTTTTTTTATTAATAGGGATCAAATCTATCTTTCTGTCTCTCAAGTTCTATTTTTTAATTAATGTGGAATGCATACATTATTTCATCATTTTTTTTATTGTAGTGGATGAGTGAGTCATTATAAAATTAATTTTATAAGTAAAATCACATTTTGTTATCAAACATAAATTAAATTTAACTTCTACATTTAGAAGAGATATTTTTGACAATTACACAGTAAAAATCTATTTTACAGCTTATTCAAACAAATATTTACAACTGTTTATTCTCTGCTTTTTAACGGCTACAACAAACATGTCAACTGCTTATCAGAAAAGTTATAATATATAATCTATAAGTTATAATTTATAATCTGTAAATTTAAGTTGCAACAAACATGACCTTAATAGTATTGTCGCACTCAGTCTATTTTGCAGACTTATATATACTATAATAGCATAATATATATTGTATTATCATAGTATATGATGTTCTATCATAATATATGAATTAAATCTTTTTTTTCAAAATGAAAAAAATACATTATTGCATCTCGATGTGCATATACTATATTTTTAAAAAGTAAAAGATAATGTGGACTGTAAATGAGGACACAACGGAGGCTAGACATCATTTTCTTTTGGTTAAATAACTATTATTGATAGAGTTTTCTCAATTAATCAATGTTGGATGTTTGCCGCTTTTGGAAGAGGTGGTTCATTAGCGGAGAATTATTAGGGAAAGAGGTTATCCTAAACTAGGGGGGTTCCAAAGATGGAAATCAACTAGTGTAGGGGGCACAGAGTGCAAGTTTGAGATGATTTTAGCCAAGCCTTAACTTTAATGGACCGCACGAATTGGACAATCTGATTGTTCAATGCATATGTGATATCGGATCTTATCACATCAAAGTCATTGTGACTGTCGGGGCATTTTTTTTCGCAATGGGCGACTTTGTATATACAGGGACACTGAAGGTCGAGGCAGGGCTCCTAGGGGTTAGAAGACTCTTCTAACCGTGAACATGTTGATCCCAGGGCCGGTCCGTTTTGTTGATTTTTTTCTCTTTGTCCCTTCTCATACCCCCTCCCTCTTTTCCTTTCAAGTTTGTAATTCAATATTTAGTAATGAAAGCAGATAGTAAATATCTACTGTTACACGTTTTTTTTCAGTCATAATTCCAATCTCATATGCGTCAATAGAAAATCGTCGAAACATAAATTCACATTAAAGAAGTATATGCATCAATGTAATTTTTTTAGATTTTCTATAGATGTATCCATACAATTCATTGGAGCATTTATTTCATTTTTCATAAAAGCATGTATCTCATTAAATGAGATATATTATTTTTAAAAACTTCAAAACACGTGTATACTGAAATTGAGGTTGAAAAATAGGTTGTATATAACATTATTCGTCTTATTTAGATGGCCTCTGTTGGATTTAGACCAAATCCCATTAAAAATTCCAGGGTCAACCCGATTGTAAGAGGTAATTCACATGTTTGAGAAAAATTATGTATGATTTTAGGTTGGGTTGACAAATGATAATTGAAAAGTGACTTCTTTTTTAAGAAATACATCTTTTACATGGTGAACATGTTTTCTCGGAGTGGAATAAGCATGATATCGTTTAGTGAAAGCGTGTAATAACCCAAGGATCATCATTTGGTTTGAAATCCAGATCCACAAACCCTCTGTTCAAATGAAAATCCAGCGGGTCTTCACTATCCTGAGCCGGACCTCTTTGGGTTGGCCTGTAGGACCCTCCCATTTTTAAGAAAAAAAATTGTAATTTTTTAAATTTTTAGACCCAGAGGCATAAAGCCCGGGCCCAGCCTGAACATATGAGTGGGCCGTCGGCCTAGGTCCCAGTTGGGCTTGGACCCATGATTTAAGGGCCGGGAAATACCAACCCATTGTCGAAGGCTATAATAATCATGTTCTTAAATATTAGTGTTCTTATTTTGTATTTATTCTTTTCTTGAAAAGGATGGTTTTGACCTAGTGGTCAAGAAATTGATGAAAATTTTATTTTAAGTTAATTATAAGAGGACATGTCATTTTATCAATTTTAGTCCCCATTGAATCACAAAATTGATCAATTTTCATGTTATTAAATCTTTTTACTTCAATGGTGATACTCATAACAAAATATTTACATATATTATTACAGTACAAACAATGTTTGTTAATAAAACTTAATGTCCTTTAATTGCCGCTTATCTGAAAATCATAGTTATAAAACAGAAGAAATAAAACGGCAATGAATATCACCATTGGAGATTGATGGATTACTTTTGATAGACCATTGCAGCTTCAATGCATGCAACTATCAAAACAAAGTAACGAAGTCTAAGGGTGCGTTTGGTTGCGCGATTGCAAAACTGATTCTGCAGGAATCTGCGATTGCAAACCTGATTCTGCAGGAAGCTCACTTTGTCAGCTTTTTGAAATCGCAGCTTTTGGGCACTATTTGTCTGCAATCGCTGGGTTTAAAACTGCGATTACAAAACTGTTTGGTTGCGCGATTGCAAACGCAGCTTCCTGTAATCGCAATCGCAGCGCAATCGCGCAACCAAACGCACCCTTAATAGGCATCTTAGAAGATAGAGAACGTAACAGACACCACTTTTCTTCCCTTTTATTGTATGTCTATATATAGGATAGATGCAGAAGACCCACGGCCCACGGGGAAGGTTGATCAGATGCATGGGGCCAACATTTGTGCTTATATTCTTCTTTAGGGAAAAAGATACATGTGGTTTTTATTGCAGCTGTAATTACAATTTATTTTTTTTATATATATAAAATTATATAGTCACATTTTGAAGTACATATTATTATATAAAATGAAGTATATAATGAGATACATTAGTTTATTTTTTTATGGTAAAGAAATAAAAAAAACTGACTGCAAAATATACTATGATAATGCAGTATATGCAATGTTATCATAGCGTATGAGCTGCAAAACGGACTGTAAAAATGAGCTGCGTGTATCAGCACTCATTATTGAGGAAGATAAGGCCACTGTCGCAATCAAAGGGTCTCTAACATCCACTTCCGCATAAATTTGTCAATCGGACGGATATGGATCGAATAAGCTTATATCCATATCCGTATCCGAACTGGATACCCGAAAAAATATCTGTATCCGATATCCGACAAAGTAACTATCCATATCCAATCTGAAAAGCCGGATTTGGATACAGATAATTATCTGAAATATCCAAAAATTCAAAATGAATGTATAATGATAAAAATATCCAAAGATCAATTATCCAAAAATAAAAATCATATATCTAAAATTTAAAATATGTAAAAAAAACTAGTAATTACTTAATATAAAACATAAAATTATAAGTATTTACATAAAACATTACATGCTTTAGAGTAAAAATAAAAATAAAAACTCATATTAATCCTAAAAATATAAATATAAAAATAAATAAATAATATAATAATAATGTTTTCGGATACGAATATTTTTCAGATTGGATACAGACATATCTGTATCCGATCCTATTTTTTTCGGGTACAAATATAGATTTTTTGGATATCATATATTTTCTTAATTTTTTGATATGGATTCGAATCAGATACATATATTTTTTCAGATAATTGACAAATTTATTTTGTCTAGTAGTGATGGGAGAGAGAATCTACAGGGCTGTCGCTGCATATGTTGTTTATGCAGATGAAACCACTTTTGCTATCACTGCACATCCTACATGCACCTCCGCCGGTAACTTGGCCTACTATGGTCTCTGGTTGGGCGATATCGATTTGGGCACACGTGGTGAAATGAGTGAATGATATAAGAATAGAGAGATGAACGGAGGGAGGGTGTGTGAATTTATAGAGCCCAGATCGATGGAGTTGTGATGAATGTGGCGTCCTTTTTTTAAAAAAAGAAAGAAAAAAAAAGAGTCAAAATGGATAAGATCGCGGCTCCGATATCAGTGGTCAGCAATTCTGAGACCAAATACTTCGATAAGATCATATTATATAGATAGAATGAATTTGTTTAAGTTTTATATACACGATTCTTTTGTAAATATCAAACAAATTAATGCTAATTTTTTTTTATACTAGAGTGGCTATATGTCACTTACGTGAGTATCACAGAGATCTTTTATGGCTTTCATGTATAGAACCTGAACTCATGACCTACAATAATCTTGGAGATAATTTTGACGGATAGAGTATGAATTCCTTTGATATCATTTTTCTTCTATTTGCCATGAGGGGTTAAGGGGGCTTAAGATAACGGAAATGAATTAATTCTTATATTAGGGGTTAATTGTGTAATGAACCAAAAAGTTAACTATTAAATAACAATTTATAATTTTTTTGAATAGTATATATATTTTCATATTCTTAAATATTTATGATAAATGAAGTAGTGTTATCTAACAATATTAAATAATAATGATTGCAATATTCATCAATTATTATAAGCTTCTTATTAAGTATAACAAGGATTTCTTTCTTGGTGATAATTTAATTTTTATAAAGTTATTGATATAAATGAAAAATCAATTAAAAAAAAGGTAGGTGCAAAAATCCTTCTTTTTTCTTTTTCTTTGAATTCCCCCATTTTAATTAAATCTACAAGATGAAAAGAGAATGCAAGTAGATCATACAATATCTTAATTGAATTCCATATAACGATCATAATTTTTTTATTCTTGATATACATCTATAGAATCCTATTTCATTGCACTTACACTGCATGCAACTATATATCAAAACAAAGAAATGACAATGTTATATTTAGAGTGCTATTAAATGAAGTTCACGCAGATAATCCATAAATTTCCTTGCTATCCAACAAAATATATATCTCTTTAATAATTTTTTATATTTTTTATCCAATAGGACCATGCAATACACCATAAAAATATTGTATTTATATTTTATTAAATGATATTTTCTATTTAAAAAATTAAACATGTACTGCCATCAACAATACTTTTTCTTACATGTATTTAGTATCAATCGAAGCAAAGTTTAAAATAGACATTTCAGAATATAGGATATCATATCACATAACATTTACCAATGAAACCATAACATTTAAAATTAGAAATGGATCCGAAAGCTTTTGTGCATCTATTCTTTAAGCAGGCCACTCTTACAATCACTGTTTCTCTGACATGCCCAGTAGTAACCGACGAGGGCCGTCGCTGCATACGTTGTTCATGCATCTGAGCCCAATTTCGCAATCACTGCATCTGTTACATGCACCTCCGCGAGGAACCCGTGGTGGTGGTGGTGGTGGGCGCGGGCACGTAGGATCCCCGCGGGGGTTGTCGCTGCATGTGCCGCGTATGCAGAAGAGGCCGGACATGCAATCCCAGTAATATGTACACGGCATCCCGCAGGGAAGCTGCGGTGGTTGCGGACTGGATGGCGGGGCGATGTTGGGTTTGGCATCGGCGAAGTGAGGGATGAGGAGGAGGAGGTGGAGGAGGGGAATGAGCATTGCATAAGCCATTGATTGATTGATGTTTGGGTGTGTTGAGACGAGTGTGCGTGGTTGAATTTATATATGGAGGAGTCGTGATGATGAAGGCGTTTATGTGTTGAGTTTATGTCTTTCATTATGGTTTCTGGATCGTCAAATTAATTAAAAAGAATTGGTCTGGTGGAGTTTTCTCATGGTCTTGTAACGAATTCTAAATCTTGGGATGCAATTAATTAAAACACCCCCCCCCCCCCCCCAGTAAACGGAATAAACGAGTATAAGGATAGTATAAGGATGGTATAAGAATGGATAAAGAAATGATTGTTTGTTTGCAGGGTATAACTTGGTATTACTAAGCCAGTTTAAATGAGTATAAGAGAGTATAACAATTCTAAGTAACCCCTAGGATAAGTTATACTCACTTTATCTATTCCCGTGGGTCCACATATCAAATCAGCTTTTTACATTTTATCACATCAAATCACCTATCAACACCTCTTATACATCAAATGGCCCACATGTCAAATCAACTATTTTACACTTTATTTATATTTTATTTTTTATCAACCAAACAACTCAACATTTATTCTTGCGTTTTTTAATGAGAAAAAAAAACAACCAAACATAAAATCTCTTATTCTTGTAGATTTGTTATCTATACTGACATAGTTATCTATCCAGAATAACTCAATTCTGCTATCCAAACGGGGACTTAGAGAATAAACGAACAAATCAAAAGAAAAAACACAAAGAATTACGTGGCTTGGAAAATCTTGCTTACATCCACGGAGCACACCAGAGATCAATTTACTATCAACGAAAAGTTTTTATAATGGTGACGCTGAAAATAAAAACCTTAAAACCTAATGCAAAATATGAAATACATTTTTATATTAACATCTCATTAAAAACAAAAATGTCAATTAAAGAAAAACACTCCAAAAAATGTCAAGCTTGACCGTATGACCCTGCGTAGCGTCAAGAATGCTTCGCGCACATCATCATGCTCCATAATATATAACAGGTCTTTGCTCTTATAGGAACCACCCCCCGTTATATTAATCATGGTGGTCACTCACTTTCATTTCCTAATTTTTTGTATTTCATCGCAGACATATTATTGGTATGATATGAAATTATTAATAGGTAGCCTTGAATAACCCACCTCTCATCATAACATGCCCCACGTTAATCATAGCCATCCAATTTGAGATCGACGTCCATAGCCATGAGTGAGTTTAAAATTGTAAAATATTTTACTTAGTCTTGCTTACATCCCATTTAGTATGCATATATTTAATCTTTTTGATATACATACCTATATGAAGTATATATTAATTTTTTATAGAAAATAAAATATATGCTCATATGAAATAAATGTATATATTTAATTTATATTTTCTATAATAGTTTATACGGAGATAGTGAAATATATATTGAGTTAACTAATTTTATATACTTTGTGAGATGGGACAAATACAAATAGAGCTGTAAAATAGATTGAATATATAAATGCTCATTGAATATTTTGAGATCTGGAGGCGTGGGACTTTTTAAAAAAATTATGAAAAGTTTTATTTTCAAGGAAATATTAGTATTTAGCTTTGAAGGGTTGAAAAATAATTGATTTAGATTTTTTAGCAATTTTTAAATTTATTTTGATTTTCTATGATTGCTACATTGAGTCTCAAATTATCTTTCTAAAATATAAGTTTAAATGATATCTTTGTATGTTTTGTGATCAGTTAGTTTATTCATATTCATTTTTTTAATTTTTAAAGCTTTATTTTTTGTAATGAGAATAATGAGATTTAAAGTTTTTTTAATTCTATCTCATGACTCTCTTGTCTCCCCTTGTTCTAATTCTTGGTTCACCCCTGTATGTACTCCTTTTTTAGTTAGATTTTCATGTACAATTAAGAGGCAGCCCTAGAATTTGAGAGAGATTTGTAGCTCCATCATACAAGTTGTGTATTCGAGAAATTAATAAAAATTTTATCTTTCCTTTCCATTGATGTAAATTAAATATATTTTCAAACTATGGTTTTGTGCTTCTTTTTCGTTTTTAAATATCTAAATATACCACACGACATTATGTTCGTAAAGGATGTTTCCAAGAAGTCTATTGTTACAACTGGAGTTGCCTTCAAAGTTACGTCGTTGGAACTCATAATGGTGAGGGTTGTACTCGTTTTTTAAAAAATTGAGCATTATAATTGGACATGTTGGGCACGGGTTGGTTAAATTCTTGCAATGATTTTCAAGATGAAAAATTGGAGCTAACCATAGAATTGGTGGAACCAATATAATGGGTACACATACATTGAATGAGTGCAACTGCAATCAAGGGGTAGCTAGGTATACTGAGTTACGGCAACTAAGGTGGCTAGATACATTGAGTGCTTGTTTGGATATTGTGCAAATAAGGTTAGGATTTTATTTGCACTCGGTGAAACACAATATCTTGTTTGATTATAATAATTAAGTGTAACAAATAAAATCTTAAGGTTCTCATTTGCTTTATCAAATAGGGCAATCAAAATCTCAATCAACCCTATGTATTGTTATTTGTAACAGTTTTTATTTTCTCACCTCTCAAGTGTATGTAACATAATTTTACATTTTACTCTAACAAATTTATTAAAATCCATATTATCCAAGACAAATATTTCATCTCCTAATCGTATCTTAAGAAGTAAAATAGATAATTACATTTTATAAATTTATATAACTTAGAATAATATAATTATGTGGATAAAAAATATTAATGTGGCATAAAAAATTATAAATGGTATGATAGGAAAGATTTTGGAAATTCTTTAGAATACACTATTAATTCTTTAATTAATGCTGTCAATGGGTTGCATATGGTCTACAAATATGGACTAACTAGTAGTTCTTTTTTTTTTTCCTTGTCAACAAAAACCAAAGAGTTGTGATTTCTTCATCAACAAAAACCAAAGAGTTTTTAGGTTTCTAAAATCACCCCTAGCTTCTCCTTGTGGTTCTTATTCTAACACAAGATTAAGTTGTTTTTGGCTTTCCTTTGTTTCCTCTTTCATGTTGCATTTCTATGCAACTTTCAGCCCTTTGTAATCCCCTCAAAGTTATAAAAAGTTTATCTTTTTTCAAAAAAGAAAAGCCATTGTTATTCAATATCAAATATTTTCACTATACTACCCCAACCCTCCCACAACCTACCTTTTCCGCAAACAAAAGAGACAAGTCATTGTTACGTGAAAATAACCGGAAAAGATATGTTACTTAGATCTCAGATGTTGCTACGAGATGCCTTTTTGTTTTTGAGTGAACTTTGGGCATAAGAGAGATGATTTTTATGGAACGAATTGATTCCTCTTCTCTTATGTGGATGCAGGCAAATCATCCAAATGCATAAAATTTGTTATTTTTATTATGCATTTTGTTTTGTTTTTCTTTGCTCTATAATTGGTCTAAAGTTGCAACGGTTGAAATCTAGAGTCATTGATTCAACAAACATATAATAGACAAACAACCAAAATAGATTATGGATTTTGAGAAAAATAGAAATATTATAAATACAATCACCTGCATCATCAAGCATGTATCTAGATTTGAATAATCCAAAAAAATTTCAATTATATATCCACAAGATTAACACTTCCATTTTCTAAAAAGGCAAGGATAAGTAAAAATGATTTGCGTAATTCAACTATTACCTTTATCTGGCAATGGAACTTAATGGAATAAAAACAGTTTTGTCTTATTTGACAGGGATTAGATTTTTCTGAGTAAATAACAATATGGAGTACTATGATGTCCAACTTAATTCCCTTTCTTCCTGATAAACTTAAAAAGTTTTAGTCTTGTTATATAAGGCATAAGCTACTTCCATTTTTTACTGGCCTCTGTTATTGAACTTGTACGTCTTTTGTAATCCAAGTTTACATCTAAAGCAAAATATGTGAAAATCTAAAAGAGAGAGTATGAGTAATTCATGAGCTAATTTTTTTTATTAACACATATAATTAATGTTAAAGCTATTTACTTTATTTATACTAATAATTAAAGAAATGGTAAAAATTATAATCCATTTCTCAAGTGGACTAGTTAAATCATTGATTTAGATTAAAATAATATTCTATTAACATAGATATTCTGATCATCTCTGTTGTGGAATGATATCAAAATCCAATTTTATACAATGATTATACCATTTAATATACCACTACCTAATTAAGGAGGACTTAATGAATATCAACAATTTAAATATCCAGTTTTCTACATTCGTGTTCATACTTTACACCGCATACTTGTCAAGTTATTTATTTATACTGATCATCAACAGAAACAAAATCTCAACTCATCATGTGATCACCCAGGTTTATTGTGACGAAGTTACCAACACAATATTTCATCCATAAAAACCGAAATTATAACGTACACCGAGAAAAGTTTTCCTTCTATTTGTTGTATGAGAACATAATCGAAGATATCAAACGTACTTCTCTTCTTCTCATTTATTATCAAACAAAAAACAAACCATACAGGGAAAACATGGAGGGGTACGCGTTCTTAGTGCCACACGGGTGGTGGTGGTGGTGGGCTGCCTGGGAACCAGCGAGGGTAACTGCATATGTTGTTCATGCAGATGAGGCCATCAATGCAATCACTGCATTTCTGACATGCACCTCCATAGGGTACTCGGCCTGGTAGTGGTGGGCAGCTAGGGAACCCGCGAGGGTTGCTGCGGCATCTATGGTTTCTGCAGACCAGGCCAGTTTTGCAATCTCTGGTTCTCCAACATCGCCCTCCACAAGGAACTCGGCTTGGTGGTGGTGGTGATGGTGGTGGTGGTGGTGGTGATGGTGGTGGTGGTGATGGTGGGGGTGGTGGTGGTGGTGGAGGGGGTGGTAGTGTTGGTGGTGGGCAGTCAGGGTACCCGTGACATCTATAGTACATGCAAAAGAGGCCAAATCCGCAATCTCTGGTTAACAAACATTGCCCTCCACAAGGAACTTTGCTTGGTGGCGGTGGAGGTGAAGGTGGTGGTGGAGGATCCACTGGAGGTGGAGGTGGGGAATCAAGAGAGGGTGGGGCGATGTGGATTTGGGCATTGGTGAAGTGAGGGATGAGGGAGAGGATGAGGAGCGAAACAAGCATTACATGCGCCATTAATTGCTATTTAGTTCTTGAAACGGGTGAATGATGAAGGTGGAGAGATGAGACGGGGTAGTGTGTGAATTTATAGAATCCTGGTTGGTCAAGCTGTGATGAGGGAGTGGCGTTCTATTTCGGAGGCGGCCAAATTCACACAGTAGAACAATAATGGGCTCTTGCAGGTAAGGGATGTAGCATGAGGAGTACTGTCATGTGCAGTGTAATCCACATTGTTTATTTGTCTAATAAGTATTGCAGTTACCTTATTATCACGTCATTGGAGGCACACGGTGGCCATGGTTGTACTTGTTTGCAATTGAAAAAACTGAAATTTAATTATTGTGGTGACGGCAAGAACCGCTTGCGGGGGTTTCTGATCGACAATAAAGGTTTACAATAATGAAATGGTAAGTTCGAGTTCAATATTTATTTTTACAAAACAAAAAAACCCACTCCCGCATAAGATGACGTGATGGGAGATGGAATTGGCCAATCCGATCCTACATGCATCATTAAAAATATATAATTCCATATATATTGTTATACAAGATACATATATCATTATATTTTTTAATATTTATTAAAAATAAGATCATTTAATTTAAAATTTAGCGATACACATTTTTCATTAAAGCATATACATAGTTAGATGAAATTTATTATTTTAAAAATAATAATAATAAATATAGCAAATATTTTAAATCATAAAAAAATTAAATCTAACAATTTTTTCTTTAGATTTTTGTGAAAAAGAAAAAAAAATCTATAAATATCAATAAATATTTATACTGACAGAGATATTTTTATGATCTTTGTTGTGAAATGACATTAAAATATCCAGTTTTATACGGTGAATATACCATTTAATATATCACTAATTAAGGAGGACTCAAGGAATATCATCAATGTACCAGTTTTATATATTCATGTTCATACTTTTCATATTGCAACTATCAAACCAAAGAAACACACCGCACATTTTCAATTTATTTTTTATAGTCATCATCATCAACAGACAAAAAAAAAGTGTCAACTCATCACACGGGTTTGTTGTGACGAAATTGAGATTTCATCGGTAAAAACATTTATCCTCAGGTTTATTGTTACGAAATTATCAATGAAATATTTCACTGGTAAAACTTTTGACCGTCTAAAATTACCAAAAAAAAGTTTTCCATATATTTGTTGTATAGTCTGAGCAAATAAAAAGACACAGCAAAGACTTCTCTTCTTCCCAATGTTACAACTTACCCATAATACCTATCAAGCAAACCAAAGGACCTATACAAGGAAACCCAAAGAAGGAAAAGATGGAGTGGTACGCGTTCTTAGATCCAGGGTTTGCTGGGCTGCAATATGGGTACCCGCGAGGGTGATTGCATATTTTTTTCATGCAGATGAGGCCATCAACGCAATCATTGTATCTCTGACATGCACCTCCGCAGGGTACTCCAGGTGGTGGTTGAGGTGGCGGTGGTGGTGGTGGCGGTCAGGTGGAGGTGGAGGTTCCAGTGAAGGTGGAGGTTCCCGGGCATTGATGAAGTGAGGGATGAGGGGGAGGAGGAGGAGGAGGAACAAAACAAGCATTGCATGCGACATTAATGGCTACTTGGGTCCTGAAACAAGTGAATGATATGGGTGGACAGATGAGACGAGAGAGTGTGTGAATTTATAGTCCTGATTTGTGGAGTTGTGATGGGGGCCGGTGTTCCATTTCAAAGGAGGTCAAATTCTTTAGTACAAGAAAACGGTTGATGGAAGTGGGATAACCAGGGGACGTAGCATTTGATGAAAGCTGTTGGTATATTATTTAAAATACAATTTTATTTATCTCATTTAAAATCCAATAAAACATATACATCGTTAGATGAGATATATATATTGTTAATTTTTTATTTATCGTTTATTAAAAATAAATTTATTAAATTAAAATTAAAATCATATACATTTTCATCAAAACATTTACATCGTTAGATTATGTTTACTGTTTTATAAAAAATAAAAATATATGTGATCTGTGTTTCTGTAAAAAAGATTTAGTCAAAGGAAAATGATATATTCAAATATCACAAATATAGTCTCATTTTTAGTGTTTATTGATTTAAAAAAAAACATATAATTGAAAAAATATTCTGCTATATGAATTAAAATATGTTTGAGATGTATTTATACGTAATTTTTTCTTATATATATATATATAACACATGTAAGCGTTCTAATAAATAATGGAGTTACCTTCACCATCACGTCATGGGACGCTCAGGTCAAGGTTGTACTTGTTTGTAATTGAAAAAATTACACTTTAATTATTGTAGTGACAGGAAGTCAGCAAGAACGCTTCTCAACGAACACGCTGAATTTCTTCGAAGTATTGCTGGGCGGTATGATCTTCCACCTGTTAATCTTCTTGAGTTCAAAACAATTGAGGTAGGTATATTGCTTGTCATCAAAAAAAGGAGTTCAAAGATTATGAGTTGAATCAGATTCCACCACTTCACCACTGTAATTGCGTGGATTAAAAGGAAAGATTTGCGTCCTTGGACTGCTATTAGGAGCCTTCATCTTATCCAGCACGGTTTTCTCAATTTTATAGAGTGGAAGGTTTCACGTATCCATATAGAGGGAAACGCCCCGGCTGACCTTCTTGCATTTTTTCAATTTGCGAGAGGAGAATCAATCCTATCTACCTCCAACTGGCATGAGCTTGATGCTGCTGTTGCACTAGATAAATCTGGAGTCCCATAAAAAAAGCTAATATCCTAGTCTCTTTGGTGGTTGTAAAACTAGTACATCATCCACTTTTGTTGTCATTTCAAAGCAAGATTATATTACAGGAGAAGTTGAATGATGGCAAAGGGATACATGTCGACTTGGCTTTTCCCTTCCCTCCTTTGCTATCATGAAGGCCTATCTTGTTTTCCTTTTGTGCTTTATTCGTACTCTTTGTAAAGTTCTTTTCTTTGTAGAAATACAAAAAATTGATTACCAATAAAAAAAAAACATTTGCGGGGTTTCTTATTCTTAAATTTTTTAAAAATATTAATAAACATAATACAATAATGAAATAAATAAGTTCGCGTTCACTATGTATTTTTTTATAAAAAGCACTAACCCATGAATGGACATGCGTAGTCAGGAATTTGAGTAATTCATGCGCTAATTTTTTTTATTAACACATAATATTAAAGGTATATATTTACTTTATATATACTAATTAATTAAAGAAATGGTATAAATTATTATCCATTTCTCAAGTTGACTAGTTAACCATTGTTTTAGATTAAAATGCTATTCTATTAACATATATATTCTTATCGTATGCGTTGTGAAATGATATTAAAATATCCAGTTTTATACAATCATTATACCATTTAATATACCACTACCTAAGGAGGACTTAATGAATATCATCAATGTAAATATCCAGTATTCTACATTCTTGTTCATACTTTACACCGCACACTTGTCAAATAATTTATTTATACTGCTAATCCACAGAGAAACAAATTCTCAACTCATGGCACAAAGGGTTTTTTTTTTAAAAATTATCAACACAATATTTCATCCAAAAAAACCCGAAATTCTAACGTACACCGAGAAAAGTTTTCCCTTTATTTGTTGTATGAGAACATAAAGGCATCAAACGTACTTCTCTTCTTCCCATTTATTTATCAAACAAAACAAACCATAAACGGACCATACAGGGAAAACAAGGAGGGGTACGCGTTCTTAGGGCCACACGGGTGGTGGTGGTGGGGGGCTGCCTGGGAACCAAGGGAACCAACGAGGGTAACTGCATATGTTGTTCATGCATATGAGGCCATCAATGCAATCCCTGTCTCTCTGACATGCACCTCCGTAGGGTACTCGGCCCGGTGGTGGTGGTGGTGGTGGGCAGCTCGGGAACCCGCGAGGATTGCTGCTGCAAATGTTGTTCATGCAGACGAGGCCAACAATGCAATCACTCTGTCCCTGACATGCACCTCCACAGGGCACTTGGCCTGGTAATGGTGGTGGTGGTGGTGGTGGTGAGCACCAAGGGATTCCGCGAGGGTTGTTGCTGCATCTATGTTGTCTGCAGACCAGGCCAGGTTTGCAATCTATGTTTTTCCCACATAGCCCTCCACAAGGGCTTAGTGGTGGTGGAGGAGGTGGAGGTGGTGGAGGTGGAAGTGGAGGTGGAAGTGGAGGGCAGCTAAAGATCCAGCGAGGGTTGGTGCTACATCTATGGTTTGTGCAGAACAGGCCAATTTCGCAATCTCTGGTTGTCCAACATAGACCTCCACAAGGAACTCGGCCTGGTGGAGGTAGAGTTGGAGGTGGAGGTGGAGGTTGCAGATATGGTGGGGCGATGTGGATATAGGCATTGGTGAAGTGAGGGATGAGGGGGTGGAGGAGGAGGAGTGAAACAAGCATTGCATGCGCCATTAATTGCTATTTGGTTCTTGAAACGAGTGAATGATGATGGGGATGGCGAGATGCAAGGGAGCTTGTTAGAATTTATAGAGTTCTGGCACGTCAAGGTGTGATGAGAGGGCGGCGTTCCATTTCAAAGGAGGCCAAATTCTCCTGTACAAGAATAATGAGTGATCACTATTCACTAATAAGTAGAAAAATGATAGTCCAATTTCATGTACAATCTTGTATGTTTGAGTGATTATAGATTTATTGTTTTTTTTTACACATATTTGTCAATTAAAATATATATTATTATAAAAAATAAAATATATATTAAAATACAAATGTATATTATTTTAAAAAAACATTGTTTATGTATAAAACTGAAGAATGAGACCGCAAAACGAACCAACTAAATGAGCCAATGGATTTACCTTCATCAACATGTCATTGGAGCTCAAGGTGGTCAAGGTTGTACTTGATTGCAATTGAAAACGCTGAACTTCAATTATTGTGGTGATAACGAATCACCAAGTTTTTTTTTTACACTGATGAAATAATAAGTCAGAATTTAATATCACGTTATTGAGTTTGCATTTGTTAATGCGTATGCAATTTTATTTTTTTAATACAAAATGATTGTTTTTTAAAAAATATAAAAAAAATACAAATTTTAGGAGTTAAATTTATTTAAGTTATTTTATTTAAAATTTTATTTTTCAAACGTATTTTCAAATGCTACTTAAAAATGGAATGTAGAATGTGCCAAATGGTCTTTCATTGGCACAGCCAATATGGAACCGAGCGGATGTGTTTGGATTCCTATGAAACAAACACCAAAAAATCTATAAATACCAATAAAAAAATTACAAAGTAACCTCAAAAGTGATAATACGGGCCCTGAGTATTTGGAAGAAGTAAGTCTTCATGGAATGAGATCAAAAAATTAAAGCCCATTAGAAGCTCACATTTTTGAGAAGAAAGTATGGCAGCTGACCTTACCTCAATAAATTAATCCAATCATCTTGATTTATCTGGAATTTGAGATGTTTTGTACTCGGTATTGGACTGTTTGAGGAGAATTTGTGCATGTATTCGAATGATACTGATTGGTAGAACCCCTGTCACTATCTAGCATGGCCAGCTAGGTTGAGCGTTTTTCAATAACGTGCTGATGCACCATATGCACTTATTTTGTTATCATATGAAAATCTCATGATCAACGTGAAAGAATATAAGCCGCAAAAGAAAATAAGCTAACAATGAAGAAGTTAATTTACACCGCACACTTGTCAAATAGTTTATTTATACTGCTAATCCACAGAGAAACAAATTGTCAACTCATCGCACCCCGGTTTATTGTGACGAAATTACCAACACAATATTTCATCCAAAAAAACCCGAAATTCTAGCGTACACTGAGAAAAGTTTTCCCTTTATTTGTTGTATGAGAACATAAAGACATCAAACGTACATCTCTTCTTCCCATTTATTTATCAAACAAAACAAACCATAAACGGACCATACAGGGAAAACAAGGAGGGGTACGCGTTCTTAGGGCCACACGGGTAGTGGTGGTGGTGGGCTGCCTGGGAACCAAGGGAACCAGCGAGGGTAACTGCATATGTTGTTCATGCATATGAGGCCATCAATGCAATCCCCGTCTCTCTGACATGCACCTCCGTAGGGTACTCGACCTGGTGGTGGTGGTGGTGGTGGGCAGCTCGGGAACCCGCGAGGGTTGCTGCTACATATGTTGTTCATGCAGACGAGGCCAACAATGCAATCACTCTGTCCCTGACATGCACCTCCACAGGGCACTTGGCCTGGTATTGGTGGTGGTGGTGGTGGTGAGCACCAAGGGATTCCGCGAGGGTTGTTGCTGCATCTATGTTGTCTGCAAACCAGGCCAGGTTTGCAATCTATGTTTTTCCCACATAGCCCTCCACAAGGGCTTAGTGGTGGTGGAGGTGGAGGAGGTGAAGGAAGTGGAGATGGTGGAGGTGGAGGTGGTGGTGGGCAGCTAAAATCCAGCGAGGGTTGGTGCTACATCTATGGTTTGTGCAGAACAGGCCAATTTCGCAATCTCTGGTTGTCCAACATAGACCTCCACAAGGAACTCGGCCTGGTGGAGGTAGAGTTGGAGGTGGAGGTTGTAGATATGGTGGGGCGATGTGGATATAGGCATTGGTGAAGTGAGGGATGAGGGGGAGGAGGAGGAGGAGTGAAACAAGCATTGCATGCGCCATTAATTGCTATTTGGTTCTTGAAACGAGTGAATGATGATGGGGATGGAGAGATGCAAGGGAGCTTGTTTGAATTTATAGAGTTCTGGCACGTCAAGGTGTGATGAGAGGGCTGCGTTCCATTTCAAAGGAGGCCAAATTCTCCTGTACAAGAATAATGAGTGATCACTATTCACTAATAAGTAGAAAATTGATAGTCCAATTCCATGTACAATCTTGTATGTTTGAGTGTTTATAGATTTATTAATTTTTTTTACGTATATTTGTTAATTAAAATATATATTATTATAAAAAATAAAATATATATTAAAATATAAATGTGTATTAATTAAAAAAAAATCATTGTTTGTGTATAAAACTGAAGAATGAGACTGTAAATCAAACCAACTAAATGAGCCGTCTGCAATGGATTTACCTTCACCACCACGTCATTGGAGCAAGGTGGTCAAGGTTGTACTTGATTGCAATTGAAAAAGCTGAACTTCAATTATTGTGGTGATAATGAATCAGTAAGATTTTTTTTTTTACAATGATGAAATAATAAGTCAGAATTTAATATCATGTTATTTAAGTTTGCATTTGTTAATGCCTATGCAATTTTATTTTTTTAATACAAATAATTGTTTTTTAAAAAAATGTAAAACAATTTGATTTTTAAGAATTGAATTTATTTAAGTTATTTTATTTAAGATTTTATTTTTTAAACGTATTTTTAAATACTACATAAAATAGAATGTGGAATGTGCCAAATGACCTTTCATTGGCACAGCCAATATGGAACCGAGCGGATGTGTTTGGATTCTTATGAAACAAACACAGAGAAATCTATAAATACCAATAAAAAAATGACAAAGTAACCTCAAAAGTGATAATACGGGCCCTGAGTATTTGGAAGAAGTAAGCCTTCATGGAATTAGATAAAAAAAATTAAAGCCCAGTGGAAGCTCACACTTTTGAGAAGAGAATAAGGCAGCTGACCTTACCTCAATAAATTAATCCAATCCTCTTGATTCATCTGGAATTTGTGATGTTTTGTACTCGATATTGGACTGTTTGAGGAGAATTTGTGCATGTATTCGAATGATACTGATTGGTAGAACCCCTGTCACTATCTAGCATGGCCAGCTAGGTTGAGCATTTTTCAATAAAGTGTTGACACACCTAATCTTAAAAATCGTTTTGTAAATCAATTCTAAAACTATATGCACTTATTTTGTTATCATATGAAAATTTCATGATCAACGTGAAAAGAATATAAGCCGCAAAAGAAAATAAGCTGACAATGAAGAAGTTAATTTAGGGTTGAAATCGATGTGGTTCAATAACAAAAATAATAGCCCACGTACTAAGAAGTGATTGATAGTGTTTCTATTTTTCTTACACTGGGAAAGTCTACCAGAGTCAAATTTAGTAAGATTTTTATCGGAATTAACCCGGACCGCCATATGGTGCGAGTGCAACTCAACCACCTCACCAGCTAGGATTGGCAAACCTAGTGTTTGCTCTTTTAATTCGTCCTTATCAAATTTTTATTATCTTGTTTAAAACGGAGCTATAAATTTATAAATTAAAACCAGCTATACTTTTAAAATATAGGAAAAGATTTAAATAACCTCCTTGTAAACTGCGTGAAGTTTAAATAAATCTCTTATTTTTCTTAAAATCCATATAACCTCCTCAAAATACCTTGTATATCCAAATAACCCACGAGTTAAACTTTCATTGACAAATGAATAATATTATGTGAATATTCAGTTTGGTTAACCCTGACTAAGAACATAGTAAACCAAAAAACCCTCTCAAATTGTTTAAAATGCGATAAACCCTCAATAAATGATGATTTTACACATCTGGATGCATTATAAAACCTTATATAGAGGGTAAAATTATCATTTATAGGGGATTAATTTTTCACATTTTTAATACATTGTGGGTTTTTTTCATATACTATATTTTCAGTGAAGGTTAACTCGATAAAATATTAGCAAAATAATCTAAATTTGTCAACAAAAATTTAACTCACGTGACTATTTGAATTTACGTATGTGTTTTAGGGGGTTATATGGACTTTTAGAAAAGTTAAGGGGTTAGAAAGATTTCAGGTAGTTTACAGGGGATTGTATGGATTTTTCCCTAAAATATATTATCAACCAATTTTTTTTATAAAGTTTTTCTTTTGTTTTGAAAATGTAGAAACAAAATTTAAAATAAAAACTTAATGTCCCGTTGAGATGGGGGAATAAGGCGTGGAATAGGTGGTAATAGGTGGGAATGGACAAAAAAAAGTTGTTTGGGTGGAGAGAATAAGTGGGTATAACTGTGCAGAATTAGGAGAAAATAAGCTGATATTTGTATTGCAGATCCCTCTTGGAATTGTGTTATTCTTCCCCTGGTTTAAGGAGACCCTCTGTCAAATCATCTGTCATTACATCAAATCACATGTCATCGTCAATATTCTAAAAAATGCTGGGCGCTAGTCAGACGGTTAGAAATGGACTATGGATTAATCGATCAGTTGGAGATTAAGCAGGGATAAATCGGTTGCTTTATAAATAACAAAAAATATATATGTACATATATTTAATAATATGATATATATTTTTTTAAATATGAAAAAGATAAAATAAATGCTTAATATATGGATGACAAGGAATTATACGTTACAATGTATAAAATAAGCATTTTGTAGTGATATAACAACAAAAATCACATGCAAACTTCAAGTGATACATGGATAATAAACACTTACAATTTCATGAGTTTCGAGGTTTTACTTCACCGGCGTAAAGACCAGACAATAATTTTCACTCAATGTAATCTATTTCAAAATATTGAATTTTTTTTTTATAATGAACAAGATGTAGGCTATACGAAGGGGAAAAAAAAATAAAAACATTATTTGGATTCATAACCTAATAATCATAGTATGATATTAATAATTAGGAGGAGAACAGTAGTCAGAAGAAATATAAAAAAAAGTGAACAAAAGTTAAAAAAAAAAAAATCACTGATGGGATCGTTTTCTTCTTCTCGCTCTCCGCACTGGTTGGACCGTTGCCGGCTTGCCAAAATTGTATCGAGTGGTGGAAGATGGTCTGCCTGGTGCAACAAGGGGGTATATAAGGTCTCAACATCCACTCGACAACTATCATTGCTAAGGTTTTTTTTTTTTTCACAGGCCTCCGTGTAATATGTCGGGTGAAGGAGGTTGTTGCAGTTAGGTTGGGTCAGAATCCGACCCAGCTACGCCCACATTTTCAGTAAAATTGGCATATTCGGCCTGTCTAAACAACCGATTAAAGGCTGATTCAGCCCGTCTAGACAACCGATTAAGGGCTGGCCGCTTAGGGGACCGATATGATTTCCCCTTTGACGGAGTGACTGAGGGCCGATTCCGTCTAGGTGGGCACTTAATTATCATCTAGGTCTGCTTTTTAGAACATTGGTCATTATCTCTTATACATTAATGAACTCACATGTCAATTTTTTTTCACATTTTATTCATTATCAATCAAACAACTCAATATATATTATTACGTTTCTCAATTAGGATAACAAAAACACAATTAAATGTAAAATTACTTATTCTATTAGGGCCAGTTTGGATAGAAGCATAAGCTATTCTGGAGTTTATATATATTTCAGGAATTGTTAACTTTGTAAATGGAATAAAAGATTTTATGTTTGGTTGTGTTTTCAGTTATTCTCATTTGGAAATTTAATAATAAAAGTTGGAGTGTTTGGTTGATGAATAATAAGATGAGAATAAGATGTAAAAAGTTGATTTGACATGTGAGTCCCATTGATGTATAAGAGGTGATGACAGTTGATTTGCTGTGATGTATGTGATTTGATAGTGGGTTTCCTTATTCCAGTGGAGGAATAACACAATTCTATTGGTGAACTTGGAATATAAATATCAGTTTATTTTCTTCTTATTCCGCATAGTTATACCCCCTTATTCCGCCTACTCAAATACCTATTTTACTTATTCCTCTCCTATTCAATTCTTATTCCGTTACCCAAAGAGTCCTTTATAGAAATATTTAATCATGCAATAAATATAAGCTATAAAATAGCTTTTGTTTCTACCTTAACGGAGAATAAGTCCAACAAAATATGTGTAAAATTGATTATTTAAATGACCTCTATGACAAAAATTAAAATTAAAATTCCACTTAACATGATTATTTAAGAATGTTTAAATTATTAAAATCGAAGTTATCCGGGATGATATCTGTTTCTCTAATCGGTGTCATGTCAACTGAATACCTGACCACTGGGTTTTGTGTAAAAGGAGCTCAAAGTGTAACTCTTGACAAGACATAACGAACCGTCCAATCAACGGTCCCATCAGATCAGAGGGGTAAAACGCAATAAATCATTTCTACTGCACTCGGAAATTCCTACATCAATGCTCTTTCATTATTTACCCCATTTTCCACTATAAAATACAGGGACATCTCTCTCTCGCGTTCTCTCTCTTGGGTTTTCATTTCATTTTCTTCTCCGTTATTCTTTTTTAGATTTTTCATGGATCATGCTCAAAGCAGCTTCTGGTTTTGGGAAAGCTTGACCTTTTCTTGAGGTGATGAAATTTTTACAAAGAAAATCTCCTGTGAGTATGGTTGACTTGTAATGTTATAAGCATGAACTCATGAACTGATGTTGGGAATGATTTTTCTTTCTTACTTGCATGCAGTTTTTGAGCTGCTACATCCAGCGATGGGCGGCCTTCTCATTGATGAAAGGATGGTATGGAGTCATATATATTATACCCGTCCAGTACTGGTCCCTCACTCCATGCAAACTGCATCTATATGGGTCTGTGTGCGTCGACGGTGTCCAAGCGCGCACGTTGAGAGAGATCATTATTACCTATATATACTCAACTTAGCTGTGGTTTTTAGTGTTTACATAAGCTTTTGATCAGGTATTAACATAATTTAACATGAATATATATTCTCATAATTGGAAATTTAGACAAATTTGAATGGTTTAAAAAACGTAAGAATAAAATAAATGTGTGTTTACATTTTGAATATTATATTCTCGTATAATATATATTACTTTTGCATCTTTCTGTTAACAAAAATTCATTCTTTAAATGTTGATATTCTAAATATTATTTAATTAAAACCATTACTTCAAAAATGTTGATTTTTTTTTTGTAGTCCATTCTTGGATTTTGATAGATTTAAGGAGCTATTTGTATAGTGTGTTATTTTATATCTGACTCTAATCTAATAAAAGAACTCTAAAACAGATTCTTTATGTATTATTTGACACACAATCTTCTAATCTTTAAAAACATATATAATTCATCTAAATGGGTTCTATTTTCCAATACTCCATTGGAATGCACACTTATGAAACAGTGCAAGAAAAATTTACTTATTCAATTGATTTCCTTGAATAGGATCCAGTCCTTATGTTAGATAGACAATGTAAGTCATCTCTGCTGCTCACATGATAATAGTTTGTCATTCCCAGGTTGTCTATTACAACATCTGATTTCTATGTGCAGCTTAAATATCCATCTGCTATAACTTCGTTTGAACAAATAATAAGTAATGCAAATTTAGAACAAAATCCTGTGTATACCCACTCAAGTCAACCAATCTCACACATATTCTCGTATAATATATATTACTTTTGCGTCTTTCTCTTAACAAAATTCATTCTTTTTGACTAATACACACACACACACACACCACATTCTTTAAAAACATAATTCATCTAAATGGGTTCTATTTTCCAATCTTCTAATCTTTAAAAACATAATTCATCTAAATGGGTTCTATTTTTCAATACTCCATTGGAATGCACACTTATGAAACAGTGCAAGAAAAATTTACTTATTCAATTGAGCAGCATTATTCAATAATAAGATCATTAAGAATTTATTGATTGTTTTAAGGTTTCAATTGAGACCAACTTAGATCACCTAATTAACACTACAATTCTACCATTTCAGACACATGTCAATACAGAGGATGTTCTGACTAAGAACTTTCATGCCCTACCAGCAGCTTATGTAAAATTTCATGTCCAATTCTTCTGCTTGTCAACTATATATCCAGCATTGCATTAAATACTTCACATGTAGTTTACATCTCAAGAAAAAACCCTAAATCCAGAATTCAAAAGCAACCCCTAAATCAAAACTAAAATCACTCCTCGAACAATATTATAAACCCCCATCAAGTTGAAACAAAAGAAAACCAGGAAACTTCACTCTTGGGTTTCCCAGGAAGGGCAAAAAGAGGAGTGGATGGGTTCACTTGGCGACGGCGGTTCAATCGAAGCGGACGGCGACGGCGGTGATCGAAGATCGGACAGTGACGGTGGTGATCGAAGTAGACGGCGACAGCGGTGATCAAAGCGGACGGCGACGGCAACGGCGATGGTGACGGTGATGATCGAAGATCAGACGAGCGGTTATCGAAGACGGACGCGGTGCGTTTTTGGGTTTTTGGGTCTTTTTTTAGGGTTTAATCGAATATTATAAACAGATCTGTTTTTTTTTAATATATATATATAGACAGATCGGGCAGTTCTGATCACAACTTAAAAAATTGGCGGTTTGATTGAATTTAAGTATTTGTGACGGACGCTTTCGCGTCGCAACTAATTAATCATTCGCGACGGCCTCATTTACCCGTTGCAACTATTAGTTTTTAACGGCGGTTTAACGCAGTCGTCGCAAAAGCTAAAAAGTATCTGCGACCGAGAAAATATACCGTCAAAATTACAAGCATGTGCGACGATTTTTTGTAAGCCGTTGCAAAATACTGTTGCAAAAGTGCTTTTTCTTGCGGTGATATTCTCATAATTGGAAATTTAGACAAATTTGAATGGTTCAAAAAAACGTAAGAATAAAATAAATGTGTATTTACATTTTGAATATTAGGGAATTGGCCTTGTATAGCAGAGTAGTTTACGGAAGTATATGCGATGAGATCATGCATGGTTTAGTTTAGGTCATTTATATCCATAAAAAAAATTTGGTTTTGGAGATTATGAAAAGTAGTGGAACATAACTAATTTCAGATCATATTTACAATATGAAAGATAAACGTATACATGCCGGGCATGGGGGGTGTAACCCGAAATGTGGGCATTAAAGTGAGCGCCAAGGACGGTTAACTGAGAATAGTTGGGGACGGGTCCCATGAAAGCGCGGCTGGTTCCCCCGTGTTGTTGGGCCGAGTGAGGTGCCCTTATTGGGGCTCAAGCGCATTAGGGTAGGGGTGGACTCGAGACCAAGTCGTGTGTTCAGGCCAGAAGGCTGAGGATCACTTGCCGTGTGTAGTTCAGGGGAAGAGCAGAATGGCGCAGAACTTCAATTGGACGGTCAATTTTTTTTAAAAAAAACGGGACTAAGGGGATGCTTATCATTCTCTTAGTTCTGTTTAAAAACACATATTACAAAGTAGCTTTTGCAATAAAAATATCTTTTAAGATGAATTTGACGTTGACTTTTATTGAGATGTTTTTTTTAATTCAAGAAATAATATTTGAAAGAAATTGATGTTTGACAGAGAAAATTATTTTTCAATTAAAAAAATCGATTCCCACAAAAAAAACAGAGTTTCTGAGTTTTTTAAAACATAGATTTTGAGGTAAAAATTAAAAGGAATCTAGCTTCTGATTCTGAATTAATCTGTTCTATTTAGCTACATGATTTAAGTTTTTCAATTTTTAAAAAACGAAATCCGTCTCAACCGTGTAACTAAACGAGGCATTAGAAAGGAAAACACTATATATTTTAAAGCAAATTACATGCTTTTATTTGTAAAGGTGGTAGACTTTGAACACAAAAAAATGTACCAGAAGGTATGGAAAATGTTGTGCTGACACCAAGTCATTTTTGCATGCAGCCCGTTTACGGCTCACATTTATTGATTTTATTATTATTGTTATTTTTTTATCTTTGACTAATAATGTACAATTTTTTAATATAAAATAAATTACATATTTATATAAATTGAATGTATATATATTTATATATTTTTTGTAATAATATATATATATATATATATATAAAGTAAATTATATGACATAATTCAATATATATTAAGTAATTTCATATATTATGTTAATGTTGTGCCATGTATATCAATACTCCAAAGTTATGTAATAGTGTGTGTCGTAACTAAATGTGTGACCATCCGTTTACACTCAGCCCCCTCACAAAGTTGGTATGCAACAAATATTTCGCAAGGGTTCGGTTTGGTATGGTAAGTGTACGTTCCTCGTATGTAACGCTGCTACTATGATTATATATGAGCTCTGCAAAGCAGGTTTACTAAAAGCATCTTCAACCGGAATATATATCTCCAAAATACATCACAGAGAGGCTCCAACCGAGCTGCATTTGCAGCTCCAAAATGGAGATGGAGGGGAATGAGCCGCAAATATGCATTTGGATGGGTGAAATGCACACGACTCCATTTCATTATTCATTTTATTTAAAACCTCTAAATACCCTCCTTCAATGCATAAAATCTTTTTTAATTCTATTTATATCATTCACCATAAATTCAATAATTAACTATTTAAAAGTTAAGTTAAAATATATCCCTTATTTATTTATAAATATTATATCATTAGAAATGTCTCATCGAGAACTTCAAAATGAGTTTAATATTGATTAAGTTATTACGCATTCATTTTAATTAATTATTTTATATTTATTAATTTTACATGTATTACTTGATATTATAGTAAGTTATGCAATTAAAAATTTAAAAACTTCATAATTTAAAATAATTCACATGACAATTTTCATACATTAATTGAATGCACACTGAAATTGAGATACGTTAAGCTTAGAGATCTGTTTGAAAGAACAAATTACGGAGGTGAATACGGAAGAGGTCAGTACGAAGGTAGTGGTTATGGAGAAGGAAGTGGATTCAACGATGATTTACCAGAGTATTAGCATTTTCTTGTATTTTATCAGCTTTCTTATTTCTTTTTATATATATTCTTATTTCTTGTTGTTGTTTTCCTTAGAACGGGTTAAATATATAGATCCCCAATTTAGTTTTTTTTAAATTGCTAAATTTAATAATATTATGTTATATTAATTATTTATATACTAAATTTGAAAAGTAGATATAAATAATACTAATTTAATTAATTTTATATTTATTATTATATTATTATCTTATATTTAAGTAAATATTTTTATATAAAAAAATTAAACGTAAAAATCGAGGGGGTGAGTTAGAGTGTCCCTCAAAATGGAGCCAACCATGGCTCTAGAGCCATGGTTTTAAAGTCGTTTGTACTGTTTTCTGTCCCAGTAAAATTTTTCAAAAAGTGGTGTTCGGACGGGTGACTACTTATTATTTTATTAATGATTCAGAATAACATTTGGAACCAAGATGTTATGGGCTTCAATCTAGGTCTGTCAATGGGTCAGGTCCGGTCCGTTTGATTGTCGGGTCTTTTGGGTCGGGTCAGGTCGACCTATTAACAAAAGTAGGTCAAACAAAGAAAGATTGATAAACTTCTTAAAGGCCTACAGTGGCTTCATTTTATTTCTTTTTAATAGAGTGTAATATATTATAAATAGTTTTTCATTATTTTGATTTTTTAATGTTTAATAAGATGACATTTGAAATACAGTTTAGATTATTACGCTTTTACGTGAAGTCAAAAGATTGTAAAAATATTTTAAATGCTTAAAATTTTAAACGAGTATTCAATATTTAGTTATAAATGTTTGGTTGAATCATAAATATTGGGTTAGATCATAAATAAAAAAATCACAAAGTATTTGGGTTGGGTCAATCGGGTCTATCAGGTTCATAGGATCGGGTCAGGGTGGACCCACACCCGACCCGTTTTCATTGTCGGGTCCTTCGGGTCGGGTATTTATGCCTTCTATCGGGTCGGGTCTGGGTCGGGTCCGGGTCGACCCGCGACCCGTTGACAGGCCTACTTCAATCCCAGAATTTACCTATCAAATTTGTTCCCTTTAAATTACTACCAATGAATTTTTTTCGTAAAAAGTTTTCTTACACCTGAAAATTAAATACTAAAGATTAAGACCATTTATATATAAGTAAAATTTGCTTGATTTGGTTTTCAACTTCCAAATATGTACTTACAAAAAAAAAAAGCTTATACAGTCTTTTTTACAACTTCAAATACAGTAATATATATCTCATTAGCTATTCAACGAGGTAATATATCTTACTAAGGTGTGTTTATATGCTATGATAATTTTCTATCGATACATATAAGACTAAAATTTTGACTAAAATAAAAACTGTGTAACAACACTCTAAAATTAATTATGTTTTAAAAAATTACTTGAATATGTCTTCCTATTTATTTATAAGTTTTCTTTGAAAATGTAATCCTTGTTGGCATCATTATGCAAAATATTTTATGTGATTTTTAAAAAATCTCACCAGGATCTTTATATATTTAATATATTTTTAGTATATTCAAACTTTATAGGGATTTATTTATTTTCTATAAAAAAATGATCTTATTTTTGTGTTTTTTATTTCTTTTTTAAAGAAGAACTTGATGAGTACTTTTTTTTGTCAAATTTTATTTTTTAATTATCATTATCTAGATTTTCTTTCTTAGGACCAATCCTGCGAGTAATATTTATTTGCTTAGGTTGTATATATATCATTAATTTTATTTTATTTTTTTTTATTTTTAATTGATTATTAATAAAATGCACGATTAAAACATACTCATTGGACATTGATTCTAGTTTTAAAAAAATAAATGCGTGGACAATTTAAGACTAATTTGAGGCTGTGCTTAATATTATTAAAAAAAATAATTTCAGTTCTGTCCAAATTAATGGGCTGGAGCCTGAACATGAATATATGGTTGAGAATGGGATGGGATCGTCAATGCTTAGCCTAAAGGAAGTTTCCTGTAACTAACACATAACATAACATCATGGTTTATATGAATTAAAAATAAATTTTTATTGAATTGTTTTTCTATTAATGAATTTTATAAAATATTACATAATAATTTCAACACAAGTGTTTTATATTGTTTTAAAATAATATATAAATATAAAAAATTTCTAACGAGGTACATACTCTGTTAATGTTGGACTGGAATATATGAGACTAGAATTCAAACTAAAGAATTATTGTTATCTTTAAATTTTATCTTTATATTGTTTTAATACATATAATATATCACAATTTTATTCGAATGAAATATACCAATTTCTCTTTCAGTGTATATATTATAGTTTATTAACCATACGTTCATAAAATAAATTTATTGTATCATCTTATGTAAAAAATAAAAAAATCACAAAAACAATTCTAAGGCAATTTCTAACCCTTACTCAAACCTATATCCAAATTTTACTTAAAATTTGATTTGATATGATGCGTCTTCAACCATCATTTTGTGTTTTTCTCAAATCTTTTTAAAAAAATTCACATTTTTTTCTACTTATTTCTTATAAACATTTTCAAAGTCCTATTTTCAAAAAAGAAATTCCCTTTAAGATATTCAAATTTAAAAATGATAATCATCTAATTTTTTTTAAAAAATAAGTAAAAATAATATTTTTTATTGTTGTAAAAATAAGAAGTAAAAAAAAGATGAAGATTTAAGAAAGAAAACTTTTTTTTTTTGGGTTTCAAGAGATAGTGAAAAAAAATTTGGGGGGGGGGGGGGTGAGAAGACATCTAATATAATTCAATTAAAGGTGGAGTTGAAAGAAAAAAATGTCACATTGGAAGAAAATGTGGAGACAGAGGAAAAAGTGATTTTGAAATTTTGGGTAAAGATTTGAGTCCAACTTGATTTGGGTAAAGATTTGAGTAAAATTTTGATTTGGTATAGGTATAAGTAAATGGTTACAGAGAGTTTTGAGTGACTTTTATTCAGGTTTGAAAATTTGGGTATAGGATTGGCGATGCTCTAATGTGATACACAGTGGCAGAGCCAAGATTTCTATTGGGGGGGTTGTTATTGGATTTCTAAAATTACATCATTATGTTTTTTTTTATTTAAATAGGATAGATTTAAAATATGTATAAAATGAAACAAAAACATTGACATAAAACATATCACTAAGTAATTATAAAAAATAAATATCATATTTTAGGACGATATGTCATATTTCATATTGACTATTTACAAAAAAAAATGTCAAAACATAAATCTAATAAACAATGCATACTTTTAAATTTGATCTCGGTGAGGTTTCATGTTATGAAAATGGTAAATGATTTGATTTTTTTAGATATTTACACAAATATTTTAAATTTTAAATAAATTAACAATAATGAGAATAAGATAAAATGAAAAAATTATATAAATTCGAAGTGTTGATGGAGGAGAGGAGATGATTACATATTATTGATTTACTGTTGTGAAACAGTTAATAGAGCAAAAATTAAAAATGATGGATTTTTTAGAGATGAAGATTGATATTAGTAACAGTTGAGATACATAATAAAAAATAGATTCAAATTTGTTTTTTTCAAGATGGGTGTTTGGGTGGAGATGCCGTGGAGTGGGATCCGTGCTTTTCATAGCTGTCTGTGGAATATAGATATTGAAGAAGGCTTGTGGTGTAAATGAAAAAGAAGAGTCATAATGAGTTTTTGTTTGATATTGAAGGGAGAGTTAATTAAAAGAAGAGGTGAGAGCACACCATATACTTGGATGATCTAGAATGATAATGAATGGTTGTTTTATTTTTATTTTATTTTTAGTTGTAGGCAATTACTGTTCAGGGAATTTCATATGTAGATGAGACCCATGGCCCATGAGCCATAATTGAAATCAATCTACCACAAAAAAATTAATTGAACTAGAAAAAATTAAAAGGATAAAGAAAAAATTAAAAAAATCTAGGGGGGTATCCATACCCCGCATGGACCTATGGTGGCTTCATCACCGGAGATACATACCTTGTCAATCTGAGTGTACGATGTTAAAAATATATGACATTGAAATTAGAATAGAAAAAATATTGTTATCTTTAATTGTTATATTTATGTTTTTTAATATAATATGTTACAATTTTATAAGAATAAAATATATTTATTAAACATAAATTAAATTTATTATATCACCTTACGTTAAAAATAAAATAAAATGAAAATCAAATGGTATAAGTAGGAAAATGTATTTCAGAAGCTCTAAAAAAAAAAGTGACAAGGAACATCTAATCGAACGGCCGATATCCATGAAATAAATCAATGAATAGTCTGAAATCCGCGTAGATTACCACACGTGTTGCACTAACAATAGCCTGAAAAGGTTGAAAATAACAGCAACTCAATGAGAATGATAAAAAATTACAGAATAGTTAGTTTTTTTTAACAATGTAAAATACGAGATGCAGATGTCAATATATTTGTTTATAAATATGAAAACGAAAACTGTAAACACAATAGAAACTTGACATCGATAATTTTATAGGCTGAAATTGATTCAATTTTATTTATAATTATAATATTAATTAAATAAGATTAAAATATTTATTTATGGGTATCTTAATGGTCTTAAAATACAGTGGATGAAATTTCTTGAAATTTGAAGTTTGGAAAGTCATGTTTTGAGACCTGCAGGTACTAATTCTAAATTTAAAAATCTGAATCAAAGACCTGTTAGTAACATAAATAGGGGCCTGATTGTGAAACTCGTACAACCTGGGTTGGATCTGCAAACAACCAAGAAAAATGACAAAATTGACGGATTTTTATCAGGGATCTATTTGTAATATGGATGGGGTTTGATTGTTAAACTGGTAGAACCTGGGTCCTATATGAAAATTGCCCAGAAAATACGATAATATATTTTTTTTGTTTTAAAAAAATAAAATACACTGTAATGCAACCCCACTTATCTAACATTGTTTTTGTCAAAAGAAGAATTCTTCATTAACATATATTCTTACTGTTCTTGCACCAGTCTTGTAATATAAAGTAATTTATAATTCAATTACGCGCTTAGAACATGGGGAGCCATATGCAAATAGCCCAGATGAGACTAGTATACCCGAGGAGGATAGTGTTTGGTAACGCAGTTGTAAAACTGATTTTCTACAATCGTTGAGTTTAGAACTGATTCTACAGAAAGCTGCATTCCTCTAGCTTTATCAAATCGTAGCTTTTGAATACTATTTATCTGAAATCTGCTTACAAGAAGTTGTGATTGTAAAATTAATTGGTTGCATGATTGTAGAACCAGCTTCCTGCAATCGAAAAAGTTGCTCAACCAAACGCTGCCAAAAGCTGGGTACATTTGGTGAATCTAAATGAGAGATCTGATTATAAACCGGTAGAATATGAGGTCCATCCGCAAATAACCTATAGGATATAAAAGTTGGGCGAAGGGGGCCTTCCGCAAATAGCCCATAGGAGACAAAAATTGGGCGAATGCTATCCTTATTAAATTTGTTACAACTCCGATTTAGAGTCCAAAATGCAGTCTTTACCTGCATGTTTTTATTTTTTTAAAATCATACACCACATCTAATGAGATATGTATTTTTACAAAATGTAAAGTATATGCTTTAATGAATTGAATGACATCATTTATAAAAATAAATTTTTTTTCACAAAGTATATATCTTGATATAGTGACTAATGAGATATATAAGATTACATTTAAGATTATAAAAAAAGTGAATTTAACGTAACTCTTTTTCCCACTTCAGTTGCCATAAACGGGTTAGATAAACCATGGGCTGAAAACCATATGGAAAAAGCCCAAGAACTTTCCCTCGGTGCAACCCTTGTGCAAGTTTTTCTGTCTGTATTATACAAGTTTTTTAAGAAAAATGTAGTCATTTTCTATTTCCATAATGAAAAAGAACATGACTGAGTGAGATGAGAAGAGTCCAAAGAAAAGAAAATAAAGCAAAAACAAAAGGAAAATACCAAGAGAGCATGCTTTCTTATGTAAATACAATTTTTTCATAAAATAAATTAAACCGCATGCAAGACTTTTTTAGTTTTTTTTTACACTGGAATTTTTATTTGCTTGGAAATCAATTGGCATTATTTAGTATTAGGAATTATGTGATTGCCAATTTAGATTTGGGCCCAAATAATCAATTGAAAAACATATTTACAAGTACACAAAATGAACACTTTAAAATGAAAGTTGAAATACCGATTTTGCTCGCTACCAGTCATCTTTTTACAAGAATTAAAATTGAAACTATTTCATTTCATCGGTTTCAGTTTTTATTTTATTTTTTAAAAACGGATCCACTTCAGGGTAATCTTGATTATTTTTGTAACACATATTGTACGTTATTACCTACTGTAAGTTATTATTCCACTTAATATGATTTGGCCACGAATGATCTGACTTGGGTATACTGGACCTGAGACACCATTCTCACTTCATTCTTTATTTGGCATGTCTATGGACTCTGGAAACAGCACAACAACAAAAGTTAAGGTTTTTGATGTTATTATAAATTTAAAAATAAATAAATTGACTAAAATGTTCAAATTAATTTTATTTTAAAAAATACCCTATTCGGAATTGAGAACCTTGTTTGAGGAGGGGTTCTAAGCGGATGTTTATGTCACATTCAGAGCAGATTCTATGCCCCCGTTTGGATACCGGATAACCTCGGATAACCCCGGATAAAAAAAAATTTGTGTTTGAAAAGCTCGGATAAACCCAGATAAAGTGTGCTAGAATAAACTGGTATATGGATTCCAATCAACCCTTAGAATAAAATTTATCCTAGGTTATTCCACCCAAAGGAATAAGTGGGCCCACTGTCAAATCAACTGTCATCACCTTTTATAAATCACCTGTCAAATCAACTATCATTACTTTTTTACGTTTTATAAATCCTTATCCATACTTTATTCACATTTTACCCAAACAACAAAACATTTATTCTTACGATTCCCAACGAGAATAATTCAAAACACAACTAAACACAAAATCACTTTATCCTTATTTATACACACTTATGCTTAGATAAATATATATCCAAGAATAAATCCTCTTCTACATCCAAACGGGGCTAAGGTTAGTCCACAAATCAAATTAACATCTTTTCGCGCATTATGGAAGACTTTATCAAAGGAGTGTAATCGCAAAAACTAAGAGATGGAAGGTTGCGCGGAAGAAGACATGCTTTTGTTCCCATTTAAACTCAGTCAACTATGAAAAAATAAAAGTCCAAGTAAATCAATAAATATATAGAAATATTTGTGCAATAATGGAAGTCTCTGATATTGGTGATAGGGTCCGTCTCATCTAATAGTCATGAGAGCCTAACTTGCAATTTTTTATGAAAAATAATATTACATTCAATATACTTGACATGAATTATAATTTTTTTTTCCTTTTAAATATACTCGACTACTTTACATAATCTAATGAATTAAATACATATATTTGTATGTTATTCATAGTAGAACATATAAGAGGATAGTAAAATGATTTTACATACAACGTTAATGATATGACGGTTGTAAATGAGACCACAAAATGGATTGATAGCGGATTTTTGAGTTAGTTTGGTATGTATTTAATTTAATTATTTATTAATTTAATTTAATTAATTATTTAAATTATTTAATTTAATTATTTATTTAAATTATTTATTTATTTACGTAATTAATTAATTAATTAATTATTTAATTAAATTATTATTTAAATCATAATTTATTTATTTAATTTAATTATTTATTTAAAATATTTATTTACGTACTGGTCTGAGTTAGTTTCAATGTTTTGGTCTGAGTTAGTTTCAATGTTTGGCATGTCATGGGGACTTTGTAACAAAAAATTAAAGAAAAGTTGAGGTCAGTCCAAAGTGTTCTTTTCATACGATTACATAGTACTGGGTATTGAGGTCCAAGCAGGACTGGCATGTAGAGAATTCAATATTAATTTGAACACTGGAATTCCAGGTTTCCTAACAGATTTTAGAAGTCAAGTTGCATCAGTTATGCAATATTTACATACATGGCCGCCACTAGGCGAGTTAGGCTGCCGCCTAAAAATCCCAACCCAGCTCCTGATACATATTTTGTGTGTAGATATTTATCAAAAGGAAAAATGCTATATTTATTGATTCCTATATATGATCACTTTTATAGATCCAACATGTCTTGAATTTTTGTATGAGAGGTCTCATTTAAAAAGTTTGCTTAGGATCTTGCCCATTTCATATCCAGTACTAATAATGACATACAAACCTGGAATGAATAGTTACATTAGATGTTAGAATTGCGAATAGAATTGATCGAGTCGGGGATTTTAAGGTTCTAGTCCAAATTTTGTGAGACTAAGATGCTGTGTGATACGTAAAGATCGATTGATATGCATAAATTTTTTAGGTGCAATCCCGCATATAATTTACACATGTTTTGATTTTTTTATTTAAATAAAAAAAGCATGGTTATATAACAAGATATATACTTTAATGAAAATTTTATACACTTTCATGATGAAGATTACCCAATCTAAAAATGGAAAAATTTTCAAACATAGGGAGGCACCAATTTTCCTAGAAAAATAGTGGGGGCATCAATCTTCCAAAAAAAAAAACATGAAATTTTTTTTTAACAATGAAAATGCCTCGTCTAATGAGGCATATGAATTGCCTGGGAGAACTGTCCCAAGCAACTGTGTGTAATAGCACTCTTGACGCATATATAGTGCTCGTGTTTAACAAATTACGAAAATATTAGTTGGAAATTAAAAACTCAGATATGCAGAATCTCTCATAAATCATGTATATCAAGTTCACAAACCATATGCATTGGATGATCCCGGATAGTTAAACACTTACTTCTAGTTTTCTCTTTGATTGTGAATTATTGTATGCTAATGAGTACGTTACATAGTTCTAGTTTTCTACTTGATTGTTAATTATTGCATGCAATGGGTATCGTCATAGAAACCTTTAACACAAGTCTTCATTTGAATAATTAACAGTGGTTCCTTATTAAATGACAAAATATAATAATTGTTTGGCATCATTGGATTCTTGAATAAAATTCTCTGGAAACTTCATAAAAAAAAACAAAATTTGAAAGACTAAATTCACAAAGTCGATGTCCCCTAGTTCATACAGTCATCTATATGTATACGTAACTCAGAGAAAAATTCAAGACGTATTCCACTCGTTCATACAGTCATCTATGAGAATACCTAACTCATAGAAAAATTCAAGATATGTCCACTCGTTCATACTATATGCGCCGAGGAGATGGCTACTATCCGCTCTTTCCAGATTTAGAATAGTGCAAGTGGAGTTTTAATTCCCATTTGTTTTTTGGATTTTATAATTAAATTATTTATTCATCCAGAATCAATTAATTATTTTTTTGAGATTTTGAATTCAGATACAATCATACAGTGAGATACATTTCAGATAATGTAAAATTAATTTAAACTCATATATATATATTTCCAATTCAGATACAATATCTCACAATCAGTTACATTTTACATTCGTATCCAATCTTCCACATTGCAGTTTCATTTCAAATACCGAATTCAGATACATTCAACCTCATAAGATACATTTGATCAAAATCTTGTATCTGGGAGCTCTATCAATAATTTTCAACAGTTGCCTCAAAATAATAAAGAGGTTGCTAATTGTTGTCATTTATTGGTTTGATGTTTAATTTATACGTTAATTATAATTCCCGTAAGGATAAAGATTATAAAAAAAAGAGATAACGATGACTCATTTTCTAAATTAAATGACACGCTGAGATATCACAAAAAAGGGATTCCAATTTATCAATATTAATCATCCCATATATAATTATTCCTGCATTGAACTTAACCCACCGTTTGGATTGAGAATAAACCCAAGAATAAATTGGTATTGACTGGAATAACTTTTTTTAACCTGTTTGATAGGCTTGAATAACCCTGTATAAGATGTTCCTAGATATAGATAAGCTGAGATAACCCTGGATAACCATTTTAAGCTGATGGTAGAATTAAATTATTCCAGATTATTCCACCAAAAGAATATGTGGGTCCACTGTCAAATCAATTGTTATCAGCTCTAATAAATCACATGTCAAATCAACTATAATTATTTTTTCACCTTTTATAAATCCTTATCCATACTTTATTTACATTTTATCCAAACATCCAAAAATTTATTTTTATGTATACCAACGAGAATAATATAAAAAACAATCAAACACAAAATCATTTTATCCTTATTTATACTCACTTATGCCGGAATAAATATATATCCAAGAATAAAACATATTTTGTATCTAAACGGGGGAGGCTATAAGTCTAACATCGGATAAGATAGAAATAGGATGCGTTCACATCCGTATCCTATCCTAATAATTCAGATAAGGGTATTAATTTTTGGATTCAGATCTTTTCGGATATGGGGATTAGACATAGATATGTTTTGGATAAATGACATGTTTAAATATCAACACTAATTTGCTTAATGGAATGATATATTAGAGAAATATAAAATTAAAATTGAGATTTTAAGATATATTCTCTTCTCTTTATATTTGAAAATTTAATAGTCAATAATATAAGAATAACAAATATGAATTAATATATAATTCAAATCTATATAATTTTATAACATATATCAAATATGAATATTTTTACGGATAATTGAGGAGCCTAATTGAACCTTTCCGGTTTAAAGTTGGAAAGTTGAACCGGAACTGTCCGATTCAAAGGCCCCCACAAATCGACTGACTTTGACTGAGTCACTATGTTTACGTTAGGGGTGGTAAACGAGCCGAACGAGTCGAGCCGAGCTGAGCCGAGCCGAGCCGAGCTCACGAGCCTCAACGAGCCTAGCATTCTTCTTCATTTTAGGGTTTTTAGGAATTGAAAACAAAATTTTAGCTTAAAAGAGCAAAGTTCATGAGCTTAAAAGAGCATAACTTTGTATTAATTTAATATTCTGATTTTATAAATGAGTTTAGTCAAGCTTCAACTAAGTTTTAATAACATAAACGAGTCGAATTTGAATATAAAATGAAGCTCGATCCAGGTCCCGAGCCTAACCGAGCTTTAAAATTTGTTTAAGCTTGCTCATTTATCTAAATGAACGAGCCTCAACGAGCTCAAATCGAGCCGAGCCCGAGCGGCTTGGTTCGTTTATGTTGAGTATGGAATGAAATAAGATATTTTAAGAAATTTTAATCAAGAGCGAATCCATGCATATCTACATTCATCATTATTAATTCCTTTTAGTTGCGCATATATGCACAGGATTTCCTTCCTATAATACCCTTCACTTCTTTGATTATATAAAGCCCCCCCAATCCACCCCAATCTTGCATTACTCTCCACATAACAACTCTTCCTCATTTCCTTCTCTAGTTCTCTGTAACATCCAAAGCTTTTACATGGCAAAATCAGTGTTCGTTGCCTTTGTTTTTGCGTTTCTCGTCATAGGTAAGTTTTGTTTTTCTTCATAGTAGAGGTTATATGTGTTAAGTAACTAATGCATGTAAAGTTTTTACGTTTATATTGTTGGATTATAACAAGCTATTAATCACTTCACTTACATGACTATGTTTTCCATTGTTTTTTTTTGGTCGATAAAACTAAAATTGCATTCCTCTTAATATTTGACAAAATGTTCAAAAGTATAGGGTTACAAAATGATCCTAATTAACACATCTATGACAGTATGAAGAGTTAGGTGTTCTCTCTGTATATCCATCCCACCATTCTCCATTTCTCATGGATTAAAAATGAAACTCCCTGAACATAGAGATGACAATGCTGCAAAACAATACAGCAAACATTAGTAGCAAAGAGAGGAATCCAAATATAGGGTGCGTTTGGTTGCGCGATTGCGCTGCGATTGCGATTGCAGGAAGCTGCGTTTACAATCGTGCAACCAAACAGTAATCGTAGTTTTAAACCCAACGATTGCAGGCAAATAGTGTCCAAAAGCTGCGATTTCAAAAAGCTGAGAAAGTGAGCTTCCTGCAGAATCAGGTTTGCAATCGCAGATTCCTGCAGAATCAATTTTGTAATCGCGCAACCAAACACACCCATAGATAAGTTGAGTTTGGAATCTGGTCACCCAATTGAGTTTGCCAACGCTTGCAAACATATCCCATCCTCAATACTCTCATGCTCAAAGACTGAGGATGTGTTATTGCGGGGTCGCGGAGTGTATCGCTATCTAGTAGACAGATTAAGGTAGCTATTTGAGCATCTTTATCTGGGGCGAGGGTGATTGTGGAAGATATCTCATCTACGAACCAATCCTAGCCAATTGATGAGCACCTCGTCCGATCCTCCTTTTTGTGTGTTTATTTGTGACAAAGAGTCTACCTGTTTTCAGGAAAAAAAAGAAAAAAAAAAAAGAAAAAAACACAAACATAATCACCTTAGCATTTCCTTAATGATAAATACGACACATTTTCACATTTAAAAACATTTTTCATTGTTTATTCCAAAAATATATAACTAACAAAAACTCAATGCTTCTCTCAATTTCAAACACCTCAGGCGTTAAATCAGCCACCTTCACATTCACCAACAACTGCCCCTACACAGTCTGGCCCGGCGCGCTCTCAGGCTCGGGCTCACCCGCGCTATCGCAAACAGGCTTCCAACTCAACAACGGCGCCACCACATCCCTAGACGCCTCCCCGGGCTGGTCGGGCCGCTTCTGGGCTCGGACCCGTTGCGGGTCCGACTCGTCGGGGAAATTCACATGCGCGACGGGCGATTGCGGTTCGGGCCAGGTCCAATGCAACGGCGCGGGAGGCGCACCCCCTGCAACCTTGGTCGAATTCACTCTTGGCAGTGGAGGGTCCCAGGACTTCTACGACACGAGCCTCGTCGACGGATTCAACCTCCCGGTCTCGGTGGTCCCGCAAGGTGGGTCGGGGTGTAAGACTAGTAGCTGCCCCGCCGACGTTAACGGTCTGTGTCCGGCCGAACTGAAGGTCGTCGGTTCGGACGGGGCGACCGTGGCGTGTAAGAGCGCGTGCGTGGCGTTTGGGTCGCCGCAGTATTGCTGTACAGGGAGTTTTGGGACGGCACAGACTTGTCCCCCGACGGACTACTCTAGGATTTTTAGTAACGCTTGTCCTCTCGCTTACAGTTATGCTTACGATGATTTGAGGGGCACTTTCACTTGTACGGGTGCGAATTACTTGATCACGTTTTGTCCTTGAGAATGGGATTGTTTGTTTTGGGTGGGGGGGGGGGGGTATGGGTGGTTTATGAGGACGTTGAGAATAAATAGTTGTTTGTGATTTGGAGTAGGTTTGGTGTTTTTGGAGTTGTATTTTAGATAATAAAATGAAATATTATGTACTAAAATGAGGTATTATGTACTGTCTGTTACTTGAAAAATATATGTCTGTATTGAGAAATAAAAAATTATGTGATGTTTGAATATCTGATCTATGAATACAAATATCAATGTATATGTTTATGTTATGAATGTGTATAAGTTTTTCTTATAGATTGTTTGTATTCATTATGTTGCATGATGAATTGTAATTATAAAAAATTTAAAAAATCATTGTTTTATATATGATTCTTAGAATAGATGATAAGTCTTTAAATCTATATTTAATTGTTTTTCTCTCTGTTGATATATATTATCCTTAGGATTATTTGCCTATTTATAAACTTGAATGAAAAACAAAAGAAATTAAAAAAAAATTTGCAAAAAGGAAAACAATAAATATAAATCATTTTTCTATTGATCAATTTTTATATACATTGTTTGAGCAATGTGATAAAAGGAGATGGAATAATGTTTTTCATTTTTCCTAACATTTATTATTTTGAGGAGGGAAAATATTTTTTATTTTTTTAAAATAAGAGAAAATACATAAAGATAAATGACATAATTTTTTTCTTTCTCATGTTTACCGCTAACACTAGTATTTTGAGTGGCCAATGGAAAATTTAATATTCACCACTCAATTTTCTTTATTTTTCATGATGCACAGATATGCCCTTAGAGACAGTGAAATTAAAGGATTATTAAATTTTAAATATTAAGATTAATAGTGTATAATAATAAGAACCATATAAAAATGATGTTTATACTTCAATAAAAATATGAACCCATTTACAAGAAAGAATGAAAATATACATGTTACAGCTCATGAAGCATATACCCAATTAGAGCTGGAGGACTGCATTGGGTTGTATATAAAAATCATGCTTAACAACACTTAAGGCCCGGTTTAAATCTGTGGTTAGGCAGATTCTATGTTTAAAATGTTATATTTGCCCGGTCATAGACAGGACTCGGACCCGATGGATACTTCATCAAGTCAATTTTGGATCCACCTTGATCTGACCCAAACCTGATCCATTCAAGACACATGAAGTATTGTATCTTTGAGATTTGTTACATCACATCATAAATATACAATTACATTGTATCGATATAACTATCCAGAAAGTTAGTTAAAATGGTTTTACTCTTTGTAAAATTAAAAAATCGTCACAGGTCCCTAAAAATATCATTTCAGTTCTTATCGTCACCCCAACTAACCATGTACACAATTAACCTTAACTACACATTGAAAGTTACTAAAATGCCCTCATCCCTTATTTTTGAAAATCGATATAGCTCACTCGAAACTTGTGAAAATTGAAAAATGTCACTATAAAATCAGAAAACCCCCTAAGTCCCAATCTTATTAGACAATATTTATTTTAGTTCTGACCATTACTGAAACTAACCAAATATATGATTGAAACTAACCATACGTGATAAGTTACTGTCATATTCTTTAAAATTTACTTAATAAATTACTGTTGTACAATAACCATATTTGTGATTGACTTCAACGAGATTTACTAATTTTATAGGGATTTTTTTCGATTTTCATAAGTTTTCAAGGAGTTCAATCGATTTTTTCTTTTTTTCTTTTACTTCTAGTGAGTATAGGATAGTAGAAGAATTTAAAAAAATAAATAAATTAGGGATATTTTTGTTATCAAAATGATTAAATCAAATTTTTTAGATTTTATAGAAACTTATTTAAATGTGTTGATGGGAATAATTTAGGGCGCATCTATTCTCACCAAATGTTTTTCTTACCCCACCGATAAAAAAACCCGGTATTTGGATGTTCCCACCAATCCAAGTCAACCAAACTTGGTCACAATTTCAGGTTTTGAGCGACCGTAATTGGTCGAACATGGTTCAGAACTATATATAACTATTCTTTGTAAACAAATAAATTTTTGGGTTTATCCATCATATTCTACATTTATTATTTTATCCAAACAACTGCTAATAGAATAAAAAAAAATGTAAGTGGGTATACTTTCAATTAATTCAAAGTTTTTTTGAAAAAATGTAAGTGGGTAAATTTTGGGTTTATTCATAATATTCTACATTTATTCATTTTGGGTTTAAATTCGTAGTTAAGAGGATTCTTTGTTTGAAAAAAAAACTACCAGTTGATCTAAACACATTTTATATTTGGCTTTTGAAATTTGTCTCGTAACTTGTGTAAAAATAATTGTTCTTATATTATACATTTAAGAATAATGATTTATTCTTCTTACATTACAACTCAGACTTGTAGTGGTATGAAGGATTCAAGTAGAATGCACGTCGTGGAGATGATATTTATAAGAAAACAAATTTATAAACTTTACTAATAAATCCTGTTCGACCAGATTCGGATCGCCTGAAATCTGAAACGACGATCAATTACAGTCGCTCAAAAACTAAAAATGACGACTAAATCTGGTCTTCTAAAATTTAAAATAATGATCAAATTTGATTGACTTGACCGGATGGGTGGAAAAAGAAAAAACACCGGGTTTTTTTTTCTTTTTCCGATTAGTGTGCTAAATGTTTGGCTGAGCCAAAAGCAGCTTTTAGCTTTTGGGGTCACATCAATTCAATTATATCATCATTTAAAAGCTAAAATTTTTGTTACCAAACATGTCAACTTAAATACATCATCATTACTAGATTTTATCTCTAAAACTGTGCCTCGAAACTTGTGTTTCGTAAAACAGCCATCATCATTATACTTTTAAATCATTATCATTACACCCTCAAAACATCATCATTCATTCTCGTACATAAAACTGCAAAAGTTAAAATGTGATTTTTAAACCGTGTTTCCAAACATACACAGATAAAAACACTTCTTCGGATAGATGCGCCCAATAATTTAACTCATAGAATAAATTAACTAACCATATATACTTTCTAAGATATGTAATGATTGTTCAATTATTCAATTTTACGGGATTTAATGGAGTTATATTGGTTTTTCAAAAAAAAATTCCAAACGTGTCTGCCTCATTTGCCTTTTTGATCGGTTCTGCTGCATTTGTTTCCACGCCCAAACCCTCTCTTGGCCTCCACGAAATCAGTCTCCCCAAAAAAATCTCCTCCGTCTGATTTCACTCCGACCGTCATCTCCACCGACCGACCGTCGTCTCCTCCGCCTGATTCACGCAGAACCCCCCTTCGTCATCATCTCCACCGTTCGACCCTTGTCTCCTCCGCCTGATTTCACGCCGACTCCAAGTTCATCATCATCTCCAGCCTCCTCCTGCTGGTTCGAGGTCTCCTCCGTCGTCGACAACCCCTCATCTCTGTTTCTTTGGTAGGTCTTTTGGTTTCTTGAAATCCGATGTAGCTTTTGAAGTTTTAAACTGGATCACATAATTGTTAGGGCAGGGCAAGAATGGGATGAGGGTTTACAATTGAAATGGGAGTGAAGTGGTTTTAGGATTGATTTTTTTTTAAAGGCAGGAAGAAATGGGGATGAGGTGGTTTTAGAACTGATAAATAAGGATGATGACATTTTTTTAACCTGAAACTATAAGAACAAAAAAAATAAAAATAAAAATAAAAAGGAAATTTCATACGTCTTGCTTACTGATAAAACATTTGAGTAGAATAGTTCTATTATAGAAGGATCCCTAACATGTGAGTGATGTGTGTGGTATGAAAAAGAACTCTTTAGAGGACAAAATTTATGTTCCTGAATATGTAGACAGTGTTTTAGGTAAAGAACTTGTTAGATGGTTATTATGGAATCAATTATAATATCTCATTTACTGACGAAATGATGACAAAACCATGAACAGACCAGGAAATAGACACCTTCTCTTGCCAATTTGGAGATGAAGAATATTATATGGTAGTCTACACACTACAAACGAAAATAATTGTCCGGCACTTAATGGAAGCTGATCTCAAAATTTAAATTTCCAGACAGGTTTACTTAACTATAATCAAGGATATTTCAAGTTCAGACTTTAAAGCCATGGAACACAAAACACGGATTAAATTGTAGGATTAAACCTGCGGTAGGTGTTTTTCTTGAGATTCATCTTCATGCCATTATTAAATAACAATACATTTGATGTTAACAATATATAAATTGGAAATTTCACCTAAGTGAATTACTATTACCCACTTGATTCATTTTATTAATGGGATAAACAAATATCACCATAAGCATTAAACATGTTTAATGTAAATTTGGTTTATGTATTTTGTCCATTAGATAATGTCTATGAATTTGAATCACGCATATAATAGATGAATGTAAATGTTGAGGCCTTATGTTTCTTTCATATTTTGCATTTCAGGTGCTATAGTAGGATTGAAAACTTCTTGAACGTATATTTGACTCTTGAACTAGGCATCAAAGAAGGTAAGTTACATATTAAAAAAAGATGAGGCTTTACAAACATTTTGATATGTGTGAATAAGGTTTGTCCTTTGTTTTTGGTCTATGTAAATAACACTAACATCAGACTTTACAATATTTTGATATGTAAAAATTTTTGTCATGTAAAAAAGGGTGACTATTTTTTTGTGTAGAGAAAATACACAACATTTTAGGCATCTGTCTGTTATTGTTATCTAGTAATGGTTTTTGGTTGGGTAAATGGTGCTACAGTATTTCTGCTGTTATTAGATTTATAGAACGAGGCCTATAACTTTAGGGAATTCATGAATTTATCCAAAATAAGGTTTTCACTCATGATATGGTTAATATTTCTTCCAAGTATGATAATGTTTAAGAAGGAAGATCCATGTGTACTCTTTTGATAGAGGATAATATCTGTTTTGAGCAGAATGCAAAGACACGGCAGTCTTAGTGTGGTGTGACAATACTGAAACTAATATTTAGCAAAAAATTAAATGGATTTGGACCTCATAATTTCTACTTCAGAAGTGGTTTCAGTTAAAACTCATATTTCTGGATGGTGAACTCTTCTCTGACCCTGGATCAGTCTTTGTTCACGCGTGGCTGGAACTTTTGGATACCTCGCATCTGAATATATTTGTATGGCTGCTTGAACTTTGTCTTTTGTTTTGATTTTTTCGATATTTATGGTGGCTTCTTGTTTACTTATTGCCATGAAATTGAACAAATCCTGATACACTTCTGCCCCTGTTAAGTGTTCTGGTTTTATATGTGCATTTTTTTTTTGGCTTGGTAAATGAATTCTATTGCTTTTTTTTTTGAGTTGAGGTAGACAATGCTACCACTATTTCATTGCTTTAATCGTAATTACAAGTCCGAACATAAGAGTAACATAAAGATGAGACTAAAATACAACAAAATGATCAACTAGAAGGGGGGAATAAAGGGAGGAGCAACGAGGGAGGCTGATTGGGGGGGGGGGGGGGGGTAAGAGCATTCTGCCTCACGCGCACTCCATCCCGGCCAATCAACTGACTATTCCTTGATGCAAAGTCGACCATCGACGAGCCAGATGGAGCAAAATGAATTCTATTGCTATAGAGAAAGGGACATTGCACATATTGCTATACAGGGACATTTTACATATTGCTATAGAGAAAATATGAATTTCTATTGCTATACACTACTGCCCCTGTAGCTTCATTTTGTGTAGTTGCATTGCTTTGGTTACACTACTAACAAGAGAGATTCATAGGACATGTTCAGCTATTTGCAGCTTCGTGCTTTAGTATGTGAAAATAGCATTTATATCCGCGTGCCTAGATATTTATATTAGTTTGCTTTCGAGGCTCAAGAATCTCTCATACTATATCAACCATAGAATGAAATAAATCCAGCTAGGCCTATTGTTCTAGAATCAATATTTGGTTGGTAAAAACAGAGTTAATATATTGCAGGAGTTCTTATCAATTTGATATTGGATATCGAAATGTGTATACTGAATATGTCCAAGTATGCTTTCATATATATGCCGTATTGGAGGTGTATTTTATTAACTAGTTCGAACGCGCATACACTAAAACTAGTGCCAAGATCAATCTATGGTGAGCTCACATATTTATTTAAAAAATGTATTAAAACACATGTAATGATAAACATTTATTGGTCAAACACACCACCACAATTTGCTCAACGCTCTGCTTCTATGGATAAAACAACACTAAGTAAAACGTTCAATGTTTTGTCTCCATGAAGGGTTTCAGTCTCTTCGGGATTATTTAAACACATGGATGGTTCTGAATCACAGTCAGCCCCTCCAGTTCCATTGCTACTTCCCTCATTGTGGGCCTTTCTACCCCCACAATACCGAGACATCATTTAGCGATCTTACAGACTTCAAGGATCACATTCATCCTCCCATCATTCACCATCTTGTGATCTAAAACTTCTGAAAGTAGGTCTTCTCTCATGGAAGACAAGAACATTAGCTAAGTTTTTATCTTCATTTCCTTGGTGAAAAATCGCAGTCTTTCGTGTGATGAGCTCCAACAGAACAACTCCAAAGCTGTAAACATCGCTTTTGTCAGTTAATTGCCCTGTTTGAAAGTATTCCCGTTTGAAAGTACTCCGGATCCAAGTAACCCCGTGTACCTTGAACAAACATTGCAAACTGATCTGAATCTTTGGGTGTCAACTTTGAAGCTCCAAAGTCAGATACCTTAACCATATGATTATTATCCAAGAGGATGTTTGAAGACTTGACGTCTCCATGGAGAATTTGTGGGGAAGCATCCCAGTGTAGATAGGCGAGCGCAGATGCAGCTTCTGTGGCAATTCTCAAGCATTTCTTTAAGCATAGTTGTCCTTCACCATGTATAAGGTTGAATAGGCATTGACCAACATGGGAACCTCAACCTTCACACAGTAACTCAATAGCTTCACCACATTTTTGTGGTTGACTTGAGAAAGAATGAATATCTCATTCGCAAATTGCTTGTTTTGCATCTCATCATCTACTACGGTGGACTTCTTAATGGCCACGACCAGATTATCTAGATTTTCAAGGACCCATGGAGTCCTTCATTAGACCTGGGTTAGCCTGGTCCTGCTGTGGATTGGCTACGGCTCCAACTTGATCCGGTCTAGACCCAACCTATTAACATGCCTACATATAGCTCCCCTAATGCACTCAAATCTTACATTAATACTCTCTACTTAGCAACTCCCCTAATGACTTTTAATATTTTATATCTTGAGATGATGATAAGATCTGAATCCGATGGTTATGAACACGTTGGACAATCAAATTGTCTAACTAGTATTAAATCTAACACGTACCCTTTAAATATGTCATCTCCATATGACCGCATGTATTGGTAACAACTTGCTGTATCATATGTCAATGTGTACAACAGTAAACAGTTTTATAATTAAGCGGCCGCCTGTCTTTTCCTGGGTGGTTGAGGCCTTACTTTCCTTCTTATTATAACAAAGTAAAAGATTTGATTTTAAAAATAATAAATATATTAATTACAATAATATTATGTAAATCTATTTCGAATTATTTTGAATTTTGAACGTGTAGACGGACGACAGTAAAAGAAATTGGAGGGAGCTCTTGTGACAATTAGATCTGAAATCCGGATTAGTCCAACTTTTTAAAAAATGCTATTAATCAAAACTTGGATTTTGAAATGGTTGTAGACCAATTAAAAAAAGATTCAATAAAAATCAGATATGAAAATGAAATCCAACCTCATAGCTGACTAGAACAACACAAGGTACAAGAAGACATAGCATACATGCACTTTTAATTTGAAGTTACCAAACCTAGATACTACGATATCACAACTCTACAACAGGCAAGAGCACACACATATTAATTAAGAAAAATATACAACAAGCACAAATAAGGACAGAGAAATTAAGAATTCCACACACACCACGTACTACAGTGCTGAATGCTCAACGCCCTGCGTCTATGGATAAAACTGCACGCGATTCAGAAGTGTAGCAGTCGGAGCTTTCGCCGTCACGGAGGGTTTTAGTCTCTTCTGGATTATTTATAACCCACGGATGGTTCTGAACCACGGTCTGGTTATAAAACACAGTCAGCCCCGCCAGCTCCATTGCTACTTCCTTCATCGTAGGCCTTTCTTCTCCTGCAACGTTGACGCATCTTTTAGCAAGCTTGCAAACTTCAATGATCAAATCCATTCTCCCTTCATTTACCACTTGATGATCTAAAACATCGACAAGTCGGTCTTCTTTCATGGAAGACAAGACAACATTAGCTAAGTTAATCTCTTTATTTCCTTGGCGAAAAACTGCTGTCTTCCTTGCTAGGAGCTCCAGCAGAATGACCCCAAAACTGTAAACATCACTTCTGTCAGTCAATATCCCTCTTTGAAAGTACTCTGGATCCAAGTAGCCCCGTGTACCTTGAACAAAAGTCGCGAACTGATCTGTGTCTTTGGGAGTCAGCTTTGAAGTTCCAAAATCAGATACCTTTGTCATGAGGTTCTCATCCAAAAGGATGTTTGAAGACTTGACGTCTCCATGGAGGATTGGTGGGAAAGCATCCCAGTGTAGATAGGCGAGCGCAGATGCAGCTTCAGTGGCAATTCTCAAGCATTCACTCAAGCATAATCGTCCTTCGCGATGTATAAGGTTGAATAGACTCCCGTTGCTGATATATTCATAGACCAGCATGGGAATCTCAACCTCTGCACAATAACCCAATAGCTTCACCACATTTTTGTGGTTGATTTGAGACAGAATGAATATCTCATTTGCAAATTGTTTATTCTGCATTTCATCATCATCGCTTACAATGGATTTTTTAATAGCCACGACTCGGTTGTCTGACAAAACTCCTTTAAAAACCATGCCTTGTCCTCCCTGGCCAAGAATGTTTTTCTCGTCAAATTTGTCGGTAGCCATCAGGAGCTCTTCTTTACTAAAGATCTTGAAGGCAACATTTGGATTTGCAGCAAGTAGTTGCTCCAGATGTTTCCCACCATTTTTTTGATAGTATTTCTCTTTGAGAACGTTGAGCTCTCTTGTTTGGATTCCCAAATAAATCCAAGAACCAATGAGAATCAAAAGCAGTGGGATGCCTATTCCTGCATGAATCGATATATTTATAAAAAATATATACATTTTTATGAAAGATTAATTAGAGTTTACCCTTAAAAATTGTAATGCAATATGAGATAAACTTAGAGGTGTCTATTGACCTGCTGGATAGAATTTGGATATTCAACACCGTATCTGAAAATTATATCGATGGATTTGTAGATCCAGAAGAATGAATTCGGATATATCCATATCAGGATATTAACCGGACACATATATCATTATTCACATTCAGTTGAAATTCATGTGCAGATGCATGTATATATATATATATATATATATATATATATAGAAGGATGATTAGGTGCGGCGGCCGCACGGTGTGGTAGTGATCACGAGTCCATCGCATCGGACGGTCGGGTGCGATTCACGTCGACCGTTGAATGCGATGGACCCGCGATCGGACGGCTGCCGCACCGTGCGGCCGCCGCACCTAATCACTCGACTATATATATATATATGTCTTGTTATATTTAATTGGATGTGGATATGGATCTAGAAACATTTTACCAATAATACAGATGTTTGGTTAGATGATAAAAACAAGTTGATTAAAAATTAGATTAAAGATGCCTGTTTTCAGTGATATTTCTATTCTTTTATCTTTTTATACATAAATTAAATATTATTGAATATGTAACCTTTTTTTCGTTTTTTTTTCTTCTTTCGATCCTTATGTGTTGTACACTTTGATATTTAATATATTATTAAAGTCGTTATAATCTTGTCCACCGTTGCTTAAAAGTAAATTAAAATGGGTTAATGATGAATTTTGATTGTATTTCTTGAAAGATCAACGACAAAGTGTTTTTCTTCTAAAAAAGAAAAGCTAAAATGTTTTTTTTTTTTTTTTCAAAAATCACATATCGGTTCTCCAACCAGTACGTTGACATCCAAGCTAGTTAAAATGAAACTCCATAAAAAGCATGAATAGAAGGAAAAAAAAAATTTACAGCCAGAGGACCTATCTGAAATATTCAACTATATATATGGTAAGGGAGATTTACCAACAGCCACCGGTACTATTGGAAATTGACTTTTGCATTCATACACCTTGGGATCAACACTATGCTTTCCTTTTGGACACTCGCAGTTGTAACTTCCTTGTTTATTCGTGCATATCCCACTACATGGGAAGGACAACTTTGTCCTTGCACTCATCAATGTCTGCCAATCAAGATAAAACGGTTTATTAATTACATGCTTCACGAAAACAGAGAAAGAGATGTTATAATATATACCTTGGACATCCTCCCTCAAGATAAGGGTTACCCTCATAAGCCAGAGCTGCAATTGCAACGATAACCGGGGGCGTTGTTGGAGTCATAGCAGTAACTGTTCTTGCTGACACAAGCATAGTCAGAGTTGGGTGCCCTTTGAGCTTCTTCACAGGTCTGATTACCAATAGCCCACTCCAGCACCAGTGGAGCCTCACCATTATGCTTGTCGTAAAATTCTCCGGAGAAATCCGAAAGGCCATGGAACGTGAACCAGTTCCGATCAGCGAGGAAGGCGTAGCTGCACGGGCTGAATCCAATGACCCCCGAGTAATTGTTGTAGCTGTCTATCTGGATGACGAAGTCCTTTAGCCCTTTCGGGATGGACGTCTGGCAGCACCCGATCCCATTGCAAGATCCATTGCTCACCATGTTCGGGTTCTCACAGACGGAGTAGCACCCGGTTAGGAACTCTGTAAGGTTGCCTGCGTTTCCTGATTGTGGCATCGGTGTCGCAGCCCAGCACGGTGAACGTGTTCTGGGTGCTGGAGAAGGTGTAAGGGCCGCCCCAGAGTGAGTAACCAGTCCTTGTGTGGTCTGATTTATTGTAGCAGTGTTGAGCAATGTATTGAGTGACGCCCATCTCTCCAGCTGAGAAGGACATGTACCTTGAGTAGATGGATGTCTGTGCCACCAAGGTAGGGGAGAAACTGGCCGTCTTCGGTACGGTTGCAATCGAGGTCGAAGCCTTCGCGGAAGCAGCCTTCGCCGATGCCGAATGGGTAGGGGATGCTGAAATTGCCGCATTTGTCTTGGCAGCCGGGCATCGCTTGGGAGGCAACGAGTGTTACCAGTAGGAATTGTAGTAACGACACTCCCAAGACCATCATTTTTTTTTAGTTTGTGTATGTAGTGGGTGTTGGTTATTGTTGATTTGCTTGGGAAGGGTCTCCCTCTTGTAGAAGTCGAGTTTGGGATTAGGTGTAAGTGTATTTGACTTTTCGTTTTTTGAGTAGGACGACTTTTAATCAAGTCGTCTTTTTTTATAAAAAGTAACTAACTTCGAGCCTTCCCTTATGAATTATTAGCTGGGAGAGAAACAATGTCAAAACCTCAGTGGAGTTGAACCGATTCATTTCTAAGGATGCGTTTAGTTATATGATTATAAAACTGATTTTATGTAAAAACTAAATTTAAAATTAATTTGTAGAAACTTTTGAAAAACTTAAGTTTTACACATTTTTTCTTATAGAAATCTGCAGTTTTTTCATCCCAATTTTTTCTAGAAACAAGTTTGGGATAAACACTTTATTGCAAATTCAAAAGTTGTTCAAATCCGTTTCCAAACGGGGCATACGATTATGAACCAAATTTTGAAAAAGCCGGCTAACATCCCCTTTTCCGTAGAGGATCAATGATCAAATACTGAAGGCAACAATTATTTTTAAAAAAAAGACCTAAGATGAGTTGACAATGTAACAGTTACATATTGTTTGGCTAAGATGTATAATTAATTTTTTGTTCAATTTATCTTTGTTGATGAATTAAGAAAAATGTTAGACTACACGTAACCTCATTTACAATTTTTTTTTGCTGTCCCCACATGTTTTGATTTTTCAAAAAAAGATTTCATCTCATCTAATTAGATGCATGTTTTAAGAAAAAGAAATATATATTATAACGAATTGTATAACAGTGTTTATAAAGTGTAAATACTAAAAAAAAAAATCTAGTAAGATGTATACGTCATCTAACAAGATATAATAATTGCAAGTGGCTCACTAGATATGTATTAGATACTTTTGTTCTGTTTTTGTTCTTGAGAGGGGGTGTCTCCCGTGCTAGTGGAGGATGCAGGGCAGCCTGAACTTCTCATCGCTCTCTTACACCTCCTTTCATTTTTAGCACTTTGTAAATACTGGAATCTCAATATCAATAAATATTTTTTTTTATATATATCGGAGGGATCCCCCCACTGGAGGAGCCAGAATTTTTACAAAGGGAGGCCTAATGTGACTTATATAAATATTTTTTAAAATTATATCATTATGTTTTTTTATTTCAATAACATAGATTAAAAATACGTATAAAATAAAGACATTCATAAAAAACATATCACTGAATAATTATAAAAAATAATTATCATATTTTAAAACGATATGTCATATTTCATATTGATAATTCATAAAAAAAAATGTAAAAACATAAATCTAATAAATAATACATATATTTAAATTTGACTTCGATGAGGTTTCATATTCTGAAAATGTTGAATGATTTGATTATTTTAGATATTTATACAAATATTTTAAACTTTAAATAAATTAGTAACAATTGTGAGATATTTAATGAAATAAAAAGTAAAAATTATTTAGAGATGAAGATTGATATTAGCGAACAGTTGAGATATAAAAAGAAAAAGAAAATTAGAGATTCAAAAATTTATTTTTTTTCAAGATGCGACATCTAGGTGAAGACGCTGAGAAGTGAAATTCATGCATCTATAGCTGTTTGTGCGGATGGATCGATAAAAGGAGGCTCGGGGGACTAAATGAAAAAGGAGAGTTAAAAATGATATTTGTAGTTCATGTGGAGGGAGCCACCATAGTTAATTAAAAGACCAGGGGGGCATAAGTGCACAACATACACATGTATGATACAGATGGATTATAGATGGTTGTTTTAATTTTATTTTCATGTCCTTTTCATTTGTATTTAATTGTGAGTGGTTGTTGTTTAGATGATTTTCATATGTATATGGGGCCTATGATCTATGTACCATAATTAAAATTAACTTAGGGTCCACAAAAAATTACATAGGACCTAGAAACAAATCTAAAAGGATATGAAAATAAATTAAAAAAATCCAGGGGGGGCATCCTGGTCCTACGTTGGCTCCGCCACTGGATCCCCCGTGGCTAACCTTACGATTGAGCTGAGAATGCTACCTCCACCTGTAAAAAAAATATCAATAAAATTTAACATTAACAACCATAAGAAAAATACACATTCATTTGGCTTAATCCCTGGTGGCACTCGGATCTTTCCATTTTCATTGACTAAATTAATGAATGTGCTTCCCATATTTTCAGGGGTGGCTCTATTTGAGCCCCACAAACATTGCTATAGTAAGCCCCCCTTATTAATAAGTCCCTCACATGTTTGTCATAACTTAATTTATAATCCGACTTATATATTAACTCCATATTTAAACAATAAGTAAGCCCCTCATTTGAAATATGTGTTATGTATTTAAATCTCTATACCTTTTAATGTAATTGTAATATATGTATTATATCTCCTTCAGACTAGGGGGGGGCGCGAGGTGGTGGGGTTTTTTTTTTTTTTTCGACAAGTCATTCATTGGGGGGGGGGGGGGGTGTGGTTTTCACAACTTGTGCACTTTATATGCAACACTACTAGAGCATGTGATTCATCCCTACTGTGAAATATGTTATATTTCATTTTTTCTCCCTTAAAATCAAATCCCTAAAAATTGTCTTAATTGTGAGGTTTCAGACTAATTGTGAGGTTTCAGACACAAAAAAATTTCATCCACATACAAAAATGGATTTTTTATGGGTTATAAAAAGTCTAATGTGAAAATTGAAATAAACTTTATAAAAAAAATACAAAAAAATAAATGAAATCCACATTTATATATATCTGGCTTCAATTTCCAATGGTGGAGCATACATTCGGATGCCTAAATATAATTCACATCTTTTCATAAATTAATATATAAATAAATAAATTTAAATGAGATGAGGGGTATGCTTATTAGAAAAAATTTAACGAAAGATTTTACCAAAAACTTAGGTGGGCTTATTTATTGGGGGGTGTACTTATTAAGAAAATCTAAATGGGTCTTTGACAACAAAATCCATTTAAGAGAGGCTTACTTACGAATTTTGAAGGGCTCAAATAGAACCACCCTATTTTCAGATGATAGAAATTGGGTCTTTTTAGTATCCACTTGGTAACAACGTGATGTATCATATGTCAGATAGGCAATTTAGGGAAAAGAAATTAAATACAATTTGCAGCTGAGGTCTTCCATGCAGATGCATCATGGGTTGACCATCTTTACTTTGGTCAGTTCTTAGATGAAATAAGTAAAACTAAGATGTATAAAAGTAAAAACCTTGTATGGTCTCTTGTCAGTACCCACGTATTTTGAATTTTTGTGAAAAAAATATATATTTAATCTGATAAGGTATATATTTTATAAGAAAAAATATATATTTCATGAATTACATGAAATGATTTATTTATTAAAAATATGAAAATATTTAACAAGACATTGAGTGTATGTTGTGAATGAGATATATAAAACTCAGGTTAGGACTAGAAAATAAAGGATTATATGTAATAGCTCTCAGCTCACTTTTAAGTTGATAAAAGGTGAAACCCTTGTAGAAAAATAATACCAATTGAAACACAACCAATTAGACTTTATTCAAATATAACTGTGGCTGTAGAAAACACATAGTAGTTCTCCGTGATCCATATTAAGCTCTCACTATATGTAGGATTAGTAGGGCATCATCTAACATTGACCGTTTTATTGGATTCTTCTGTAAAATGCACCCGACCTAATTAATTAATTATTGTATTAGTTATATGATAGAGATGTTAAAATAACGGAAGATCACCCATTATTTTGACTCAGGAAGAGACAAGAGTGAGAGACTTTTCGAATTGATGACTTGGCCTTCGCTGACAAAGTCTCTGGATTCTGGACGGATTACTTTGTCAAAAAATGATTTATAAAATGGGAATGTCGGGATCCATTGTTCTGATATCATTGTTGCGCAAACAATACTCCGGAAGACATCAATGAAAACAGAGATCTCTAAGTATATAACTGCACGTACCGAGAATAACATAACCTGGACAGAATATGATTGCGCAAGTGATACATGCTTTTCCATGGCAAGATGAAAATCAGGTTATTATTAGGTTTTCGAAGTCATTTTCAGCCTATTACGTAACAACTAATAAGAGAAAGAGTCTAGGAAAGAAATCACTTTAATATTAACTAGGTCTCCATCTCAACAACCCTACACAGTGACTCCAATCAACATGTTTTCTAGTCTTAATCCCAATCAGTGACCCCAACCCTAGACAGAAACCACTTTAATAATAACTTGGCTTCCATCAGCCTCTATACTAATGCTTGAATACATTTATAAAATAATATAATCATCTCGGTATTTTTTTGGTATGATTTACCGATATAGGCCACCTGACGAAAAGCCGGGTTGATTTATGTAATTCTCCCTTTTAAATTTTGTTTATATGGAAAGGGGGGTCGTGAGGTGGTTGGAGTTGTTGTTGGGGGTCACACCTTGTGATTTCTAGCACCACTGCTTGTATTATTTCACCCTTTTTTTTATATTTTTCTCTCCTTTCTCTCCTTTGCCTCTTTTGTGAGGTTTCAGACTAATTGTATTTTTTTCTGGATTATAAAAAATCTAATGTTTTCTTAAAAAAAATGATTTACCAATATACACATCTAATATATAGAATATGACTAACATAATATTTACCGTACATGAACATTATCACGATGCTACCATTGCTTTTTAAAAAATCTAGATTTTCTAACTGAGACTTCCGCCTCTGATTTTGTTAATTGTTTCTAAGATTGTGGATCATCTTCTTCCGCTCCCGAGTGACAAGATCAGATTCATTGCAGTCAACCTATTTATTTCTATTTTCAGATGAATTCATAGATTTATTTTTTTTAATGATGGGAGAATTGACAACTTAATTTCTAAACATTGTAACCCGATCTATACTTGATCAAGTTGAGTTTGGATGTGGATTGAAACACTGAGATTTTTAGAAGCTTGTATTTGAAACTTAGCTTTTGAAAAAAGTTGTTTTATTATATTTTCGATCGCAAATTTTTTGTCTAAAAAGAAAGATGATAATTTGAAAATTTAAACATTGAAAATGTATTTGAATTTATGTTTGGGAATTTTTTATTTTTCAAACGCATAATTTACCCAAACACAGGCCTAAAATTATTGGCATTCCAATCTTTTCATATGATAGAAATTATATCTTTTTATTGTTTTTTCCCCTCACATTGATAAACCTTTCGATCGTTTACTTTGTCATCACCAAATTAACTCGAACGATTTAAATATCAGTTAACCCCATCTCCAATTGGTAACAACGTAACGTATCATCTGCCTTAGTCAATTAGAGAAAGAAATTAAATGCAAATGAGGTCTTATTTGGATATATATTGACTTACTAGGTCAAGTTGATAAAAGGTAGAAGAGCATCTCCAAATCAGTTTCCAAACTCCCCTCCTCATTCATTATGAAAAGGTTGAAAAGAATAACTGGGTATTGCACTTGAAGATGAGGAAAAAGAAGATTCCTTTACTCACCATAAAAAAAGTGAGATTCTACAACTCATATTAGACTTTATTCAAATATAATTGAAGTTCTATGTGATATAACTTTCCTACAATGTGTGATAAGCTTTTTTATATTGGATGAACCATATGGTTGATCTTACAGTGAAGCTGAGAAGACTACCTCTACCTGTTTGTTTTGGTCCCATATAAATGTTTTTCGAATAATCGTCAATAAACAAGTGGATAAATCAGCTTCAATACTCGAACCCAAGACGTACTACATTTAACACAGGTAAATTCTGAACCGTTGTGCTATGACCACTGAAGACTCAATGTGTGTGATCAGTTGCGTAGACATTGACCAGTTTTATTGTATTCTTAAGTAAACTGCATCACATTAAATAGTAATTAATTAAGATCTGTAATTAAATATATGTATTAGTCATATGATTGATATGTTAAAATAATGGAATGTCATCCATGCATCATTTCGGATTTTCGGCACAAAGAGACAGGAGTGAGAGACTTCGACTTGTCCAACAACCACATCGCCTTGGCTTTATGGAGGATTTTACATAAGTCTACCAACGATCGTTTTCGCAAAATGAATTATAAAATTGGAAATTATAATCATGTTCTTTATGCGACTTTCTCCAGTCAAATATAGATTGTTGTGAAATTTCTAAACATTAATCTTAGATTTATTTAATGACACATCTAAATCCATCCCCAATTTTAATGAAAAAATAATCTTTTGCACATGACCTTAAATGGATTTGAGAACGTAAGGTCCATTTAAATTTTAATTTATTCCATTTACATACCCTTTAATTTTGTACACCTTTCACAAAATTTACATTGTATGTGGTTCGTGCGAATCGTGTATATATATTCATTATTAATATATATGTATCGATAAAAAAAAATTATTAGCTCATTGAAGCATATACACCTTATTGAGCCATATGTTTTTTTTTGTCGACGCAAATACCTCGATAAAGAATATATATACGTGGTTCGGACAGATCGCATATTATCATTTCACTACACACACAAGATGCTTCTATTTACACCTCTTGAATCTCTTTGCACATGACTTAAATGGATTTGAGAACATAAGGTCCGTTTAAATTTTAATTTGTTCAATTTACATACCCCTTAATTTGGCACACCCTTCACAAAATTCACATTAATATGCACTATTCTTATGCTCAAATTTTTTAAACTAGCATTTATCATGCGTTAGAGAGAAGACGAGAAGGAGGTGATGGACGACCAACGAAGAGCAGTGGTAATCTGACAAGAAGATGGTGATGCAGCGAGACGTTGTGATTCACTTGTACTGGGAGGTGAGCACAAGTGGCTCTAACCACCATGCCATAGGCCTCTGGGACAAATCAACCACAGTTAGATTTGTTGGATGCAAATGCCATAAAAGACAAAGATACTCGTTTGACCCAAAAAATCGGAGGTAGAGTAATAAATTGACAAAGATATTTGTGACCTCTTGTAAAGCGTCAGGGACAAAAAATTACAAGATAAATTGGACAAAAAGTGATGATTTTGAAGACAAACAAAAGACATTAGCATATAGTTCAAATTACAATAATATTCTGGTGATTTACCACAATAAATCTACAGGGAGGTTACATATTTATTAAAAAATGTATTACAGACACATGTAATGATTTAAATTTATGGGCCAAACACACCACAACAGTTTGCTCAACGCCCCGCTTCTATGGATAAAACGAAGTATAACATTCAATGCTTTCTCCAAGAAGGGTTTCAGTCTCTTCTGGATTATTTAAAACTATCCTTCGCCACCACCTCTGCTGTGACGCCCTATCTAACCTCCCTCGGATGCCGCCACCACCTGCTGCGGCCACCACCACCCTCCTCCACCACCTGCTGCAGCCACCAGTACTCTTCGCCACCACCTCTGCTGCAGCCAGCAAGCGCCCCTCTGACCTCCATCCGCCAGCCACCACCTTGCATCGACACCCCCACCTTCATCTGCGGCCAGCACCCCTCCCCTGTGTTGGAATGTGTTTTATTGTGATTAAGCCCCATGTAATGGTTCATGTAGAATTTGAATGCATTTTCAGTTTGAACATTGCTTTAGAGTACAATCAATAGATTTTTCTTGTTGCTCAGGTTCTCATTATATATATATATATATTTTTACTATACTTTCTTGTTTGAACTCTTTGAATGCATTGTCAATTTGAACTGGTCAAATGGATGGGTTTAAGAAAGCTCCATCTGGTTAGTTGTATGTTAATGGGTGATAGTGAGATGGCATGGTAGTGGATTCAGTAGATCCAAGAAAGTAATATTGACTATTGTGACTGTCTGTGCCCTTCTTTATCCCTTCTTCTGTTGATTACTTTCATCTGCAGATAACATCTCCATAAGAAGTAATATAACAGGATTGAAAAGTAGATTCAGCAGCTGCTTCTTTTAGCTTGACTTTTTTTGCTTTTTTGCTTGGTAAGTAAGTGAGAATTATGTGCAAACAAAGCTTGGCTTTCATGTAGAAAAAGTAGGCAAAACATGATTTTCTACACTCAGCACACCTCACCAACACTCAGCACACACTCCCCACATAATCACCCACACAAAATGGGATTTGGATCCTCCCATTCCCCCACTCAACCACAAACACACACCACGAAATTACACCAGTCCAGCCACAACACACAATGGTAGGAGAGAGAATCATGTGACCATGCTCATTCAAAAAAAAAAAAAGCGGAATCCGCCTAAACGCGCAACCTTTTTGAAACGGAGCTTAATAATAGATGGACTAAACAAATTGAACACTTGTTAAATTCGCATATTTGAAACCTATAACAAATGTTAAACATGTAGGATGTCTCTCCGAGAACATATGGATCACTTTTCCACTTCAATCCACCTCTTTAACATCTTGAGAGGAGTTGTGGGTCTAATCATCAAAACCATGTTAATTAAACTATGAATTTTTTTTAAATATTATATAATTTTATTTGAATATACAGATTCAATCGGATACAAATTACTTTTTATCAGTCTTCATTATGATACCAAGACGTCCTTCCTTCAGTGTCTACATCGCATTGTAATGTAACTTCCTTGTGTGTTTCAACCTCTGTACCATTGTGAAGGCACTTTCTCCAAAAATTATCCAAATCAAGTGTACGAAGAAACCATCTACAATGTCTATGCCGTTGTGCATGTCATAGTTTAGCATAATAACAAAAAAAGATTAAGGGATTTTCCCCTGTTATGAAAGCAGGTGCAAATAATGGAGAGTAGATCGGAAAGCAGAGAAAGCGAAAATGGGTGGCGGAGGTGAGATAAACCAGTCACAAAGTTCAATTCATGTATAGCATATGACATATAATTGTTTTGATTCGATACGACATCAAGATGGCTCCTGGAAATTTGCAGTTATAAATATGGTCATTTAAAAAAATAAATTCTATAAAATTTTAAAAAAATCTACTTTTATCATATATTGATCAAAAACATAAATTTTTCTTTCGAAAATAAAACTACAACTTACATTAATAAAAAAAATAAACCATCAAACAAAGGTGATACGAGAATTTTTAATATATAAACTTTTACAATTTGAGGGTTTTAGGTATGTAATTTGGATGAGGCAAGGTTAACTGATGGGGTCACTAGTGGGCTAGATTATCATAGTTTGAAAGAGTGACAATTGTAGTTTAAGTTTTTTTTATTTTAAATGTGATGGAGTTAATTGATCCCACCACATTTTATGTGGTGCAACCCCTAAACAAGATATGTGTGTATTTATAAATCATACAAAATATATATGATAGAAGTATTATAATTAAACTATTTTCAATATGTCAATATGTCAGTATTATATAAACATATTACATTACAATATTAGACCTGTGCAAAATATAAAAAGTCTTAAAAAAATAATTTGATTACATGGTGATAAAATATTCTGTCAAATTTGAATGAAATTTTAAACTGATAATGATAATTAGGTTGTTGTGAGTTTCAAGAATTTGTGTGTTTACTCAACTTTTACAAGAACTTATATGAGATTATCCATATTTGCAGGGATGTAAATGTCTTTAACTAAAAAATTCAACATTAATTTACCCACGTGGGCTATGTAAAATTAAATGAAATGTAGGCGGCATTATATGCGGGACCATTTAACAACGTTATAAAATATGGGGTTTTATATTTTTAAGTCCCCATAAACTATATGATTTATTTATCGATCTCTCATTTCTTCATATTTTAGTTTAAGTCTCTAGATTTAAAAAATATATTCTTTTTTAGTCCCTCTCATAGACTAAAAGAAAACTAAATAATTTAGTGATAGGTTCATTCTAGGGACTAATAAGAAACATATCATTTAAATTTAAAGACTTAAACTGAAATATGAAGAGGTATGGATCAATCACTAAGGACTAAAAAATAAAAAACCCTAAAAAATGGTATAGTTCCAATTTAATATGAATATATGCATTATTAAATCTAAAAGAACAAACATAGAGATGATAAAGAGGAGATGGGAAAAGTTGCACAAGTTGGGTCAAACCCGAATATGTTGGATCCGGGCTTTATATATATGGGTGACTCTATTTGTGTCCTTTACAAACTATATTTTAACACGCCAGGTCCTAATAGGACCCATACCTGATGGGACAACAATCTGCTTCTCCTAGATGTGAGTGGAGTATGGCTGCTCCTAGCCGGACAATGTAGGGTGGGGTCCACTTTTATTTTATTGCGGGTTCAATTGTTATGATATTGTGACAATAACCGGATATGGTTTTAACAAGGTTATGAAGATCCATCATTTTAATTTTTTTTATTTGTTTATTATTGTTTGAATTTTAATTTCATTAAATTTTATATTATCAGTTAAAAAAATAAAGCATTTAATTTTTTATGTTATTTTGTGTACCATGCATGCACATTCAAATAAAATCCAACATTAATTTGTCGAGTTTTATTTAGACAAAATCTTTTTCAGAGTACAGTCTAATATATCTCGTTAGTCTCATCCATTTACTATTACTAAGTATATAGCTTATTGAAATTGTTATTACATTTTCTACAAATGATATCATTCAATTTATTAAAGTACATATTTTCTCTTTTATAAATGTACATACTTCTATATGATTTTAAAAATATAAAAATATACGTGGATTGTGTTTGAGACTATAAATGATATTTTTAGAAATATAGTCTCAAACACAATCCACGTATATTTTTATATTTTTAAAATCATACAGAAGTATGTACATTTATAAAAGAAAAAATATGTACTTTAATAAATTAAATGATATCATTTGTAGAAAATGCAGTGGCGGAGTCGGGATTTTTACAAAGGGGGGCTTAATGTGACTTATATAAATATTTTTTAAAATTATATCATTATGTTATTTTATTTCAATAGCATAGATGAAAAATACGTATAAAATGAAATAAAGTCATTCATAAAAAACATATCACTAAATAATTATAAAAAATAATTATCATATTTTAAAAATAATATGTCATATTTCATATTGATAATTCATAAAAAAAATGACAAAACATAAATCTAATAAGCAATACATACATTTAAATTTGACTTCGATGAGGTTTCATATTCTGAAAATGTTGAATGATTTGATTATTTTATATATTTATACAAATATTTTAAACTTTAAATAAATTAGTAACAATTGTGAGAAATTTAATGGAACAAAAAGTAAAAATTATTTAGAAATGAAAATTGATATTAGGAACAATTGAGATATAAAAAGAAAAAAAAGATTCAAAAATTTATTTTTTTCAAGATGGGAACCTAGGTGAAGACGCTGAGAAGTGGAATCCCTGCCTCTATAACTGTTTGTGGGATATGGATAAAAGGAGGCTTTAGGGTAAATGAAAAAGGAGAGTTAAAAATGACTTTTGTGTTATGTGCATGTGGGAGGGTTAATTTAAAGAAGGGGTAAATGCACACCATATACATGGATGGTCTAGATGGATAATATATGGTTGTTTTAATTTTATTTTATTTTTATTTTATTTAGTTGTGAGTAGTTGTTGTTTAGGGAATTTCATATGTAGGTGGGGCCTATGATATATGGATCCTAATTAAAATTAACTTACCAAAACAATTGAAAAGACCTGGAAATTAATCAAAAGGATATGAAAATAAATTAAAAAAATTCAGAGGGGGCACATGCCCCCCTGGTCCTCTCCGCCACTGAGAAAATGTAAAAACAATTTCAATAAACTATATACTTAGTGACAGTGAGTGGATGAGACTAACGACGTATATGAGATTGTACTCTGAAAAAGATTTTGTCTAAATAAAACTCGATAAACTAATGTTGGATTTTATTTGAATGTGCATGCATGGTACACAAAATAACATAAAAAATTAAATGCTTCATTTTTTTTAGTTAATAATATAAAATTTAATGAAATTAAAATTCAAACATATTAAACAAACAAAAAAAATAAAATTATGGGTCTTCCTAGCCATGTTAAAACCATATCCGGTTATTGTCACAATGTCACAACAATTGAACCCGCAATATAAAAAAATAAAAAAAAAGTGAACCCCGTCCTACACAGGTGGCGCATTGTCCAGCTAGGAGCAGCCATACTCCACTTACGTCTAGGAGCAGCAGATTGTTGTCCTACCTGATGAATCCTCCATTGAGGCGGGTCAAAGTCTCCCGTAAGTCCCCTTTGATATGACCTTAAATTTGATTTTTTATAAACTTACTCAATGCTTTAATAATATTAAATATAAAAATAAAATAAATATAAATATAGGTGATGATAAAAGATGGAAGAGGAGAGCAGAAAAACACAAGATAGATTACATTTTCCAGTGGGATATATTTATGTAAGTTTAGATCGAGATAGAAATCTCAACATCCAAATTAACTCATATTGGGGTTTTAACATTTTCAGTTAATTTCTTTATTTCCTAATATACATTTATATTGGTTATTATTCATGTTCCAAAAGCATGTGAACTTATATTATAATATTTATATAACACAATATAGATGTAATTTTAATATTGATATAATCCAAAAAGCTTATTCCACTCAAGCATATAGGGTAAATAAATTTCATATACCATAAAATATATGTATTTTTAATATTATAATAAAAATAGCATAAAATATCTATGGAATTCAATTGAGATATTTAATGAATATCTTTAATTTTAAATTATTAAAATTTTAATATATTGATATGATTTATTTAAATCCGTTTTTGAAATCTTAAAATATTTTTTATAATTTATCAAAATCTAATTTCAAAATTTAAATTTTGAATAAATAGGATATAAGTAATTTCTAAATTTACGGGAAACTAAAAATGGAAATGATAAGTAAATAATAGATTCATTCTTAAGAATATTAGATCTAAAAGATTGGTATAAACATTACACAAGACAAGACAATGGGCACATCAAAATCGTCTTCTAATTATGTTAAGTTTCTAATTTAGAAACATAATAAAATAAAAATATCCTTATATTTTGGGAACTATTAAAAAGAGTTAATCTCTTTTAAAAAATAGAAAATAAAATAAAATCTCACTAAATTAGTAACAATACAAGTGAAAGAAAAATAGATATATACCACCAACAACTTTCCCGTTTCAACCCATACAAGATATTTCCATACATTGAATGACAACTGAGGAAAAAAAAGTTTCCATTTCCTTTCCTATACCACATCAGCAAAATCTATCTAGCTTAGCTTTCTTCATCTATAAATATCACCTCCCAATATGATCCCATAACAAAATCAAGAACATTATAAGAGCTTCTTTAAATTTCTCGTCTATATACCATGGCAAATTCCGTTGCGTCCCTTCCACAATCCCATGAAAAGATGGTCACCGTCCTCAGCATCGACGGTGGTGGCATTAGGGGCATCATCCCTGGAACCAGCCTCGCTTTCCTCGAATCCAAACTCCAAGTATTTCAATCATGACACACGTACATGTAGTAATTTTGATTAAGTAAATCTATATCTTATGATGTGATATGGGATATTGTAGGAACTGGATGGAGAGAATGCGAGGCTTGCAGACTACTTTGATGTGATCGCCGGAACGAGCACATGTGGTCTAGTGGCTGCGATGATCACCGCCCCCGACAAAGACAACCGCCCTCTCTATGCGGCAAAGGATATCGTCAACTTCTACCTTGAACACTGCCCCAAGATCTTTCCCCAAAAAAGGTGAATATATACTTCTTTATACTTACATATAATATAAATACATACGTGCATGCATGTTGTATAATTAACAACACTATTGAATCTTTTGTTGTACGTGTTTTAGTGGTTTAACAGCTGCGGTGCAGAACCTGATAGAGGCATTGAACGGTCCCAAATATGATGGGAAATACTTGCATTCATTGGTGCGACAAATCCTCGGCCAGACTCGCCTGGACAAGATGCTTACGAACGTCGTCATCCCTTCATTCGACATCAAGCTTCTGCAGCCAACTATCTTCTCTACTAATAATGTAAGATCAATGTATTCTTGCTAGACAATACTGTCCATTCTAACATTGGTTAGTCATTTTTTCTATTATTGTTTTCGCATGTGAAAAATAGGCCAAAGCGAACGCTCTGAAGAACCCTTTAATTTCGGATGTATGCATAAGCACCTCAGCAGCCCCGACGTACCTACCACCCCACCAATTCGAGGTTAAAGACACAAAATTGGGAACTAGCAAGGTCTACAATCTCATCGATGGCGGTGTTTCTGCAAACAATCCTGTAAGTCATCTTTCAGATAGAAGTTTAATTAAGAAAAGAATAACAAAATTTTAACATACAAAAATTGTTTATTTGTTACAGACATTGCTGGCTGTCAGTGAGGTCATGAAGGAGATGTTCCAAAACAATTCAGACGACTGCAGGAAGTTCCTGGTGATCTCCCTCGGCACGGGTTCTGCGAAGGGAGAAGATAAGTATGACGCCGATATGGCCGCCAAATGGGGACTCTTGGGGTGGATCTACAACCATGGCTCCACTCCACTCATCGATTCCTTCAGCCAATCGAGCACCGACATGGTCGACATTCATGCATCCCTCCTGTTCCAGGCCCTCCATTGTGAGAAGCACTATTTGAGGATCCAAGTGAGTTGAACATTGTAACTCATCTAATTATACAAACTTGATGACCCCACTTGTTAAGCCTAATAATTTTATTTATTATATATAGGATGATACTTTGACGGGTGATACGTCTTCAGTGGATGTGGCGACGATGAAGAACTTGAAAGAGCTTGTGAGAGTGGGTGAGGATCTGCTGAAGAAGCCGGTGTCACGGGTGAATCTGGATACAGGGGTGTATGAGCCCGTCGAAGGGGAGGGCACCAATGAAGAAGCATTGGTTCGTTTCGCTAGGATTTTATCCGATGAGAGGAAACTCAGGCAAGCCGATGTTAATACTGCTTGATCTTTGCTTTGTGTAATTGTGTTTATTGTGAATAAGGAGGAGCAAGTCCTCGTTGTACAGATTTTTTTTTTTAATGGCCAATTTGAAAATCAATAAATGTTTGTCTTCATATTCAGGGAATAAGGAAGAAATATACAGAGTTGTAGTTGAATAACAGAGCACACTGATGCAGAGAAGTTTGGTTATGTTGAATTAACACAATGTATGGGACTTACTATTTGCATTGAACGCTTTTATCGTGATGCGTAGATATCTAAAAGAAACTTAGAATTCTTACTTCCGGTGATCTACCTCATGGTAGAACTTCCCCCGTCATTAAGAAATGCAATCCCACAGACAATCATAGATATTTTAATTTTTTTTTAAATAATAAAAAATGTCTATAAAAGTATATGTTTTGATAAAAATGTATTCCGTTCCATTTTGAATTGAATTGACATATTTTTAACAAGTATAAAAAAAATTAACAAGATATATACTTAATCTAAATAAGTATATATATATATATATAATGCATTTTTATGCGATAAAAAAGACTCTCTAACCATTGTTCTCACAATTCAAAATAATAAAAATTTAAAATGTCTTTTAAAAACAAAATATATTATTAATACACAATGTTCCAAAATTAAAGTTAATAAAGAATATCTACATCATTTAAGGGCAGGACTATGACTATCCCGAGGAGAAGGGGGCGGTGGTGTGAGGGGGAGGTCAAAGTGGAGGAGGAGGAGCAGGTGGTGGAGGTGGAGAGAGAAAAAAAGAGAAAAAGAAAGATAGAGGTCAGGGGGAGCCGTCCCCCTCCCCACCGTCCATCATCCTCCGCCCCCCTCATATCGCAGCTCCCCTTCTCTAGTTTCGCCGTGCAGCAACTCCCCTTTCTCCCCATGTTGTCGTGCAACTGCCTCCCCGCGCTGCAGCTCTCCCTTCTCATTTTTTTCTCTTTTTCTCTCTTTCTCCCCGGTTTCATTCATATCCCACTACCTTGGTGTTTTTTGTTTTTTGAGGCAAAACCTTATGGATGTTAGGACTAGGGGTGGTAAACGAGTCGAATTTTTATATGTTTAAGTTCGGCTTGTTTATAAACAAATCAAGCCGAGCTCACGAACCTCAACGAGCCTAGCGTTCTTCTTCATTTTAAGGTTTTTAGCGGTAGAAAATGAAATTTTAGCCTAAATAGTCAAATTCATGAGCCTAAACGAGCATATCTTTGTATTGATTTAATGATCTGATTTTACAAATGAGTTTAGTTAAGCTTTAATTAAGTTTTTTATAACACAAACGAGTTGAGTTTGAACACAAAATGAAGTTCGATCCAGGTCCCGAGCCTAACCGAGCTTTAAAAATTGTTCAGACTCGTTCATTTATGTAATTGAACGAGTCTGAACAAGCTTAAACCGAACAGAGTTCGAGCCGAGCCCGAACGGCTTAGTTCGTTTCCCCGCCGTAGTTGGGACGAAAGGCTCGTTGTACAAAAACATATGTTGGTGTTTTTGGTATTATAAAGATAGATGTTATATTAATAAGATAAAGATATTTTTTTATCTTTATAAATTTTATTATACAAAATTTTAAAATATTAATGGAATTGATGTTATATTTTTGTGCAAAATGAGCAATTAAAATCTTTGCGGTGCCCGTCTTGAAATTAAACGATTTAAAGTATCTCGATTTAGGTTTAAAGTATCCCAATTTTTTTCCCGAGCGACCTAAAATCCGCCGTCTCCTCCCCCCCCCCCCCCCTATCTTCTCCATTCGTCCAAGATTTAATTGAGATCATCGGATTAATTTCGCAGGTAAGGTTTTTCAATGGCGGATCGCCGATTCTGTCTTCACTTTCTTCTTCTTTAGACAAACAGCGATTGAATATGCGATTTATATTATTTGTTTATTTTTACATGTCAGTCTTACCAGGGTGCAAGTAATCTAGATTCAATGGGTATGAAAAAGAGTAGGCGTTGTCTAATGAACACGTTGAAGAAGATTATGGGACAGATCAAAGTCATGAAGAAGAAGAATTCCAATCAATCCCTGCGTGATGATGACACTGGTTATTCATACTCGTGTTCTCAATGGTTTCTTTGGTTGTTCATGAACACATTTAAGGGAGGTAAAGATGATGGTCCGTGTTCATCGTCTCCCACATGAACAGATTCTTCTTTCGAAGAGGTATATTTAAATACATCCTTATGCGTGCACGCGGTTATTTGTCCATCTTACTTTCTCCTTGACTTTGTTCTGAATCATATTTTTATCCCCCCATTGAGAACTTAATTACATCTACTCTATGCATCGGAACTTCATATATGTTTTGAAGTCGAAATGACATTGGACGATAAAGCCGATCTTGAGAAACTGCACTGTCTGTCTAGAGTGTACTTTTAGAGGATATTCTTTGTTTTCTGGGTGGAGTCTGCATGGTAGAATCAATTAGATCGAGTTGGATTATTGTAGGAGATAGTTTTTTGAGTTTAACATTCATATTGTTGTAAATGTATTCTGATAAACGTGCTGTGTAGTTGTTAAGATCACTTCAGGCATTCCATAAATCCATAGTCCATACCTTATGGAAACATGTGCGTTCATGGATTACAATACATCACTCTCTATGCCTTGAAATGTAAAACTTTGTGAAAAACAGACCGAGCTTCTGAATTCATTCTTGATATATCAAGGGGAATGCTCCATCTGATAGTCTTAGGTATGACACTACATTTAAATCCTTTTTTTCCGTCGTTGAGGTGGGGGTTTACCACTGTATTTTCTTTTTCCATAAAAACTACAATAGACAACGTTATAAACAAGGTTGAAGATTTTTACCCCACAACCAACACACCCTCTCTAGTAGACCTACAAAGTCATCCTCCATACAAGATTGACCCCGTAATTTAATGAATGCTATGTCTTTGTGTTAGTGGGATTGCTTTGTCAACTGAAGGGACCACAATGGATCCACCTTACATAGAAACCATTGATTGGAATACATAAAAAATATATGAACTTCAAAATTAAAAGCACTGTTTTGAAACTAATTTTTGCACTTATCCACCCTGATATAAACATGACGCTGGCTATGAATTGCATCATTCTCTATGCCTTGGACTAAAATATATGAAAACAAGCTGTGCAGTCCTTTTTTTTCCTGATATTCAAAGTTGTAGCCTGCAACTTCTCTTGTAGAAATATTGTTGCGGTATATGTGTAATAACAAACTTGGAAAACGGATTTATCATGAAAAGATTCGTTGTTCCAGTTTCACTTCACATTAATTGTTCTTTGAACAAAAAGATCACAATGACCATTCAATGAATGTTATGCCTTGATCGTCCTAGTGGGAAAACTGTCTTTTTCTTTAAGGCTTATCTTCATGATAATTTTTTTGATACTGTGGTTATTAAAATTAATTTGTTTTCGTTGCAGTAATTAAAATTAATTTGTTATTGGCTACTCACATGCACACTCCCGTGGTTTCTCTATTGCTCATAATTTCATCTTTTTCTTTTTCCCCTTTTTATTTAGGATTGTGATGCTAAAATTTTGGATGATGGCAGCCTGTAGGCCCTGTATTCTATATTTCCATTGCAAATAGTCTCTTTTGTTAGAGGTATTGTTAAATTCATCCATATATACACTTGTAGTTATTTGAAGACATTTCACAGTCCCAAAAAAACTTCGAAGACTAATAAGAAGACATAGCATGAATGCACTCTTTTAGTTCAGGTCACCAAAGTAATATTATTGGGTATTTACTACCATATACGATAGCACCCACATTCCAGATAATGTATTTATTACAAACATATGAGAGGATAAGATTTGTGAGCCACACACACACCACCACTATCATTAGTGCTCATTCTTCACAACAATGTTCAACGCCCTGCTTCTATAGACAAAATTGCACTTTTATCCGGACTGTAGCAGCCAGTGCTGTCTTGGATGTATATATTTGATGATCCTCCAATGAGCCTTTCAGTATCTTCTGAATTATCCACGACCCACGGATGGCTACGAAACCCAGTCAAATTTTCCAGTTCCATGGCTACTTCCCTCATCGTGGGCCTTTCTTCCCCTCCAATGTTGAGACATCGTTTAGCGAGGTTACAAACTTCAAGGATCAAATCCATCCTCCCTTCATTCACCATCTCATGATCTAAAACATCAATAAGTCTCTCTTCTTTCATGGAAGACAAGAAAACATTAGCTAAGTTTCTATCGCCTTCATTTCCCTGACGAAAAACAGCCATCTTTCGTGTCAGGAGCTCCAAGAGAACAACACCAAAACTATAAACATCGCTTTTGTTTGTCAATTGCCCTGTTTGTAAATATTCTGGATCCAAGTATCCCCGTGTACCTTGAATAAATGTCACAAACTGATCTGAACCTTTCGGTGTTAGCTTTGAAGCTCCAAAGTCGGACACCTTAACCATGAGGTTCTTATCTAACAGGATGTTTGAAGACTTGACGTCTCCATGGAGGATTGATGGGTAAGCATCCCAGTGTAGATAGGCGAGCGCAGATGCAGCTTCTGTGGCAATTCTCATGCAGTCATTCAAGCGTAGTCGACGTCTGCTATGTACAAACTCGAATAGGGTTCCATTACAGATAAATTCATAAACTAGCATTGGAATCTCAACCTCCACACAACAACCCAAGAGCTTCACCACATTTTTGTGATTGATTTGAGAAAGAATGAATATCTCATTTGCAAATTGCTTGTTCAACACTTCATCATTGGTTACTGAACACTTCTTAATGGCCAGGACATGATTGTCTGCTAAAACTCCTCTAAAAACCGTGCCATTTCCTCCTCGACCAAGGACATTCTTCTCATCGAAATTATTGGTTGCTTTTTCTAGCTCTTCTTTGCTGAAAATTTTGAAAGTCGTATTTGGATGTGAACTGAGTAGTCTCTGAAGATCGAACCCGCCATTTTGCTGAAAGAATTTCTCTTTCAGATTGATGAACTTTTTTGTTTGGAGTCCCATGTAAATCCAAGAACTAATGAGAAGCAAAATGAATGGGATGCCTATTCCTGCATGTCCAATCAGATTTATTAAAATATGTATGCAATTTATTATTACAAAATTTGTGAATTATGCCTAAAAGCTGTAAGCAAATTGAGGCAAACAATTAAAGAAATTAAAGTTGCAAATAGCTGCAAAATTACCCTCCCTTGACTACGACCCTGTGACCTGTGAGGCTGACAAAATTCGCTACATAGAACTCTCCCACATAATATAAATACGTTAGATTTTCTTAATTATATGTACATTTTAATTCAAGATAAAAATAATTGGAATATGGACAACTTTTTATTTATAACTTCTCCCACAGTGATGAGTGAAGACAAGTACCAAAAAAGTTAGTTAAAAAGGAAAATGGTTTTTTATTTATATTTGAAGATGGTGTTTTTCCTCAATAAGTGTAGACAAGTCAGTGGAGAGAATGAAGAAGGAGATAAAGATGAAGAAGATCACTCTAAGAACTAGAAGACTCATATATTCTCATTGCTTACTTGTGAATGTCCCATTTCTCCTCCTCTTGCCTTTTTAGTTGAGTGAGTGGCCACGTTCTTTTCCGCCTAAACGTCCCTTTGTCTTGATGAGAATCTCCTGACATGAAAGATTTCATGAGGTATAGGACAAATTGTTTGATATAATGTCGTGACCACGTGTCGTCACCTCATTGGTTCTAAACGAGATTGCAACGGGTAGTGGTAGACTGTTACTCGGGTTCAGGGTGTGTCTTTGTCAATTCGACGGAGCAGAGCATGCCCAACCTCATCTTGTAGTGTCAGTGGTCCCCCTCCTTCTGTGGCCAGGGCTAGGTTAGGACCTACGTTGAGCTGGCTGGACCTAAAGGCGCTCCAACTGTTTTGTTTCAGAGGCAATCAGACCGACTAGCTAACCCTGGTTGTCCTTGGGCTATTGTTGGTCTGGTCGTCTTGGATCTTTCCTCAGTCATCATATCCTAGTCGGGGGAGTATGCGCCCCAAACTTCTTTGCTTGGGCGAGGAGGCACCTCCCGAGCAGGACTTCACGAGCAAGACCGCCCAAGTGGGACTCTTTGAGCGGAGAACTGGGCCGTTCTCTTGATTTTAGTCTGGATCGGGTAACGATACTCGTTTACCTGACTTATAATGACATGTGGCGCCTTCGGGAATAGCGCATAATTTTCTTTCCATAATATTCATTTCTCCAAGAAATTTAAAAGAATATCTTACGTGATTGTACAAGAGAGCACTCAAAAGCTCGAGCTCGCATTCAGATGGGTGAGAACGCCATGCATATCATGGAGTAGGACACAACTCATAAGCTCGAGCTTGGGTTGACATCTTACCAACCCGAAGTTTTAGATTGATTTGTATTTTGTTTATTTTTTTCTACCTCTTCCACCCATTGTTCACAAATTCGAACATGATCTGTTTTGAGATTATGATTGAAATAGATATGTCCAAAAGTTCCTCAAAAAAAAAAAAAAAAAAAAGAGAGCACTCAAAAGTATTAATTGAATTGTGTACAAGTAGATTTTCATGGGTTGGCTACTACACCTTTTGACACTGTTCCTAAATCTTTATGCAGAAATAGGCATTTCCATTTTTCCATTTATTCAAAAAAGTGGAATAGAATGCGGAACAACTAATCCTATGTCCGTCGTTTGTACAACCGCAAAATGATGTTGTATTTAGGCTCCGTTTATTTCAATGAACTTATTCCTTACAAAAAAGTATGGACTAGTGCAAAATTTGGGCCCCTTTCCTATCGAACAGCATGGGAATATATTTGTAAGAAAGGAGCTCCCACTCCTTGGTCCATGTCCATCTGGCACCCAATCCAACCACCGCGACGAAGCTTCTTATGCTGGCAAGCGGCCCTCGATAGGCTTCTCACACTTCAATGCCTCCTCAGCAGACAGTTAGTGGTCTCAGACACTTGTGTGCTCTGCTCAAGGGGATCTGAGAGTGCTGAACACCTCTTCATTCATTGTTCATTCTCTGCCTATGTATGGGGAGCGATAACAAAGTCCATGGGGTGTCAAGAGCTCGACACTCATCTCTGCCTGATCACTTCACATGGTTCAACTCCCTTGGTTCGACAACAACTGAGCAAAAAGTGTTTCGCTTCCTCCTTACCCAAGTAACGTGGTCCTTATGGCTGGAGAGAAATTGAAGACTATTTCGCAATACTAAATGCTCAAAGTCTCTTCTTGTCCGACATATTCTCCTTTCCACTAAAGCTATTTTTGCATATCAATCTTTTGAAGATGAAATCACCCTTGTCACTATAAAAATGTGTACGCTATGTAGTTTCTTTGCCGTTGCAAAGCCAAGGAATGTGAAGGAAATTCGCTGGGATCCACCAAAGGAGGGTTGGATGAAGGTAAATTCTGATGGTTCGAAGTCAGATGATCGTTTTACCTACGGTGCATTGGTTCGGATTCGGGTCAGATGCCTCAAAGCCTTGACATCCCGAACACGAGCAGCCTCTATCAATATCATTGAGTTAAAAGCTCTTGTAGAGGGACTTCAACTATGTTCTTTGAAAGTCACTCCGGTGTGGATGGAAACTAACTCCATCACAGTTATAGCTTGGATACTAGGTTGAGGCAACATTCCATGGTCTGCAATTAGGGACTTGCGTGCCTTTGACACTTTGTCAGCTTCCTTTCTTGATTGGCAAGCAACTCACGTTTTCAGAGAAGGGAACAGGGCGGCGGACCACCTCGCATCTTATCAAACCACTATGGGCAGCACTACTCATGCCCCATTTGAACTTTGGAGAGATCTACTGCACATCTTGCAGGAGGACAAAGAAGGACAGATCACTCTATGGGTTACTAGTTAAGAGTCGAGCATCTTCTAAATCATTCATGTTGACCATGTAAACAAATGTAAGCAATGGGTTTAATGTTTTGTAATGCAAGCCTATTGCACTCCTTTTGGTACATAATATATACCTTGTACAGTTCTAATTTTTTGAGGAATACAAAAATTTACCAAGCGAAAAAAAAGGTATGTTTACTGTGAATAAATTGTAATAGTACGTATAGTTATATCTAGAAAATTTGATGTAGTTTTTTTTCCTATCGATGAGTAAAACTCAAAATTATAACTATATTCTAATAACACAAAAAAAATTGCAATAAAAAAGAAATATAAAAATCATTGAATTTTTTTTCTGTTTCGTATAACTATTTTATTCCTGAATATATATAAGTTATCTAAAAAAGAAATAGTGGAGGGGGGCGAATAGCTATTTATCTTCCTTATATTAAGTTATCTGTAGTTATGTAAAAAAAATTGCACATTAACACTGCCTTAATAGTCAGAATATTTGTACATTTGATGTCAAACTTCTGTGCGATGATGTGATCGAATTCGGTCAGTACCGAGCTCGATCAGTTCGGTCAATATCGAACTGCATCATGTTCAAATCGAATTGCATCATCTATAAATCAAACTGTACAATCAATTGTTGGGTATATATTTCACTCTCTTATTGGTTACTCTTATTGGATACTGATGATATTTAGAAATTCATATTTTCTCCAGTAACTGATTGAATCCAATAAAAGAGTAAAAAAAATGCTCAACAATTGGTTGTGCAGTTCGATTTATAAGTGATACAGTTCGATTTGTACGTGGTGCAGTGATGCAGTTTGGTATTGACCGAACTGATCCGAGGTCAACACTGACGGATCCGGGCTGGTCAAAGAAGGATAAATATCATATATTCTACTCTCTGTCTTCGTTTCACAGAAGCATTTTTTAAAGAACCACCAAAGGCTATTTCCACTTCCATTCGTGAGTAAAATAATATATGTTTAAAGGATTATTCCCCTTTTCTTTCTTTTATTCTTTTTTTTGACAGGGACCAACAAGGGGTCCCATAGAGCACATGGGCTAAGGCCCATGAAACGCAGCCCATAGGGCTGGAGAACCACATTTTCCCCCTCCTAGCAGCAGGGATTGATCCTTTGTCCCAAAGTGAATGGGGATGTCACTCAACCACTGCACTAGGCGGGTTGGGGACTATTTTAAGCAAACATCAAATTGTCCCTCTCCCCCACCCAATTTACCTTGGTGTTCATAGGAAATATTAGTCCCTATTTTGAAGTATTTGGGATTGGACAATTTTTTTAATTACATTTTTAAGTCTGTCTCAATTTTATTTATATAAAATAACATTTGACTTAGTCAACTTTGTTACGTTAGAGCTGACTTGATTTTTATTTTAATTTTTAAATAGTCATGATATATAAATCACGTCTACCCTATACTCAGCACATAATCTTTTTTAATTAAAAAAAAAGAGATGTGATTTATAAATCAGTTCTCTTTGAAAACGTGATTCATAAATTATGCCTTAATTATATTTTTATCATCTTAAGAAACAATTTAAATTTTAAATTTAATTCAATCTTATCTATTAAAATTTTATTTGAGTTGTAAAACTCATCCATATAAAACTTTTCAAAGAAGATTTAAATGAGATTAAAACAAATTTAAAATAAGATAAAGATAAAATTTGAATTTGAATTGTATGTTTAGGATAAAAATAAATATATATGAATCTTAAATTTCGGATAAATTTTAATTTTAAATTATATCTCAATTGTATGTGGATAAAAAATAATGGAGGTGTGATTTATAAATCACGTCTCAAAGACCTTTTAGAAAGGGTAGGTAATGCTAAGAGTTAGAATTTGCAATTAAAATATAGATGGGGTTAAACATGCAGTAAAAAAATTTCAAGGATATTTTTTAAAATCTCCTATAGAAAAACAAAAGGAAAGAGTACACTATTGTGCATTATTTGGCAAATATCTGATGACCAGTTGGACTAGAATTTTATTTTTGAACAAGTCACTTGATCAAACATGATCAACTGAGATGTTGTATTTCTGTATAGCTGCGCAAAATTTAGAATTTTTCCATGAAAAATGTGATGTTCAATTTTCTTCTTTTTCCTGCACATGCGCGTGCACAATATATATTCTCAAATAGTTTTTACTCCAGATATAAGAAACTCATTCTTTATAAGTAATTTCATTCAAAAAGAACTTATTGGAGAAGTACTTTCAGAGCAGTTGTCAAACGTACTCTAAGAAACCAAATACCCAACGAAACTCGCGTATTTAAAAAGAAAATCCAACTATACGGTAAGGGGTACTTACCGAGAGCCACTGGCAGTACTGGGAATTGAATTTTGCAGTCATAAAACCTGGGATCAACACTGTGCTTTCCTTTAGGACACTCACAAAGGTAACTTCCTTGTATGTTCGTGCATATCCCTCTGCATGGGAAGGCTTTGTCCTTGCACTCATCCATGTCTGCAAATCAAGATAAGGGTTACACACGATGTTGTTGTTTACCTGCTTCATGAAAATATTAAAAAAAAAGAAGATGCAATAATACCTCGACATCCTCCCTCAAGATAGGGGTTACCCTGGTAACCGGAGGTGCAGTTGCAACGATAACCGGGGCCGTTCTTGGAGTCATAGCAGTAACTGTTGTCACTGACACAAGCGTAATCGGAATCCGGTGCCCTTTTAGTCTCTTCGCAAGTCTGATTACCAACAGCCCAATCTAGCACCAAAGGAGCAATACCATTATTCATTTTGAAAAAGTCTTCAGAGAGATCGGAAAGGCCATGGAACGTGAACCATTTCTGATCAGCAACGAAGGCGTAGCTGCACGGGTTGAATTCAGAAACTCTTGTGTGATTGTTGTAGCTTTTTATTTTGATCCCGATTTGCCTGATCCCTTTCGGAATGGATGTCTGGCAGCACCCGATCCCATTGCATGATCCATTGGTCACCATACCCAGGTTCTCACAGACGGAGCAGCACCCAGTTTGGAACTCTGTAACGTTGCCGGCGGCTTTTGAGATGTAGGCATGGTTGTCGCAACCGAGCACGGTGAATTTGTTCTGGGTGACGGAGAAGGTGAAGGGGCCACTAGTAGGTAGTTTGAAACCCGTCATGTCGTAGAACACCTGAAACCCAGATTTGTTGTAGCAGTCCCGAGCAATGTATTGATTGACGCCAAGCTCTCCAGTTGAGAGAGAGATGTATGTTATGTTGATGTTGATGTTGCTGCGAGAGATATAGGGGACAAACCCGTCTTTAGTTCTGTTGCAACCGATGCCAAAACCTTTTCTGAAGCAATTTTCGCTGATGCCGAATGGGTAGGGGATGCTGATGTCGCCGCATTTATCTTGGCAGCCGGGCTTTGCTTGGGAGGCGGCCACTAGTGTTAGCCGTAGGAACTGAAGTAACAACGCTCCCAAGACCATCATCTTTTTTGAGTTTGTGTATGTTATGGGTGGAGAAATGTGAAGCCTCTCTTTATGGGAAGTGATCAATTCAGGGCTAGGTAGTAGAGTGGATTAACTTTCATTTATTCTTTTGTAATACAATTTGGCATCCCTGCTGTTGTAAGCAGCACGAAGTCAAATGGGAAGGGATGATTTTTTATTTCCCCGGATGAAGATTTTTGGGTTACTATTAAGTTTGTTTTTTTTGGGTGAATTGCCCGAATGCCCCTTGATCAACTGTCTAATTTTTTTTCTACCGTTGAACTTTTTTTTATTTTTTATTTTACCCGTGCAGTCTGGTTCTATCTTTTTTTACTCTTAATCAGTGTCACATCATACTTTGATACCTAAAGTACTCATCTTATTTTTTCAGTTTACAATTATGTTATGTGCAGTTACGTAATATGTTTAACTAGTTACATAAATTTTATATATATTTACAGATATATCATTCTGTATATGTGAACTTGTCTTTTCAGCGCATATCCAAGCAAGCTATGGATAATAATCCATTGGTTTTCATGACCCACTCAGGGGCGGAGTCACTTGGAGACAAACAGGGGCTCAAACCCCTCCTTGTATTTGACAAAAAAAAAAGAGATAGGGCACTCTATGTGTGTTTGGGCAATTGGGCGAATGAAAAAAAATTGGGACAACACAATACTATACAGATTTAGTAGGAGCAATATAGGAATCACTATTATAAAAATAAAAATTGGGGTCCCATACCCTAAATGTGTTGCCCTTCATCACGAGAGGAGAGCAAAAACTGAGAGGTTCTACAACTCAACCCATTTAAGAGGAGACCCCCATTTTAGGTTCTTATTTTTTTTCAACTCTTTTTTTTTTCCTTGACTTTCTTTGTATTTCAGTGTTGTATGTTGTGATTGATTAATGTTTGTTTTGTTTTGTGTTTTCTGTGTTTTTGAGGTTGAAATATTATTTGGGTATTAGGGATCTATTGTTTTTTTGCTTGTTTTGTTGTTATTATATGAAGATTGCTTGGTGAGTAGGCTATTTGTGCTAATTTTCTTAAATGTTTTTTTTTAAAAATTTCAAGGTGATGCATTAGTCATTTTTTTAATGAATGCAACAATACCCAGCACTTCAACAATCATTTTTTCAGAATCCGTATGGGTTAGTTAGAGCTGTAATGATCTTCCCCCTCCCTTTAACTTAATCATGGTTCCGCCACTGGACCCACTACATGTGTAACTGCAAGATAAAATTATTAGTGAAGTGGATAAGTTTTTTCTAGTCTTCAACAAATATTTGCATTGACACTTGATGATTTTGAACTTTGTAGAGAAGTGTTTTGTGAAGTGGATGAATTTTTTCTTGTCTTCAACAAATATTTACATTGATATTCGATGATTTTGAACTTTGTAGATGAGTGTTCATTATAAGAAACATATGTTTGACTAGGTAACATGGATCAATATGCTTGACTAGGTAACATGGATCAATAACAGTTGATGTATCTATTTTAATGAAATTTTAAAAATTTTGTTTATAACAATTTTGCGTACATTGAATGCTCTTACTCATGATAATGATAAAATTGATGCTTACTTGGGGCCCAATCTCGTTGGTTGATGCTTACTTGGGGCTCTTGATCTCCATTTTGTTCCACCGTAAAGAACTGTGAATTTGTATAAGCGAAAACTTAATTTTTTTTTCTTATAAACTATAATTATGTATTTAAATTTGAAAAATAAAAATGATTTTTTTTTATTTCTTATAATATATATCATGTATTTGAATTTAAGTTTTTGTTAGTGAGTAATTTGGGGAATGCAAAATTTGAATTATAAACTATCATCATGTATTTAGATTTAAAAAATGAAAACTAATTATTTGAAAAACAAAACCAATTTTTTTCAAAAAAAAAAAAATTTGTTTCTTATAATCTATCTATATTATATATTACAATTTAAATTTTTGTTGGGGGAAATTGGGAAAATAAAAAATAGATTTATGTACGTTGAGAATTAAAATGTTAGGGACGGTCATGTGAACAATTTCACGGATAATCCCCGTATATTTTAATTTTAAAAATAGTAAACATTGTTTAATGAGATATATATTTTGATGAAAAATATTTATCGTTTCATTTTAAATTGAATGGACACATTTTTAACAAATAAAAAAATTATCAAGATATATACTTCGCTTAAAGAAATATATACCCATTCAATGACTAACTGAATATACGAGGACTTCATTTATTCTTTTGTAATACAATTTGACATCCCTGCTGTTGTAAGCAGCACGAAGTCAATCGGCAAGAGATGATTTTCTATTGTCCATATGAAGATTATTGGGTTACTATTATATTTAATTTTCAGAGTCATTTTCAGCTTATACGTAACAAGAGAAAGAGTCATAGTAGATATTATATTTTTATTTTATTGGTAATAAAAGAGTTGTATTTCTATAAAGAAGGATTATACAAAGAAGAAGACGGCTCCCCTGTTCAACCAGCTCCCCTGTTTCATCCAACCATGAGCAAAGCAAATGCCCATCAATTCAGCCACTACAGGAGGAGTAAAGCCAAAAGACTCCATATGCTACGAGTTGCGGGAATATCCCTTCATCTGGCTGTCTTGCTCGATGGCTGCTTTAATTTCCACCCATAATTGCATCGGATTAAAAATGGTCTCTCCCCGTGGAGATTGAAATGCTGCCAACAAGTCCGCTGGGGAGTTCCCTTCTCTGTGGATGTGTGTCGCTTTCCAGCATTGTAATTGCCCAAGACATTGGCAAATCAATCTCCACGGGAAGCAACATTGTATTGATAAGGTTTAATGCAAAAAAAGAACAAGAAGTAGAGAAGAGCAATATTCATAGGGAGCAACATTGTATTGATAAGGTTTAATGAAATGTTTGATGATTTGAGGTCTTGAGGAGCTGATATGGTTTTCTGAGTGAGTATTATGTGTTGCTGATATTGTTTTGGTATTGATGGGGGATCTGATATGGTGATTTGGGATTTTGAATTTTGAGTTTTAGGCTTTGCTTATGTTTATTTTGTAATAATTCATCGTTCAACTGTATTTGGTGATTTATATGGTTCAATTTCATTGTGTGTTTCATTTAGGTGGAAGAGTACCTTAAAAATCACAAAAATAATGATGAAAAATATTGACAATTTTTGGATTGCAGAACAATTTAATGAAATTTTTGGTATCAATACAATGTTGCTCCCTATGAATATTGCTCTTTTCTTCATCTTGTTTTTTTTCCCCTTTCTTGATACAGTTCTTGCTGGGTAATATGTTTGTGTTATTCATTTCTTGTTAGTTATTCCGTTGGTCCCCCTTTCATGCATTCTCTGTTTTATAATTGTACAACTCCTTATTTATGCTAAAAGTTATAATATGTAGTTTATAAATTTTTTTTATAAATTTTAAAAAACATGTACAATGTAAAGGATTGTACACAATCAATCAATAAAAGAAAAAAGTGAAGAAGTGTTTTCGATCCCACAAAAACAGATCCTGGAAATGATTTCCAAACGTTACATGTCTAGACATTATGACAGCTTTGAAGACTAAGAAGAAGACATGGCACGAATGCACTCTTTTAGTTCAGGTCACCAAAGTTAATTTTTTGGTTATTTACTACCATATATAGCACACACATTGACCAAGAAAGTATATTTATTACAAACATATGAGAGGATAAGATTTATGAGCCACACACACCACCACTATTAGTTCTCTTTAATTTCTTCACATCAATATTCAACGTCCTGCTTCTATAGATAAAATTGCGCTTTTATCTGAAGTGTAGCAGTCAGTGTTTTCGTTGATGTAGATATTTGATGATCCTTCAATGAGCCTTTCAGTATCTTCTGAATTATCTATGACCCATGGATGGTATTGAAACACAGTCAACCCCTCCAGCTCCACTGCTACTTCCCTCATCGTGGGCCTTTCTTCCCCTCCAATGTTGAGACATCGTTTAGCGAGGTTACAGACTTCAAGGATCAAATCCATCCTCCCTTCATTCACCATCTCATGATCTAAAACATCTATAAGTCTCTCTTCTTTCGTGGAAGACAAGAAAAAATTAGCCAAGTTTCTCTCCTCTTCAATTCCTTGACGAAAATAGCCATCTTCCGTGTCAGGAGCTCCAAGAGAACGACACCAAAACTATAAACATCGCTTTTGTCTGTCAATTGCCCTGTTTATAAATACTCTGGATCCAAGTATCCCCATGTACCTTGAATGAATGTCACAAATTGATCTGTACCTTTCGGTGTTAGCTTTGAAGCTCCGAAGTCGGATACCTTAACCATGAGGTTCTTATCTAACAGAATGTTCGAAGATTTGACGTCTCCATGGAGGATCGGTGGGGAAGCGTCCCAGTGTAGATAGGTGAGTGCAGATGCAGCTTCTGTGGCGATTCTCAAGCAGTCATTCAAGCATAGTCGACGTCTACTATGTATAAAATCGAATAGGGTTCCATTGCTGATAAATTCATAAACTAGCATTGGAATCTCAACCTCCACACAGCAACCCAAGAGCTTCACCACCTTTTTGTTATTGATTTGAGAAAGAATTAACATCTCATTTGCAAATTGCTTGCTCAACACTTCATCATTGGTTACCAAGCACTTCTTAATGGCCATGACATGATTATCTACTAAAACTCCTTTAAAAACCGTGCCATGTCCTCCTCCACCGAGGACATTCTTCTCGTCAAAATTATTGGTTGGTCTTTCTAGCTCTTCTTTGCTGAAAATTTTGAAAGTAGTACTTGGATGTGAACTGAGTAATCTCTGAAGATCGAACCCGCCATTTTGCTTAAAGAATTTCCTTTTCATATTGATGAACTTTCTTGTTTGGAGTCCCAAGTAAATCCAAGAGCCAATTACAACCAAGATCAAAGGGATACTAATTCCTGCATGTCCAATTAGATTTGTCAAAATATACATGGCTACAATTTCTAATTATTGTGAATTTACGCATAAAAGCTGTAAGCAAATTAAAGCAAACAGTTAAAGAAAAAGTTACAAATAGCTGCACAATTTCCCTCCCTTGGCTGTTACCCCTGAGACTGACAAACTTGGGCGAAAACTCTCCCACAAAATATAAATGCGTCTGATTTTCTTAATTATATGAACATTTTAATTCAAGATAAAAATAATTAAAATATGACAATTTTTTATATATAACTTCTATCACTATGATGAGTGAAGAAAAGAGAAAAATTGATTGATCAGCGAAGAAAAGTAACAAAAAAATTGGTTAAAAAGGAAAATGATTTTTTTTTATATATTTATTTCTCCAAAAAATTCAAAAGAATGATTCATTTTTATCTTTTGCCTATGTGATTTCACAGGAGAGCACTCAAAAGTATTAATTGGAATTGTGTACAAGTAGATTTTCTTGGGTTGCACTATCTGATATCAAACCTAAATCTCTCTTCAGAAATAGGTATTTCCATTTTTCCATCATTCAAAAAGATGGAATATATTACGGAACAACTAATCCTATGTCCCTCGTTTGACAACCGCAAAACGATGAACTTAGGCTCCGTTTATTGGATTTAGGCTCCGTTTATTGGAATAAACTTACTCATTACCAAAAAAATTGTGATGACTATGAATAAATTATAATAGTTGCACCGTTATAGTTAGAATGTTATAATAAATATATCTAAATCGATGTAGTTTTTTTCCTATCGATGTGTAATACTAAAATTATAACTATATTGTAATATGCAAATACAAAAAATCAAAAAGTTATACTGCAATCAAGGAAGAAATAAAAAAATCATTTTATTCTTTTTTTTCTCGTATAATTATTTTATTTCTCATTAAGTTATCAACAAATGAAAGGGGGGGGGGGGGGGGATTTATATATCTTCCTTATTTTAAAATTATCTGTAGTTATTTTAATTTTTCTTTCACATCCATTGTGTAGGTGACATCAACTTCTGTGTGATGATGTCAAAGAAGGATAAGGGTGTGTTTGTGTAAAATTTTGATGAGAAAATGAGGGAATTTGGATTAAAGGAAAAATTGTGGAAAATAAAAAAAAATTTCTTTAATCAACTTTATGGTTTTGCTGCATATGGTGGGAAAAAATTTTCATTATTTTCTCTTAAATTTTCTTTTATGGGAAAGGAAAATTTTGTTTCCACTTTTCTTAATAAAACAAAATAAAAGAGGAAAAGTAATGAAATATTTTTTACTTTCATTGTTTGTCACAAACACTAGATTTTAAAATGACCAAAGAAAAAAATTTCACTTTCTATCACTTTTTTTATTTTTCCTTTGACACAAACGCACCCCAAGATCATTTATCCTATTTTATATCTCATTATCAAACAGAAGCATATTTTTAAAGAACCACCAAAGGCTTATTCCACTTCCTTTGGGGAGTAAAATATCTGCTCAAAGGATTATTCATTCTTTAATAAGTAAACATCAAATTGTCGTCATAAGCTTCTGTGTATGTGACGACAATCACGATGGTGCGGGGTGAGAGTTGGCTAACGTCATGGGTTGGTGTTCGATCTCCTCCCCCCTCAATTTACCTTGGTTGTTCATGGAAAAAATTCTGTGCGGCTGGTGTGGACAACAGGAGCATTATTTTTTTTAGAAGAGGTAGGAGCATTATCAGTCCATGTGTTTTAAGGATTTGGATACCCCCCCATAAATAAAAAAAAGTAAAAAGATAAAAAGAATACTAGTATTGTGCATATTTTGGTAAATATCTGAAGAGATTAAAATTGTTTTTTTAATAAGTCACTTTGATCAACCATGCATGCTTCCAACCAAAAAAAAAATTTAATCTTTTTTTTTTATTTATATAAGTGAGATGTTATGTATTTATGTATAGCTTTACAAAATTTATAACTTTCCCATGAAAGATGTGGATGTTCAACTTTCTTCTTCTTCCTTTGTGTGCGTGCGTATCTAAAAATAAAAAGCAACTATATGGGAAGGGAAGTTTACCTAGAGCCACCGGCACCATTTGGAATGGGCTTTTGCAGTCGTACAACCTGGGATCAACACTGTTTTTTCCCTTTGGACACTCACAACTGTAACTTCCTTGTGTGTTAGTGCATATCCCTCTGCATTGGATAGCAACTTTGTTGTCCTTGCACTCATCAATGTCTGTAGGCAATCAACACAACCATATTTAATCACATCACACGATGTTATTGATTACATTTGGAAACTGACTTAGCTAAAGAAAAAGCTTTTACCGCGGCAAAATATCCCTTTTTCTTCCAAAACTTTTTACGAATACGTTTTTTTGATATAGAAGTACGTTTCTCTGCACAAAGAGAGAGAGAGAGAGAGATGAAAAAATACCTTGACATCCTCCATGAAGATAAGGGTTACCCTCGTAACCAAAGCTGCAATTGCAACGATAACCAGGGCCGTTGGTGGAGTCATAGCAGTAACTGTTCTCACTAACACAAGCGTAGTCTGATGTTTTATTAGCTTTATCACTAGTCTGATTACCAATAGCCCAATCTAGCACCAATGGAGCACTACCATTATTATTCCTTTCATAAAATTCACTTGAGAGATCGGGAAGACCGTGGAACTTGAACCAATTCAGTTCAGCAAGGAAGGCATAGCTGCACGGGTTAAACGCAGAGACATTTGTGTGATTGTCCATGCTTTGTGCATGTATCGATCACTATTTGCTTGATCCCTTTTGGAATGGACGTCTGGCAGCACCCGATCCCACTGCATGATCCATCGGTCACCATGCTTGGCTTCTTGCAGGTGGAGCAGCATCCAGTTTGAAAGTCTGGAACATCGTCGGGTGGCCCAATGTAGGCGTAGGTGTCACAGCCGAGCACGGTGAACTTGTTCTGGGTGTGGGAGAAGGTGAAGGGGCTATGAGTAGATAGAATGAAACTCGTCGTTTTTTTGAACACCTGAAACCCAGATTTGTTGTAGCAGTCCCCAGCAATGTAATGATTGACACCCAGCTCTCCATTTGAGAGAGAGATATATGTTATGTCAATGTTTCTGTGAGACATGCCAGGGACAAACCCGTCTCTAGTTCTGTTGCAATCGATTTCAAAACCTTTTCTGAAGCAATTTTCACCAATGCCAAATGGGTAGGGGATGCTAATATTGCCGCATTTATCTTGGCAGCCGGGCTCTGCTTGGGAGGCCACTAGTGTTAGCCATAGGAACTGAAGCAACAACGCTCCCACGACCATCATCTTTTTTGAGTTTGTGTAATGTTATGCGTGGTAACTAAAAAGGGAGAAATGTGAAGCCTCTCTTTATGGGAAGTGATCAACTCAGAGCTAGGTAGTAGAGTGGATTAAATTCATTTATTCTTTTATAATACAATTTGCCATCCTGCTGTTGTAAGCAGCAGGAAGTCAATTGGTAAGAGATGATTTTCTATTGCCCGGATGAAGATTATTGGGTTACTATTAAGTTTAATTTTCAGTCCTTTTTCAGCTTATACGCAACAAGAGAAAGAGTCATGGAAACAAACCACTCCAATACAACTTGGTCTCTGTTTCAATGATACTCTACAATTTTTTTTCTGGATGCTTGGGTAAAAATATCAGGATGCCCAAAAAGGAAAAAATATTCATATAGGATCATTTTGTGTTCATGTTAAATTGGGATGGTTTACAGTCCGATGGATGGAATGTAATGCCAATATGGCATTTGGGACAATTTTGTTGAAAATTAGAAGAATTAGATTACGAAGAGGTATATGCATCAATGAGTGATGCTTATACGTCATTTGGGTTCATGTAAATTAGAAGAATCAATTTTTTTTTTTTTGCGGACGCCTGGTATATGCGTCTATAAGTACACATATACGTTTTTAAAGAGGTATATGCATGATGAATAGAGCATATACATACCTAAATGTAAAAAAAAGAAAACATGCATAATGTATGTGCATTAAACACCCTGATTATGTGATTTCTAGTTTTCTTTTCTTGAATGAGATATGTAATCTTCAATGAAATATATGTTCTTTTTGTTGTGCGTGACAATCAAATATTAGGCTAAACACGAATCCTTATAATTATCATATCAATAATATAAACATCAAATATATATTAAATCATGCATACTCTAAAATATATAATAAAAGCATGAAATAAAAGAGTTAGGGATTAAAAAGTGTATCCGGAAATGTGGAAGCGAGTGAAAACACTCTGTCCTCGGTGAATAAGGCCCCCTCACGCACAGGGTTAAATGGCTCCTACCACTGAGAGATACGACCACAATAGGTTTTGTTCTTCCGGGGTGCGAGCTACGGAAGAACCACGATGAACAGACTGCGATCCTTTCAGACGCCCGGATCAAAGAGAATAGTGTGGATGGAGGAATTCTCTCTAGGGAATGGTAGGCTAATTTGATGGTAGAGCAAATTTATTTATTCTCTCTTTCACTGTTTCACACACACTTGATGAATAGAAGATGCTCCCCCTCTATATATATATAAGGTGGAAATGTAACGCCAAGCCATTAAACATGCACGTTAATGAAAAAAACGTTTTTCGTTCCAATTCCTCAACTTGTAACTCATGCATTTATGATTCTTCAAACGTGCAATAAAAAATAATTTATAAGTAGTGTAACATACTCCAAAACACATGCAATTAAATTGAGTCGGTTACAATACATTATGGAATATTGAATTATGTATTTTGGTCAAAATACTAACAATCCTCCACTGACCAAAATACATAATAAACCCAGTTATAGCACAAAAAAATAAAATTGAGAAATTGGAACGAATTGATTTGGAATTGACACAAATTGATCTAGGATAGAACAATAAATCTGGGATGGAACAAAGAATTTTGAGCGTCTTATACCATGTAATAGGTGAGGGTACCTTATGGGTTTGAACCTTCACTTAGTGTAAATCATATCCCCGGAGAAGCCTGAGTAGACTAAGTCTTTGAACTCGACCCCTTTAGTCTGGTTTCACTGGTCATACACACGGTACAGGATATGAGTCATGTTCTACGGGGTAGCACGTTACGGCCATGTGCTCGTATCCTTTCTTGAGTGCCTTAGAAATTTAGCCCAAATCCCAAAGAACGCAGCCTCACGTCCGTGCACTCATATAGGTGAGTTCTCCAGGGTGCCTGCATGGACCACACCCTGTCCGACAAGGACTCGAACCCATTAAGAGCATTTAGCTCAACCTACTTCCACTACAGTTAGCACTGTACCATAGGGATGGGTTAGAGGAGTTTTTCCTCTATAGTACTCACAAGTTTACCCGTACAGCTTCGTTAACCCCTTGAAAACCATCTTCATGGGATCTCCAATCACAATGGTAGGGAGCCCACTGCAGGTAATTATTTAATGGGCTTAACCCACATCCCCTCGGTCTCAATATTAAGGACGAGTCATCTCGCAAGTCCTTTAGTGAAGTTCTCTGCAACATCACAAACTCAAGTTATATACCCTTAAATATAAGGTGAATCAACTTAAGTTTTATAGTTGTCTAGACATTTTTATTTTCTTGTCTCAATATTTTGTAGTCTCTCTCTCAATAATTTTTTTTTTAATTAATGAGGTATATGTCTCCCCCCACATTTTTAGGGTATGTAAATTACCACTGTAATTTTTTTAATGATTTATTTTCACAAATACCCCCACATTTAGAGACTACTCAAAATAATTTGAGACATATATGCATGTAAAATATTTTCTACAAATACATGCAATTTTATTTTATACGCATGAAAATAATAAAACTTGATCACTACCACATGAGCATACAAACATGTTAATTATAATAACTCACACATTAACATGATCTTACTATTATAGTATGCAAGTGACCAAGACATTTATATGAGCATGATTACCATAAAATTATTTAATATGACCACTCATAATTAAGGTAATCAAAAGTTAGATTTGTACTCACGTACCTCGGATAGACCATTTGTCACTGAATATTCTTCAAGAATACCATTAAATAATACACAAAATATGAAGGCCATATGTAGAATATAATACCTCAAGAGAACCATATAAATGTGATCTCCCATGAGCTGATTACTAGCATATATGATATCTGTAGAAGAATATACGTGGATCACTTGGTTCATATATGAAAGAATCCAGAATGTCAATAAATCCTGAATAATAATAACTCCATATAATAACCCGAGGAGAATTCCAATAGCCTCATATAATAGGATTCAATAGTCTCAACAGCCAAATAATATAGAACTCCATTTATTCCATCCCATGTCAGAATATTATTGGAATATCAATAGCCTTGAAATAAATATAATCATGCCTTCTTAAAAATTAATATATATCTCAATAGGATACATAAATGTGTCCTGCATAAATAACAACACTAACACCAGAGAAGTATTAAATCTCAAAACTCAATTTGTTCAAGGCACAATAAATATTAACTTCCAAATAAAGCTCAAACGAGACGATGACAACAATACATGCACTCTCATATTACAAAACATCTCTTAAAATGTTTAATATTGCATTTACACTTACACGCCGAGACACATATAAACTACAGACCCATCACTTTCAAAGCATATGGAAAGTCATTAAGGATGTGAATATAAAATTTCCATGCAATCGTTGCATGTAAACTTAAACAGTAACATGCATTATACACATTATCTCTCCTTTTAAATGTTATATCAGATAATATATAAATATTTGATACAATCAGTAGAATGGAAAAGAAGATCTACCAGCAATCAAACCAATTATTGATCAACCAAATCAACCAAAAATTCTAATACACTTAGAATTCCACATGTTGCCATGCAAACGCACAAATTAATCACGCATAAATTAATCTCATTCAGAAGAACCCATAATATATTTCAATCACCATCTTTGAATATGGCGGTCACTGAGAAGGCATTGGAGTACTGCTTCCAATAAATAAACCTCAAATAAAAATTGAGCCACAGAAGAAAGATGAGTTATCTCAGTTGTCAATGAATAATACATTTAAAAGTAAACATTGCGCTTATAACAATTTCTGCGTATGCAAATACAACATGCTCAATTAATAAAACACGTTCTATGCAAAAGAACCATTAATTTTCTACTATCAAGCATATATATGAGAATCCATATCATAGCAGGAATTATAACACTCACTACTCATCACAGAAATAGTAAGTCATTAATCAAGTTAATTATCATATTCATATTAAAATAATGACTTTAATTGTGTAACTGTCAAAAATGGAAACGACAAAGAATAATAATGGTCATATGGAAATCACATAATGCACTCATTATTATTTGAACAGTCAAAATTAGTGTCTCATTAATATATTTAAATTCAATAATTTCAAATATATGTAATGTCAAATATGGTAACTTAATTAAACAAATCAATTACCATGATTATGATAATTCAGCATCAAATAACACGTCGGAATAAATAGAGAAAATTTATTCCATGACCAATCATATGATTTAATAACCAGTTGCATGTAAATATACCATGAATATATTACTCATATTTCACAAGGTTGAACATCATCTCATACATCAATATTTTACTAAATATGTTCATATGAAAAATCAAATATAGAACATATAAACTATGATTTCACAGAACGTAATAAGTCTACAAAGCAACATATCATGGATCTCAATATGACTTTTTTTTTTTTAATGATAATAGATCCACAATCATTCTGCCACGGTGTCCTAAAAACTGGATCATTAATGATAGCAACACAAGACATGTGCATGTGATAACATATTCAGTTTTAATATATATATATATATACCCACACATGAACAATAATGAATTTCCTGATATAAGAAGCTCCACACCACTATATATAACTAATTACAACACATCATATCAGTTGGAAAGCAATCATCAAAATTAAATAAACAAATCCATTTGTTTAAATGAAAATCTTCATTATCCGAATTGATATATAATAACATGCACCAACTCAAATTATTATTCACATGTGTATAAGAATTTGTGTACCCTTATTCACCGAGATTGTTGTGCGTGACAATCAAATATTAGGCTAAACACAAATTCTTATAATTACCATATCAATAATATAAACATCAAATATATATTAAATCATGCATACTCTAAAATATATAATAAAAGCATGAAATAAAAGAGTTAGGGATTAAAAAGTGTATCCGGAAATGTGGAAGCGAGTGAAAACACTCTGTCCTCGGTGAATAAGGTTCCCTCACGCACAGGGTTGAATGGCTCCTACCACTGAGAGATACGACCACAATAGGTTTTGTTCTTCCGGGGTGCGAGCTACGGAAGAACCACGATGAACAGACTGCGATCCTTTCAGACGCCCGGATCAAAGAGAATAGTGTGGATGGAGGAATTCTCTCTAGGGAATGGTAGGCTAATTTGATGGTAGAGCAAATTTATTTATTCTCTCTTTCACTGTTTCACACACACTTGATGAATAGAAGATGCTCCCCCTCTATATATATATAAGGTGGAAATGTAACGCCAAGCCATTAAACATGCACGTTAATGAAAAAAACGTTTTTCGTTCCAATTCCTCAACTTGTAACTTATGCATTTAAGATTCTTCAAACGTGCAATAAAAAATAATTTATAAGTAGTGTAACCTCCAAAACACATGCAATTAAATTGAGTCGGTTACAATACATTATGGAATATTGAATTATGTATTTTGGTCAAAATACTAACACTTTTCCCATGATTCATTGGAGCGAGCCCATTCATTTATATTTTCAGATGAATTGACAACTTAATAGCGGACATATTATATTGTGTAATCTCAAGTTGATTCGGTTCATCTCTTTTTTTAGTGTTTTCCCCTCAATGTGATAATTTTAAATCATTTACCTTTTCATCACAAAATTAACTCGATTTAAAAATCAGTCAACCCCATCTCCAATTGGTAACAACTTGCCGTATCATCTGTCCTAAAAATTGAAAGAAACTAAATGCAAATGGCAGTTGAAGTCTTCTTTGCTCGGTCAATTGTTCTTGGATGAAGTTTCAATAGATATGTGTCCCATCACATTATAAGGTGTTGTCTCATTAGATACGTGTCCATCACATTATAAACATGTAAAATTTTAAAAATATGAAAATATAACAAACCCTGATTGAAGAATGGCAATACATAAACTCTTTCAAGCCCTTTTGAGAAAAAAAAATCGTCGCCGCCAACGTTGTGGATCATATTCTTACCCTCCCTGTCGATCAGGAGACCTGATTCATTGGAGTGAGCCCAATCTTTTCTATTTACAGATGAATTGACAACTTCATAGCGACATATTTTATGGTGTAATCTCAAGTTGCATACGGATTTTTTTTTATTGGTAGATTATTTCTTTTTTACTGACTAAATGTTCAAATCTTTTCAGATAATTGAAAATCGGATTTTTTTTTTAGTGTTTTCCCTCAATGTGATAAATTTTAAATCATTTACTTTTTCATCACCAAATTAACTCGATTTAAATATCAGTCAACCTTATCTCCAATATTTGTAACAACTTGCCGTATCATCTATTCATCTGCCTTAGAGAATTGAAAGAAACTAAATGCAAATGGCAAGCTGAGGTCTTCTTTGCTCGGTCATTTTTTCTTAAATAACTACCAATCGACACGTAAGGTCATGAATCTCCAATCCACTCTTTCCTCACTGATGTTTTCATTGTATGGAAAGTGGAAACATTGAAAAACACTCCAACCTACTTCCTAAATATATTTCCATAAAGTAGGAAAATTGATTTTGAAGAGCCAAATTCTTTCTCCAAATATTAGGGTTCATGATATTCAATGCTTTTTAATGTAATACAACGATTTTTCCTTGATAGAAGGGTTAGAAATATATGATCATTCCATGTATTTTTGTCATTATACTTTGAGAAAAGATAATAAAAAAAAACAGGGAGGAGGATTGAATAATGCACTTAGGCTTATTTTTTTTATTCTCTTATCATAATTCATTTTTACCATGTGTTAGTTTGATGTGAATTCAATTTCTATTAGACTATTTGGTTTGCTAATAGATTCATGTCCAAACTTTTTTCCAATGTTTAGTTCACACCGAACCATTTGATTTAAATACAAAAAATATTCTTACTAATAGTCTTGCATGTACATGTAATTATAAATCTATCTCTTTACCTATATCTCAATTATAGAAGAATTATAATACCAACAGAATAAAATATTTAATAATTAATCATATATAAAATTTAACATAAAATAATATATCTAAATAAGTTGCACGTTACGTATTATTTACTTATCAAAGTTGACTAGAGAGAGATGTGAATTGGGTTAGTTTGTATAATTGGGAATATGAATTAATTGTATTCATTTAAAAAATGTTATTACCGAAAGGTATAATAGATATAAAAAATAAAATCCACTAATATTCTCAAAATTACACCAAATTGATTGCACCCAATTTTCCACTTGAATGGATTTTGAATCCATTTGAACCCATATTTTGAATTTTACAAGTAGATATTCATGTTTCTCTAGTACCTTTTAAGGGGTTGAGATACCAATACCACCGATCAAACAAGATTATGAGAGTTTCTTTCTATGTTACATGAGTGTTAGAATAAGAGAGAAAATAATAATGAAACCCTTAAATATTTATTCTATGAAAGAAATATTAAAGCGCTTTATATAATAATACGGGATAGAATTACATATGTAACACACTAACAAATCAATATAATAACAAATTAATATGTAATCTAACACCTTTAACACCCCCGTCCAAATTCTGAAGGGTAATAATCTTAGGGCCTGTTTGGGTAACGGATTAAGCTCGGATAAGGGTGGTATAAGAATGGATTGGGAAAATGGTTGTTTGTTTGCAGAGTATAACTTGGTATTACTAAATTAGTTTAAACGAGTATAAGAGAGTATAACAATTCTAAGTAACCCTTAGAATAAGTTATATTCAGTTTATCTATTCTCATGGGCCCACATGTCAATTCAACTTTTTACACCTTATCACATCAAATCATCTATTAACACATCTTATACATCAAAGAGCTCATATATCAAATCAATTTTTTTACATTTTATTTATATTTTATTCTTTATCAACCAAACAACTCAATATTTATTCTTATATTTTCCAATGAGAATAAAAAAACACAATCAAACAGAAAATCTCTTATTCATGTATAATTGTTATCTATACTGGTATATTTATCTATTCAAAATAACTCAATTTCTCAATCCAAATAGGGGCTTAGAGTTTGCACAAAAATGATAACTAAAATCTCAACAAACTCCTCCAATCATTAGACCAGAATACCATTAGACTAGAATCATTAAAATATCCATAATACATATTTAACTTTCCTCCCAAACTATAAAGGATAGAACTTTAGAGTTTATACAAAAATAACGAACACCCCCAATTATCAAAGAACTCAATTGTGCGAATGAGGGGCGGACGAGTAGACTTGGCTGGGCAGTAGGCCCCCCGTAAAATTTTTAAAAAAAAATGCCAGTCCAGCCCATCCCCATATTCTTTTAACCCACGCCCAAAGACCCAACCCCAATCATACGGCGACAACGCACAGGGCCTGTACATGTCATCCGGTCAGGATTTTCTGTCTCTGGTGCTTGTGATGGACTTTGGGCTCACCTCCGAGAGGTACAATGGGAGCTCCATCAGCGTTTTTTCAAGGATTCCGATCACCCAGATGAAGAGGGAGGTCGCCGTTGTCGGAGGGAGAGGGGTGTTCAGGATGGTGAGGGGTTTCGCAAAGCTGAAGACGTATTTTTTGAATACCACTAATGGAGACGTCATTATTATTAATAAGAATTTTTAGTTTTAAGTCCCTGTAAACATGTCTATTTAGGAATCGATCTCTTCTTTTTTTATATTTCTTTATAAGCCCCCATATTCAACCGCCTATTTGGTTTTTAGTCCCTCCATGGCTCCGTTAAACGTCCATCCATACACCGTTAATTTGTGAAATGTGATTTTATTTTTAAGTCATTGTAAACTATGTTATTTAGTGATCAGTTCCTTCCTTTTTCATATTTAATTTTAAGTCCCTAATTTCAAACGCTTTTTTTTATTAATTAGTACATGAACAAAAATGAAAACATGTGTAGTCTGAGTTTTGAACTGTAAATATGACCGACTCTAACACTTTTCGTCCAGCCTCTCGTGTAGCCATAATTGCAGTGCATACCAATTTTTTTTTTAAATCATGCACTCTTCCTTGAAATTTATGTTGTTATATGAATTGAAATATATATTGAAATACACTATTGTATTTTTTTCAGTTGAAAAAATGATAAAAAATTTACATCATACACTATTATATTTTTGGTATATCTGTGTAATTCTTAAGTAGATTTTTTTATTATAAATTTGACTGGGATTGCATGAGAGGCTCGACATATCATTTTCTTTAGGAAAATGTTAGACTTGATCATTTTTACAGTTTGTTTTCATTTTTGTCTATGGACTAATAAGAAAAAAAATATTTGAAATTAAGGATTGAAAATGAAATATGAAGAAGAGAATGATTAATCACTAAATAACATAGTTTATAAAGACTTAAGAATAAAATCACATTTCACCAATTAACGGTGCATGGACGGACGTTTGACAGAGAAACTAAAAATCAAATAGACGATTAAATATGAAGACTTAAAAATATGAAGAAGAGATGGATTGATCCCTAAATACATATATATTTACAAGCACTTAAAACTTATTATTATTATTATTATTATTATTATTATTATTATTGAATGGGGATGCATCATTGAGTATTTGAGTGTAAGGTGTATGTGTTGCACTATCGAGTGGTAGAATATCTATAAGGTATACTTACGTGTTGGACTATTGAGCGATAGTCCATTTGATCAATGAATAGTGATGCAATTTTTATGATGTTTGTTTTTATTTTTTAGTCGAACTATTATGATTCTATTTAATATTTTAAAAATCAAATCTTTCAGTGAATCGGCAAAACTGGTTAAAGGTTATTGGTTCTGTCGTTAGGTCAACCATAATATTATATATAACGATATTATTACTTATTATTATAAAATAAATAAATATATAAAAATATAAGATATTTTTTTATTATTTTTGTATAATTATCAAATAATAATTTTAATAGTTGTAAGATTTTACTTAAACATCATGATTTTATTATATAAAATATAATTTTTTATCAGTTCTATATTTTAATAAATAATTAATCATATTTTTTTATGAATAAATAAACAACAGGTAGATTTAATCAACATTTAGCGTATTCAAAAAAATTGTCGGACGGAAAAGAATGAAGAAAGAAAAAAATCAAAGATAGCAAAAAAAAAAAAAAAAAAAATTGAGATCACGAAGGGAAACTCAATCGGATCTCTCTGATCCCCTGACGAACGAACGATCCGAAATCCTGGTGACCTGGTCAGGTACAGGGAAGTTCCGCTCTTCACTGGCCATCATCGAATCAGCGGTTCTGATCCCCACCACGTGGATGACGGGTTCGCCGTCACTCACCAAATCAACATGGGGATGGGAGAAGAAAGAACCAGTGGATGACGTGGTGGGAGTGATCCGTTGTTGCTATTGCTACTCGGTGAGGACCGACGATCGCCATTTTTGAGGCGTTAAAAGAAAAATATTTCCATCAAAATCTCCCTTAATAAATAATAATAATAATAATAATAAAATTATTAAATTCTTGTTGTATAAATAATTAAAAAAAATTATAATAATACATGATAGTGTTATACATATAATACATTAATAAACCAATATAATAACAAACTAATATGTAATCTAACACATTTAATATACAAAAAAGATGAGTTGGGAAGTTTGAGATGCCTTTAATAAAGAAAATAAAGAGTAGTTATCCGCCTTAAAAAGTTCCCACAATGTGTGAGTAGTTGGGATGTATCTAACTTTGACCATTTTATTGTTAAAATGCAAACCATCTAATTAATTAAATATGTATTAGTTGTATGATAGAGATGTTAAAATAATAGAATATGATACGCATCATTAAGGCACAGATCAGAAAGAGACAGAAGCAAGACTTTGCGAAAAATAACTTGGCCTTGGCTGACGACAGCGGGTTTGGACGGATTAATGAATTACAGAATGGGAATTTTTAATGCTTTATGAGATAAATTAAATGACTTTTATCTCTCCAAATAGGGTGGCTGGATGGACAAACAAAAGATACAAAAATATCATTGCAAGGTGATGTGGGAACGTCCATCCAATGTGTCTTTTGGGAATGGCACACTAAATTAATGGAGGGTCCACATGATAAGATTTTATGTCATTTTTGTACACTTTTAGTCCTGTTAAGGTAGAGACTTAAACTATTTAGATATTGATAATCATTCCAACATGAATAGCTATACAATGAAAACCCATTTTCTATTTGCTTATATAATGAAGTCACTACAAGAAAATTGGTCTATTGTTGCGGTTTTAAACCGTCACTAAAACCTTAAAACCGCAGTCATTACTTATACCGACGGTTTACAACCCGCCTTTGTATACACTAGTTTTTATTGTTTAGTTAACTAAAAATAAAATGTGGATAAAAAAAAAGACATGAATAAAAAGTAAATAAAATGTGAATAAAGTTTTATAAAAATGTGAAAAATGATTTGATATATAAATCTATTAATCGATGATATGTGATTTGATAACCCTTCTACCAGTTAAATAGAGGGATGTTGGAATTCTTAAATATTCTGACACAGATATATGCACTCTATTTCATGCAAACAAATAGGTGTTTTGAGCTTTTTCATGCACCTCATGTATCTCTTTTCTTTTTCTTTTTTTTTTTTGAAAGAAGCACCCCCATCTATTTCATGCAAACAAACTAGCACCCAGTTCGGAACTCGGTAACATTGCGGCGGGTTCTCTGGATGGAGGCGTAGGTGTCACAGCCCAGCATTGTGAATATGTTCTGGGTGTTGGAAAGGGTTGTAAGGGCCATCAGTACGTAGCTTGAAACTCGTCAGTTTGTTGAGCTCCTGAAACACCTGAACCCCAGTTTTGTTGTAGAAGTCCCGAGCAATGCGTTGTTCACTCCCAGCTCTCCAGTTGAGAGAGAGAGAGAGAGAGAGAGATCTTATTTCAATGCTGCAATTGATGCCGAAGCCTTCCCTGAAGCAATTTTCACCGATGCCGAATGGATGGGGGATGCTAATATCACCGCAGCCAGGCCTTTTTGCTTGGGAGACCACTGAGTGTTAGTGTGTTACCCGTAGGAATTGAAGCAACAACACTCCAAGGACCATCGTCTTCATGATTTTGTTTAAGTAATGGGTGTTGATTATGCTCGGAAACAGAACTGTGAGGCCTCCGCCCTTCTGTAGAAGTGGGTTCAGAATGAAGTAATGGTCAATTGACTTTATTATTATTATTATTATTATTATTATTATACAAGTTGCCGCAAGGCATTGTCGCAGGCCTCACATTAGGCCTAAAACGAGGACACATGAAACTAATTTTTGAGTCCAACTCCCCCACAGCTCCTCTGGCCCGGGCAAATGAAAAAGCTTGCATACTTTGGACTACTTTAAGGCATAGTTTGGTAAATAAATAAATTTTTAGGATAAATTAGTCTAATTTATAGAGATAAAAAATTCACTATTTTTATCCAGATTTATATTTGATAATGTTTTTTATTATCCTCATTTTTTGTATTTTTATCCTCAATCTTACATTTGAATAAAATATGAGATAATTTCAATTTTTTTTTTTAAATATCAAATCTATTCTTTCTATTAATGGGGCATTAACATTTTTTGTGACACTCATGTTCAAATGCAAACGAGAGGATCTCAAATACCATAAATGAATCTAAAATATATAGTTTTCCATGATGTCTAACTATTAAATTTCCACAAAGAATGTGGTCGTTATATCAATTCACTTGCTGTTGCAATTTTTATGCATTGATGGAAGCTTTTCTTCTTTTATAGATGATGCATTTCTCCAAGTATTGTAGGGCAGACAGTACATATTGGAAATATTTCTTCGATTGTAAAATAGGGAATGATATACACACAATTGTGAGTTTCAGTCAAACTACTCTGGATGATCAACAAATATTATAAATATTAAGGTTCCTTCTGTTAATGCATACCAGATAAATAATTTAATCAAGAATTCAAAACAACACATTTTTCTAAGAGTAATAAATGTTATCTCAATTTTACAAAATAGGAATAAAAAATTGTTACAAAGTTTGTTTCACCTTTTACTCATAACAAATTTTCTCCATTTTAATTTCTATCTCAAAATGTGGATAATTGTCCATGGTTTATCTCCATTTTTATGCCATATGTGATAACAAGTGATTTAACTTAATTTTTTCATTATCCCAATCCCTTATCCATTTACCAAACTAGGCCTAAGGCTCTTGAGATCGCTTAATCAAGGTCTTCTCCACCTGGATGATTGGATATTCAAGCATCTGTATCGAGAAGGAAATTGCCCAGCTAACATTCTTGCAGCCTGGATGACAACTGTGGGTGAATAAACAATTTCCCCTCATCAAACCTGGTTTGAGCTGGATGTGGCTCTACAATTGCAAAAGTCTGGCGCCATCTATATCCGACATCAGTAGACACCACCTCTGTGTGTTTGCTCTAAAATATGAAAATGTGCTTCAATGTAATACCTCTTGTCTTCAGGATGATCTCCTTTTATAAAACAAACCCAACAATTTTAGGTGGCTCTAAGGGTTGGTAGGATGGACGGTGACTTGGATCATCGTTCCCTCTGCCTCCCAAACAACCCTCTAAATTACTAAGCTTGTTTTTTTTTGTTATTGTAAATTTGTTCAGTTATAGCAATATAAATTTTACTTACCAATAAAAAATATATATACAATTTGCCAGCGAATTAGTGAACAATGTATATGTGGTCAACTTAATTAGTATAGGCGTGTTCTCAAAAAAAAAAAAAAAATTGAAATGGGCGTGTTGAAATGAGTGTGAAAGAGATCTATTCTATGGCCCGACGAAGATCGGGTTATTATTAGATTTTCGAAGTCATAGATTAATGGGGAGAAATTTTAGTATGGTATTAAAGTGGTCAGAAAATTTTCTGGTGCACGTCAAGTGACACAAATTAATGTCTTTAATTTATGGGTTGTGATTGTAAATTTTAGGGGGAATTGTCCAAATGCCCTTTGACTAGTGGTATAATTTATTTTTTTTTCCCCTGGATTTTTTTTATTTTTTTATTAACCACTGAAATCTGGTTCTATTTTTTTTGTCTCTGACCAGTGCCACGATTCTCATCCGTATATTAATATTAAATTTCTGTAATTGATTGTTAAATATATGTAATTGGTTATTACATTTCTGTAATTTGTAATTATCTGTAAATGGTAGATTATGTCGTGAGGTATTACATTTGTAATTTTTGTTGTAGTTGTTATATAAATGTTAGTTTCTATAATTGTTTAGTATATGGATCAAGAAATAATTTTACTAAAATATTACAATTGTTCATAAATTTATTTAGGTGTTTGACTGTTTGTTGTATTTTTTATATTTCTTGGAAAGCCCGTTTTTCGTTATGAAATACATTGAATTTCTAGTTCAATTATATTTCAGTGAGTTTCATTTCATCCAAAAGGAAATGAAGAGAATTAAGGGGAGACTACAACTGATCATTAAGATATGAAGAAAATATCACAATTCAAACAATTGATGTATCTATTTTAATGAAACTTTATGATTGTGTCTATAACAATTTTACGTACATTGAATGCACTTACAGATGATATTATAATGACATTGAAAATGTATATATGACCATTTTGTGTTTAAACATATTTGCGTATTTTAATATTTTTTGTAGACAACTATTAAATATCTGTAATTATTTGTATAATTTATGTATGTATCACATTATATTTCTGTATTTATGTAACTGTCTGTAAGGGGTAGTTCGAGTATCACATATAAATTACAGAAATATAATAACCAATTACATATATTTAACAATAAATTACAGAAATGTAATATTTATGTAACTGGTCATGGGCAAAAAAAAATAGGACTAGATTTCAGGGATAAATAAAAAATAAAAAAAAGTCCAGGAACAAAAAAAAATTAAGCCCCTGATTAAGGGGCATTTGGACAATTCCCCCTAAATTTTATTACGCAACACTACATAATCCAAACTAGATAGATTCCGTAACTGAGTGTTCCATGTCTGTAAGCTTGTGGATCATCTTCTGCCCCTCCCGGCGACGAATAAGAGTTGATTTATTGGAGTCAACCCATTCATTTGCTTTTATAATCTACATTTATTTTAGATCTATTTTCATATGAATTGACAACTTGATTAATTTTGAGTAATTTCTACATATTATATGGTGTAATCCCTTGTTACACACTTGACTATAATGAATGTGTTCCAATATCACCAAACTCGATTTTAAAATATCAACCAACACCATCTCCACATGTTAACAACGTTATTAGATGTAATAAATTATTACTTGTATACTTGTAACTCCTTGTAACTCCTTATAACTTCCTATAACTTCTTGTAACTTCTTGTATCCATCTCTATAAATTGAGATCTCCAACACCATGAAGTATGTGGGGAGATTTATGTTGTAATATGGTATCAGAGCACAATTAGATCTTTATCCCATAGTTCTTCAAGAAACCACCCCCCCACCATCTCAACAAAAAAAAAAAAAAATCTCCAATCCATACTCCTCGAAACAATTCCAACCCAATCTCAAATCCTCTTCTTTCCACTTTCTTTCTTCAACTTAGAAATCTCTATCTAAAAATCTTATTCATCTTTTCTCCATCCAAGTCTCTCTCCCAAAAGAAATCTCTCTAACCTTCTCCTCCTACTCTTTTTTGACACAACTTTTTCTCTCTCTCTCTCTCAAAAAAAAAAATTATTTTCTATCTAATCACTTCCATCTTGTCCCATCACATAAATATCTCTAAAAAAATCATCATCATCTTCTCTCTCTACTATTATATCTCTTGGCACGTTTTTCATATCTACGTATCATCTACTCTCTCTTTCTAAAAAAAAAAATTCCATTACCTTCTCTTATTGCATCTTTCTCACTCTATATTCACTTAAACAAATTAGTGTGTCATTGCCAATACAACTACTCAGAGCTTTTGCCTTTGGATTTTTACTTGAAGAAATTGGTGTTCAAAACCAATATTGTGGTGCGACAACCTATGAGCAAGTATCTGGCGATTATCTTCATGTCAAATTCATTTCAAGAAGAGATCAACCAGCCCGATCCAGGAGATATTATGTCAAATTCTCGACATCATCAATTTATTAAAGATAAGCTTGAGGGGGCGTATTAGATGTAATAAATTATAATTACTTGTAACTCCTTGTAACTCCTTATAACTTCCTATAACTTCTTGTAACTTCTTGTATTCATCTCTATAAATTGAGATCTCCAACACCATAAAGTATGTGGGAAGATTTATGTTGTAATAAACGTGATGTATAATCTGCAGGGGGCAATTTAGAGAAGAAATTAAATGCAATATGCATTTTTTTTTTTTGGTGTAATAAAATGCAATATGCACTTGAAGTCTTCTTCGCAGATGCATCATGGCCTCATGGGTGATCTTTATTCAGTCAATTTTTCTTATATGAAGCTAGCAAAACCATGATAATTTCAAGATAAAAGGTTAAAGGGTATATCTCCATATCACTCTCTAAAATCCCCTAATTTATTAGGAAACACTTCTCCAACACAGTACTCCGTAAATATTTTCACAAATATGTCAGCTGGTTTTGACTCCAAAACAAATAGGGAGCTTTTTTTTGGCAAATGTTTGGGTTAATAAAGGGGTAGATTCGTGATCATATATATCATTAGAGGAGAAAAAGTAGGGAAAATGATTGGGTATTGCACTCGAAAATAAGAAGAAAAAAATAGAGAGTGATGGCGACAAGTTACGTGGTTGAACATGGTTTGAGGAACACTAAAATTTGAAGATGCCATAACTTTTAAACTGTAGATCAGAATCGATATTTCTATATATCCATGTGTTTGTATTAATGAGCCCTACACGAATAATTGCTATTGAGTCAAACCAGAGTCCGCTAGGTTCGGGCTTCATATATTAACACGGATCCGCCACGTCTCAGTCCAGTCGAGTCCAAATCTTCCTTGATCTGACTCAAATCTAACTTTTTATAAACTTACTATTGCTCAGCTAACATTAAATATAAAAATAAAATAAATACAGAGATGATCAAGATAGAAGAGGAGAGTAGAAAAACACAAGATATATTACATTTTCCGTGGGATTTATTTACCTAAGTTTAGATACATACAAATCTCAATATCCAAATCATATATTTGAGGTATTAACTTTTTCAGTTAATTTTTTTTTTATTTCCTACTGCACATTTATATTTATACTAGTTATTGTGACAAAAAAACTACATTAAAAATTCTTGCAATCCTAATGGGCCTTCGTGCATGGGTACTTGGCTAGGACCTCAGTTTTCTTGTAGTTTACTGTTCAGTCCACCTTCAATTAGACCATGTATTTGTCTATGAAATGTTACTATTTTTTTTTGAAAAACATGTAATAGACAACATTTTAATGTGAATAATATCAATCATTTATTTTGACAAGAAATGACGATATGTTACTCAGTCAATTTTCTAAAGGAAAAATGATTAAAAAAGTCTCCCAAAAGTTAGAAATACCCAGATCATCCACTTTTTAAAATTATACCTAAAAAAATCTCGTTTTACAATTTTGAAAATGCAAAAGACTAATTTTTCCTTATACAATTAGATCCTTAATACATTCCATATCTCTCAACTTTGTTAAAATATTTCACTCTCTTAATTTTATTAATATATTTCACACATTTTCATGTATATCAATTTTTTTTAATTGTAAATTCTTTGTGATTAGATGGATTTTGTGAAATATCTACCAATATAATTTAAGTTTTTTATGATGAACCCCATTAAATGTTGATGTTTTTTTTAAAATGGATATGTACTAATGATATTATAAAAATATGTAAATAACCAAAAAATTAAAAATGTGAATAAATGTTTAAAATACTAAAATATTATCTGCTGCATTGGGTTACAACACAGATTTAAATTACATATTATAATTATATACAATGAAAAATGATAAACAATATCATGTAAGATATGTATAAGAAACACACAGTATGATATATGATAACAAAATCTCTAATATGATTGATTTTTATTATGTATAGAGAGATTGTTGTTTTGTAGGAAAAATAGATTTTTAATGTGAAATAAAGAGGGATGTTAAAGATTTAATTGCATAAGGGCATATTGGTCTTTTGTGTTTCCAAAACGGTGAAATGAGACTTTTTTAAGTATAATTTTAAAAAATGACTGATTTGGGTATTTCAAACTCTTATGAGATTTTTTTTTGTCATTTTTCCTTTTCTAAATACGTTTTGCATTTAAAAATTGTCAGTTTCAATTTTGAAAACATGCTAAACGTATATTTGCCATATTTATTTTTTTGGCGTTTCTTCACATTCGCCTCTCTCATTTTATGTGACTATAAATTGGCATGGGTGCCTAGTCAAATAATAATAATAATAATAATCTAACACATTGTCCCTAAGTCGGAAAAAAAGGAGTCTTGAAAAACCCACTGTCCAGAGCTACATCACCTTTCAAAAGAAGAAGAAAAAAAAACAAGTACCACCGACAATCTTAGAGAAAGAAGTTTTAGCGATATTTGATTCCCTATTCTTCATTATTGTAACTCATCTGTTCTTCATTCATCCTTGTTGTCTTAGGCATGTGAAAGGATCAACGTCTTTTTCATTTGTGTTCTTCCTCGTAGCTCGCACTCTGTAAAAGAAGGTACCTTGTTGTGGTCGTATCGCTCCTTGAATAGGTCACAAACCCTGTGCATGACAGCGTGAGGGGACACTATTATCTGAGGACAGAGTTCTACTCGCTTCTACATTGCAGTATATCATTTCTAACTCTATATCATGTTTTATTTATTTCATATTATACAAATAATAACATGCTTTGATATTATTAGTGTTTTGAAAATTGTGGTTGATGCATGTATCCTGATATTATTATAAAATTGCAAGTTAGTGCCCATATTTTACATATAGCACACTACATTATACATGTGCTAAATGCACGTGAACTCCTATGTATAAGATGTAACTATAATATTTATATAACACAATATCGAAGAAATGTTAATATTGAATAATCCAAAAAACTCATTAAACTTAAATATAGGGAAATAAATTTATATACCACATAATATATGTATTTTTAATATTATAATAAAAATATCATAAAATCTCTATGGAATTCAACTGAGATATTTAAATGAATATCTTTAATTTTAAAGTATTAAAATTTTAATATATCGATATAATTTATTTAAATATGTTTTTGAAATAATAAAATATATTTGTGATTTATCGAAATCTAGTTTAAAATGTTACATTTTGAATAAATAAAATATAAGTAATTGTTAAATTTTATTATGCATATTTTTGAAAATATTTATGGCATAAATGGTAGTGCAAAATAAGCAATTAAAATCTTTGCAATGCCCGTCTTGAAATCAAACGGTTTACAGTATCTCTATTTAGGTTTAAAGTATCCCAATTTTTTTCCCGAGCGACCTAAAATCCGCCGCCTCCTTCCCCCCTTCTTCTTCATTCGTCCAAGATTTAATTAAGATCATCAGAGCAATCGCACAGGTATGGTTTTTTAATGGCGGATCGCCGATTCTATCTTCAATTTCTCTTCTTCTTTAGACAAACAGCGATTGAATATGCGTTTTGTATTATTTATTTATATATTATGCGTTACATGTCAGTCATACCAGGATGCAAGTAATCTAGATTCAATTGGTATGAAGAAGAGTAGGCGTGTTCTCTAATGAACAGGTTGAAGAAGATTAAAGGCTGAGTTTGGATGTGAGGTTGAAATGTTACGATTTTTAAAATCTTGTGTCTCAAACTCAGCTTTTGAAAAATATTGTTTTATTAATTTTTCCAATCGTAAGATTTTTTTTGTTTGCCTAAAAAAGAAAATGGTGGTTTGAAAATAGGGGTGCAACTGGGACGGGTTGAGTTCGGGTTGAGGTTGGGTCGGTTGGAGCTCAACCTAAACCCAATTGAAGTTAGAGAAAGCCAATCTAAACCCAACCCAACCTGACCTTTTGAGAAACTCAACCTGAACCCAACCCGTCGGGTTTGGTTCAGGTTTGGGTTTGGTTCGAGTTTGATTTGGGTTGGGTTGGGTTGAGTCGGGTTCAGGTTGGACTCAGGTCGGGTTCGGGTTTAACTTCTAAAATGTATCATTTTAAATAATTAAAACTTTGTAAAATTTAATGTTCCACATAAAAAAAATGAAATTAAGGAACATTGTTATTAAAAATATAGAAATGAAACTATAGAATTGATATATTATAGGTAAAAATAAATTCAACAATTCAAATTTTATTTCATAATAAATTAAAAAAATTAAAATATGATGTAGAATATTTAAATTTATCATCTCTATTTCGGGTTCTGGTTGGGTTCGGGTTTCCGATCCCTCAACCCAAACCCAAACCGAATTAGGTTCGAGTTGTTCGAGTTCGAGTTCGGGTTCTGGTTGAACCCGTACGCTAAAACCCTAACCCAAACCCGTTTAAATGTTGGGTCAGGTAGGGTCGGGTTTAACCTGTCCAAAAGCTAAATACTGAAAAAGTATTTGGATTCGAGTTTGAGAATTTTTAGCTTTTCGAACGCAGAACCAAACAGGCCCTAAGAGACGGATCAAAGTCGCGGAGAAGAAGAATTCCAATCTATCCCAGCGTGATGATGATGACGCTTATCTTGTCACTGGTTATTCATAATCGGGTTCTCAATGGTTTCTTTGGATGTTCAGGAACACAAATTAATGGAGGTAAAGATGATGGTCCGTGTTCATCGTCTCCCACACGAACAGATTCTGCTTTCGAAGAGGTATATTTAAATTCATCTCTACGCCTGGTTATTCAATACTCTTGCTGCAATGGTTTCTTTGGTTGCTTAGGAACACAATTCTAAGGAAAGTAGAGATGATGGTCCGTGTTCACCATCTCCCACGTGAACAGATTCTTCTTTCGAAGAGGTATATTTAAATTCATCCTTATGCATGCACTCGGTTATTTGTCCATCTTACTATCTCTTGACTTTGTTCTGAATCATATATTTGTCCCCTCATTGAGAACTTTATTGCATCTACTCTATGCAACTGAGCTTGATCTATGTTTTGAAACCAAAATGACATGGGAAGATAAAGCCGATCTCGAGAAACCTCGGTGTCTGTCTAAAGTGTACTTAGAGGATATTCTGAGTTTGTTTTCTGGGTGGAGTCTGCATAGTAGAATCAATTAGATCGAGTTGGATTAGTAAGTGTAGGAGATAGTTTTGAGTTTAACATTCATATTTTTTAAAATGTATTCTGATAATTGGTTATAATGTACTGTGGAGTCGTTAAGATCACTTCAGGCATTTCATAAATTTATAGTCCATACCTTATGGAGCCATAAACATGTGCGTCCATGGATTACAATACATCACTCTCTATGCCCTGAAATTTAAAACTTTGTGAAAACAGCCTGAGCTTCTGAATGCATTCTTGATATAGGAAGTAGATTGCTTCATCTGATAGTCTTAGGTATGACACTACATTTAAAACCCTTTTTTTTTTTGTCGTTGAGGTGGGGGTTTACCACTATATTTTCTTTTTCCATAAAAACTACGATAGGCAACGTTATAAACAGAAAGCAGAACAGAGAGAAAGAATATGCAAGGATTGATGTTTGTTACCCCACAACCAACACACCCTCTCTAGTAGACCTACAAGTCATCCTCCATACAAGATTGACCCCTTAATTTAATGAATGCTCTGTCTTTTTTCTTAGTGGGAATGCTTTGTTAACTGAAGAGACCACAATGGATCCACCTTACATAGAAACCATTGATTGGAATACATAAAAAATATATGAACTTTAAAATTAAAAGCACTGTTTTGAAACTAATTTTTGCACTGATCCACCCCGATCTAAACACCTCTCTGGCTACGAATTGCATCATTCTCTATGCCTTGGACTAAAATATGTGAAAGCAAGCTGTGCAGTCCTTTTTTTTCTTCCTGATATTCAAAGTTGTAGCCCGCAGCTTCTCTTGTAGAAATATACCTGTGGTATATGAGTAATAACAAACTTGGAAAACAGATTTATCATGAAAAGATTGGTTGTTTTGATCCCACTGCACCTAATTGTTATTGGTACAAAAAGATCGCAATGACCATTCAGTAAATGTTATGTCTTGATCGTCCTAGTGGGGATAAAAACTGTCTTTTTCTTTAAGGTTTATCTTCAAGATAAATTTTTTGATACTGTGGTTATGAAATTAATTTGTTTTCCTTGCAGTTATTACAATTAATTTGTTATTGGCTACTCATATGCACACTTCCGTGGTTTCTCTATTGCTCATAATTTCATAATTTTTCTTTTTCCCCTTTTTGTTTAGGATTGTGATGCTAAGATTTTGGATGATGGCAGCCTGTAGTCTATATTTCCAATGCAAATAGTCTCTTTTTGTTGAGGTATTGTTAAACTCATCCATACACACACTTGTAGTTATCTGTCTAATTATCTATTTTCTTGACTCTATTCTAATCACATGCGTTCTAAATTGAGTATATATTATGGGTTGCGAAACAGACTGAGTGCATCAACAACTTTTTAAAAATCATGCCTGATTAGAATATCCATTCGAACTAACAAAATATTCCTAGAAATCTCTATAAAATTGTGTAGCCACGTTAATCCCTATAGGCAAAATTGCCCTTACATGGCTTTTATATTTCTTTTTTTTTTTAATTGGTAATCAAATTTGTATTGCTATATAAGGATAAACTGTACAAAAAGTGTCATGATCTTTACAAAATTAAATGCACGGAATGAAACCTTTATATTAAGGAGGGAGGAAAGGAAAAAATCAATCTGCATCCCTTAATACTCAGAGTACCATTCCAGGCATTCAAACAGAGAGCATGCTAGAATCTTAAGATCCTAAGTTCTTTTGCATTCAAATGGAATGCCAGAGGCATCTCGATCCATGGCAGTCTGTAACTGAATGAAATCGCCTCTGTCCGAGCGATAAGCCGCCAACAGGTCTGCTGGGACATTGCCTTCCCTGTGAATATATGAGATTGACCACTCCTGGAGGATCTCTAGGCTTTGATGGATGTATCGAAGACAACGAAAAGCACTCCAAGGACAACATCCCTTGCCTTTAACCCATGCCAAGGCAGTAGTAGAGTCAGTTTCAATCCATAGTTTCGAAGCTCCTGCATTGATAGCCATCCGAATCCCAACTTCAATAGCTTTAAGCTCCAATAGATTGATAGATGGCAAATCATTCCGGCCTGCTATACCTTGAATAAATTGAGAATAATTATTCCAAAGAAGCGCGCCATATCCTCCCCAATCATCGGTTAGTGAACCATCTGTGTTAAGTTTGAACCATCCTTCACAAGGGGGCTGCCATAGGACATCTACTGTGGTTTCTTGTTTCTGAAAAACAGATATGCCGAAGAATAGAGCAATGCTGTGGACTTCGGGAGTAGGAGGAGAGTAGAACTTGGTCTTGCGAGAACAAATTAGGACTGTCTCTTTAATTTGTTGAAGGACAGCAAGAGCTTCAAGAGCATTCCCATATTTCCTCCTAAAAATTCTGGAATTTCGTTCCAGCCAGATATGCCAGAGTATAGAGGTGAGGAAGAGCTGCAATACCGGTTTTTGAATGGAGTTAGAGACCACCTGCTCCATCCAATGAGTGAGTGAAACCAAGGTGCGTGGTGGAACCCGAGTAATGCAAAGACTGGCAAGAAGGGAGTTCCAAATGGACTTGGAGAAGTTGCATGTGAGGAAGAGATGGACTACATCTTCGGCCACTGCATCAGAGCATAGGATACAAGTTGGGTCAGCCACCAATTGCTTGTTGTAGAGCCAAGATCTGGTGGGAAGCTTATTGTGGAGAGCTTGCCAAGCACAGAGCGAGTGCTTTGGAGTCTGAGTTGGGAGCCAGAGCCAAGAAGACCAGTGAGGAGGACTACTAGCCTGCCTAACTGCTTGCCAAGCTGTGGAGAGACTTAAACCCGATTTTGCAGGGGTCCAAATGAGGATGTCTTCACCACATCCTCCTAAATCCAATTGAGAAATGTCTGGCCATAGGCTATCCAGAGGAACAGGCCAGCGATGGGGTTTGACCCAGTGACCATTACGAATGAGTATGTTTAAGGTTGCTGTGGAGGGAGGACCCCAGATATAAGAAACTCGTCCAAAGTAATGTTTCAGTCCGTAACTGTGCAGTCATGGGTCATGCCATATATTAATAGATTTCCCCTAAAAAATTATGTAAGTTACCTTTGGGATATCCACATTCGGGCTTTTAGAATAGAAGACCATGAACTAGTAGTTCCTGCAGGGGGTCGGACCATCCAAATGTTCTTTGTTTTTGTGATATCTTTTGTGAATCCAGTCATTCCAGATAGATTTTCCATCTATTACACTCTCATTGTTCCCCCTCACCTGAAGATCTCCACCCGTCGCTGACATCCATCACCTCCGCACCTTCACATCCCCAGTCCTCCACCTCACTGCCACACCAGCCCGGTCTCCCCTCCTCCACAAGCCAATCATTGGTACAATTTTTTTCATATCATGCCTCCTTTTGCATAAAAATCTTGTGTCTAGTGTGAAATTTTTTCAATTTTTTTTAAAAGGGGACGGAGTTCATAGTCATACCTCTTTTGAGATATGAAATTTTAATTCCACCTCCATATTAAAAAATTTAATCACATCTTAAATATAAATAAATATTTTCATGTTTTTCTAACCCAATCCGCGTTCGAATTTAACCCATCAACCTAAGAGGAAAAAATACTGATTGATAAACCCTGATAAAGAAATTTTGGGGATTCTAATATATATAAAATAAAAATAAGTATTTTCATGTTAAAATTTATCAATACATTCATCCTATATTTCATTTAGTAACTTCTGTAAAGCCATAAATATTGTTTATTAGCTCTCCACCAAATCATCACCTAACTTTAGAGACTTCTCTAAAGTCATAATTACTGCTGCTATTACTAGAGATGTTTGATCAAAATGTGATTCAACCAAGCTCAAACTCTCAAGACTTAATCCATGGTCTTGTTTATGACGTACAAGACAGAAGACAAAATTTTAATACATAAAATGTCTAAGCAATTAACTCTCAAAACATAAAGTTATACTTTTTGTATAGTGGATGAGATGCTGTTGGAATGTTTTTAAGTGTGTCATAAATGCCATAAAGCCATATGATTTTTTTTTAAATCTAGGCGTCTCTTTATAAAATCAAGAACTCATTTCCATGAGATTCATTTAAACTTATTATTCACAATTTAGATTCATCATTTCAGTTATCTAGGTTCTTTTCTCAACCGCCGCCCCAAGAGGAAGTACAATATGCGCTTCTAAATATTTTACCTAGTTCTTAGTTTAGCCATTATTATTAATACAATATGGAAACTCCAACTTTTCATTCAAAATAAGGTCATTGAATATTTGTTCAGTTCATTTTGGGTAGTTTTAATAAGTTAGGATGTTTTTATATAAAATGGATGATATGTAAATAGAGTTTTAACGATCTTTTAATTATTTCATTGGGTTTTCTTGTTCTATAGGTCACTACATCTTTTAACATTGTAATGGATTTTACACAAATCAACCAATAAAAGAAAAAAGCGAAGAAGTGGTTTTGATCCCACAAAAAACAGATCCTGGAAATGAATTCCAAACATTACATTCAGACCATTGTGGGACTGTGGCTTACAAGTTACAAATTGGGGTTGTCACCTTATAGGAGTACAAGACCACAACAGTGACCAGAACAACCTAAGACACTCTGAACAAAATGATAACTTTGAAGACTAACAAGAAGACATGGCATGAATGCACTCTTTTAGTTCAGGTCACCAAAGTAATATTTTTGGTTACTAATTTACTACCATATACGATTGCACCCACATTGATCCAGAAAATGTATTTATTACAAACATACGAGAGGATAAGATTTATGAGCCACACACACACCACCATTATTCAAAAGTTCTCATTCTTCACAACAATGTTTAACGCCCTGCTTCTGTAGATAAAATTGCACTTTTATCTGAACTGTAGCAGTCAGCTGTGTCTTGGATGTATATATTTGATGATCCTCCAATGAGCCTTTCAGTATCTTCTGAATTATCTATAACCCACGGATGGCTATGAAACCCAATTAAACCTTCAAGTTCCATTGCTACTTCCCTCATCGTTGGCCTTTCTTCCCCTCCAATGTTGAGACATCGTTTAGCGAGGTTACAGACTTCAAGGATCAAATCCATCCTCCCTTCATTCACCATCTCATGATCTAAAACATCTATAAGTCTCTCTTCTTTCGTGGAAGACAAGAAAAAATTAGCCAAGTTTCTCTCCTCTTCAATTCCTTGACGAAAAATAGCCATCTTCCGTGTCAGGAGCTCCAAGAGAACGACACCAAAACTATAAACATCGCTTTTGTCTGTCAATTGCCCTGTTTGTAAATACTCTGGATCCAAGTATCCCCATGTACCTTGAATGAATGTCACAAATGGATCTGTACCTTTCGGTGTTAGCTTTGAAGCTCCGAAGTCGGATACCTTAACCATGAGGTTCTTATCTAACAGAATGTTCGAAGATTTGACGTCTCCATGGAGGATCGGTGGGGAAGCGTCCCAGTGTAGATAGGCGAGTGCAGATGCAGCTTCTGTGGCAATTCTCAAGCAGTCATTCAAGCATAGTCGACGTCTACTATGTATAAAATCGAATAGGGTTCCATTGCTGATAAATTCATAAACTAGCATTGGAATCTCAACCTCCACACAGCAACCCAAGAGCTTCACCACATTTTTGTGATTGATTTGAGAAAGAATGAACATCTCATTTGCAAATTGCTTGTTCAACACTTCATCATTGGTTACCAAACACTTCTTAATGGCCAGGACACGATTATCTGCTAAAACTCCTTTAAAAACCGTGCCATGTCCTCCTCGACCGAGGACATTCTTCTCGTCGTCCTCGTCGAAATTATTGGTTGCTCTTTCTAGCTCTTCTTTACTGAAAATTTTGAAAGTAGTACTTGGATGTGAACTGAGTAATCTCTGAAGATCGAACCCGCCATTTTGTTGAAAGAATTTCTCTTTCAGATTGATGAACTTTCTTGTTTGGAGTCCCAAGTAAATCCAAGAACCAATTACAATCAAGATCAAAGGGATACCAATTCCTGCATATCCAATTAGATTTATCAAAATACATATGTATACAATTTATAATTACAAAAGTTGTGAATTTATGCCTAAAATTGTAAGCAAATTAAAGCAAACGATTCAGAAAACGTTACAAATAGCTGCAAAATTTCCTTGCCTTGGTTTGTGACCTATGAGGTTTTCAAACCTGGGCGATAGAGAACTCTCCCACGAAATATAAATATGTCAGATTTTCTTAATTATATGTACAATTTAATTCAAGATAAAAAAATAATTAGAATATGACAAATTTTTTATTTGTAACTTCTATCACTTTGATGAGTGTAGGAAAGTAACAAAAAAATTGGTTGATGAGTGAAGTAAAGTAACAAAAAAATTGGTTAAAAAGGAAAATGATTTTTTATTATATTTATTTCTCCAAAAAATTCAAAAGAATGATTTATTTTTATCTTTCTCCTATGTGATTTTGCAAGAGAGCACTCAAAGTATTCATTGAATTGTGTACAACAGTACAAGTAGATTTTCTTGGGTTGGTTAGTACACCATCTGATATCGAACTTAAATCTTTCTTCAGAAATAGGCAATTCCATTTTTCCATTTATTAAAAAAGATGGAATATATTACGGAACAACTAATCCTGTGTTATTGGTGTGGATAACAGGAGGCATTACCAGTCCATTTGTCTAAGGATTTGGATGCCTCCCATAAATAAATAAAAAGAAGGGTATTTTAGTTTTAAGTGTCCATAAACTATATGATTTGGTGATTGATTCATCACTTATTCATATTTTAGTTTAAGTCTTCAGATTTAAATGATATGTTCTTTTTAGTCCTTCTTAGGGACTAAAATGAAAATAAAATAATCTAGGGATAGGTCTCTCCCAATGACTAATAAGAAACATATCCTTTAAATCTAGGGATTTAAACCGAAATATGAAGAAGTGAGAAATCAATCACATATAGTTTACAGGGACCTAAAGATTAAAAACCCATAAAAAATAGGAAAAAGAACACTAGTATTGTGCATATTTTGACAAATATCTGAAGATACTAGAAATTTTTTTTGTTAACAAGTCACTTGGATCAACCGTGCATGCTTCCCGCCAAAAAAAATTTATCCTTTTTTTTAACAAGTGGTGAGATGTTATGTATTTCTGTATAGCTTTGCAAAATTTACAACTTTCCCATGAAAACTGTGTATGTTACAACTTTCTTCCTTCTTCCTCTGTGTGTGTGAGCGAGCACAATGATAACTCGCTGAGTAAAGACCAAAAATACGGAAAGAAACTCGACGTATCTTATAGAAAAAGAAGTCAACTACATGCATGGGAAGAGAAATTTACCTAGAGCCACCGGCACTATTGGGAATGGACTTTTGCAGTCATACAACCTGGGATCAACACTACGCTTTTCTTTTGGACACTCGCAACTATAACTTCCTTGTGTGTTGGTGCATATCCCTCTGCATTGGATGGCAACTTTGTTGTCCTTGCACTCATCAATGTCTGCAGGCAATCAACGCAACCATAATCAATCACAATTCAAGATGTTGTTGATTACATGCTTCATGAAAATAGAGAAAGAGAGAAGAAAAAACACCTTGACACCCTCCATGAAGATAAGGGTTACCCTCGTAACCAAAGCTGCAATTGCAACGATAACCGGGACCGTTGATGGAGTCATAGCAATAACTGTTCTCGCTGACACAAGCGTAATAGGAGTTGGGTCCCCTTTTAGCCTCTTCGCAAGTCCAATTACCAACTACCCAGTCTAGTACTAATGGAGCCCCACCATTATTCTTTTCATAAAATTCGCTTGAGAGATCCGAAAGGCCATGGAACTTGAACCAATTCAGATCAGCAAGGAAGCCATAGCTGCACGGGTTAAACGCAGAGACATTTGTGTGATTGTTGTAGCTTTTTACGCTGATCTTTATTTGCTTGACCCCCTTCGGAATGGACGTCTGACAGCACCCAATCCCATTGCATGATTCATTGGTCACCATGCTCTGTTTCTCACATATGGAGCGGCATCCAGTTTCGAATTCTGAAAAATCCCCAATGTAGGCGTAGGTGTCACAGCCGAGCGCGGTGAACTTGTTCTGGGTGTGGGAGAAGGTGAAGGGGCTACGAGTAGATAACCTGAAACTCGTCATGTTGTTGAACACCCGAAACCCAGATTTGTTGTAGCAGTCCCTAGAAATGTATTGAGTGATGCCAAGCTCTCCAGTTGAGAGAGAGATATGTGTCATGTCAATGTTGCTAGTAGAGATGTAGGGGACAAACCGGTCTTCAGTTCTGTTGCAATCAATGCTGAAACCTTCTCTGAAGCAATTTTCACCGATGCCGAATGGGTAGGGGATGTTGATATCGCCGCATTTATCTTGGCAGCCGGGTTTTGCTTGGGAGGCAACGAGTGTTAGCCGTAGGAACTGAAGTAACAACGCTCCCAAGACCATCATCTTTTTTGAGTTTTGTGTTATAGGTGGTGATAAAAAGAGAGGAATGTGAAGCCTCTCTTTATGGGAAGTGATCAATTCAGGGCTAGGTAGAGTGGATTAACTTTTCATTTATTCTGTTCTAATACAATTTGGCATCACTGCTGTTGTAAGCAGCACGAAGTCAATTGGCCTGGATGAAGATTATTGGGTTACTATTAAGTTTAATTTTCAGAGTCCTTTTCAGCTTATACCTAACAAGAGAGAGTCATGGAAACAAACCACGCGAGATTAAGGTGGTCCTTTTGCTGAACCCGAGGTTTAGGCAGAGAAGAAGCTTGACCAGAGCTCGATTAAAGCTGTCCAATACAGTGAAATTCTATCCTTGATTCGATGGGGATAAAAAATTAGCCATATGGAGGAAGAAGTAGTAGAAGCAGTACAATCTTGGGGACTTATTTTTTTTATTTTTGAAAATTGGTGCCCCTAGTATTTTATCTTGGCCATTATTTACGGAGAGGAATGGGTGCTAATTGACTTTCTCAAAATTTAGTTCGCAAATGAGAACATATTCTTGTTGGATATGTTTGGGCAAAAACAGTCCACACTCCATTCTCGTGGTTCATCAAAGAACTATGGAGGCCTAAGCTCACACTCAGCTTGCAAGGTAATAGATTATTATGGATCGCTACGCTCTTAAAGAAATCTCATTCACGTCGAGAATGGCTGCTTTTATTATATGAATGTATTTATTTAATTTAAATTTAAAAATGAAAACATAATTTTTTTACTTCTTATATAACCTATTTATATCTTCCATTTGTAATCTATTTAAAAATGAATTTTTGTTTCTCATAATCTATTATCAACTATTTTATAAACTTTAAAAAACAAATGATTTTTTTTATTTCATATAATATATATATCATGCATTTGAATTGAAAATTTTTTTATGGGTAATTTGAGGAATGTAAAATTGCATTATAATTTATCATGTATTTAGATTTAAAAAATGAAACATAATTATTTGAAAACCAAACCGATTTTTTTTTTATTTAAAAAAAGCTCTATTTGTTACTTATGAGATATCTATATTATATATTTAAATTTAAATGTTTGTTAAGGGGCAATGTGAAAAAGTAAAATTAGACTTTTTTTAATAAGTTATTAAAAAAAATAGGTGTATATATGTTAAGAAAAAGATGAGATTCAGTCAATGCTAGATTACATCATAAATTGTCAATCTCAATTATGTCATTATCAAAAGATGATAAGTATTATAAATATATGAGATTTTAAAAAGATAGACATATGTCAACTCTGATTGAAGATTGACATAAACTGATGAATAAAATTATTGATTGAACTCAGTCTCATTGTGAAACTCTTTCAAGCCCTTTTTAAAAAAAAATATCCTCACCCCAGTGTTGTCGATCATATTCTAACTTAACCCTCCCTGGCGATCAGGAGACCTGATTCATTGGAGTGAGCCCATTCATTTCTATTTTCATATGAATTGTCAACTTAATAACGACATATTATTTGCATTGTAGTGTTTTCCCCTCGATGTGATAATTTTAAATCATTTACCTTTTCATCACCAAATTAACTCGATTTAAAAATCAGTCAACCCCATCTCCAATTGGTAACAACTTGCCGTATCATTTGCCTTAAAAATTGAAAGAAACTAAATGCAAATGGCAGCTGAGGTCTTCTTTGCTCGGTCAATTGTTCTTGATGAAGTCTCATTAGATATGGGTCACATCATATTATATAGTGTAGTCTCATTAGATATGGGTCACATCATATTATGTGATATAATATCATTAGATACGTGTTCCATCAGATTATAAACACGTGAAATTTTAAACACGTTAGATTTTAAAAATATAAAAATATATCAACCCCTAATTGAAGAATGACAAGACATAAATTTAATGCAAATGGCAGCTGAGGTCTTCTTTGTTCGGTCAAATGTTCATAAATGAAGTTAACAAAACCAGAATTTTTTAAAATTCATAAAAGTTGAAACACTTGTAAATAACTACTAATCGACACATAAGGGCATTGAACTCCAACCCACTTTCTCCTCACTGATTTTTGTAGGGAAACATTGAAAAACACTCCAACCTACTACCTAAATATTTCCACAAAGTATGAAAATTGATTTGGAAGAGCCAAATTCTTTCTCCAAATATTAGAGTTCATGAGATTAAATGCATTTTAATGTAATAGGAGGATTTGTCCTTAATAGGAGGGATATAAATATAGTCCATTCCATGTATTTGTCATTATAATTTAAGAAGAAAAATAAATAGGGAGGAGGATTGAAAAATGCACTTGAAAAGAGGAAAGAATTTAGGCTTATTTTGCTTTTATTCTTTTATCATAATTCATTTTACATTGTATTAGTTTGCTTCCAATTCAAATTCTATTATTTTTGTCTTGCTAATGGACTCCTGTCTAGATTTTTTTTTCAGTGTTTAGTTCACATTGAACTATTTGGGTTATACAAAAAAAATATTCTTACTAATAGTCTTGCGGATATAATTATAAATCTATCTCTTTGCCTATATCGCAATTATAAAAGAAGTGGATAATACCAACATAAGAAAATATTTAATAATAATAAAAAATCATATATAAAATTAAACATAAAATTGGGTGGAATTAATTTGGTGTAGTTTTGAGAATATTGGTGGATTATATATATATATATATATATATATATATATATATATATATATATGGTCGCGATTACGTGCGGTATGCGGTCGGTGCGGTTTACGACGTGGATCGTCCGATCGCGGGTCCATCGCATCCAACGGTCGACGTGAATCGCACCCGACCGTCCGATGCGATGGACCCGTGATCGACGGCCCGTGATCGCGCACCGCACCGACCGTAAACCGCACCTAATCGGCTCCCTATATATATATATATATATATATATATATATATATATATATATATATATATATATATATATATCGATCACGGGTCCATCGCGGGCCCATCGCATCAGACGGTCGGGGGTGATTTATATTGACCGTTGGATGCGATGGACCCGCGATCGGACGACGCACGTCGGATCCGCACGACCGCACCGACCGCATATTATCACTTGCATGTGTGTGTGTATATATATATATATATATATATATATATATATATATATATATATATATATATATATATATATATACACACACGCAAGTGATAATATGCGGTCGGTGCGGTCGTGCGAATCCGACGTGCGTCGTCCGATCACGGATCCATCGCATCCAACGGTCGACGTGAATCGCACCCGACCGTCCGATGCGATGGACTCGTGATCGACGACCGCACAACCGTATAGTATCACGAGTATATATATATATATATATATATATATATATATATAGAGTCGTGATATTATACGGTCGTGCAGTCGCGATTCACGGGTCCATCGCATCGGACGGTCGGGTGCGATTCACGTCGACCGTTGGATGCGATGGACCCGCGATCGGACGACGCACGTCGGATCCGCACGACCGCACCGACCGCATATTATCAGAAATATATATATATATATATGGGAAGTGATTAGGTGAGGCGGTGCGGCAGCGATCACGGGCCGTCGATCACGGGTCCATCGCATCGGACGGTTGGGGGCGATTCATCTCGATCGTTAGATGCGATGGACCCGCGATCGAACGGCCCACGTCGCCGCCTCACCTGCCGTTCGCCTCACCTAAGTATATATATATATATATATATATATATATATATATATATATATATATATATATATATATATATATATATATGGATGATTACGTGCGGCGAACGGCGGGTGCGGCGTCGATCACGGGTCCATCGCATCGAACGGTCGGGTGCGATTCACGTCGACCGTTGGATGCGATGGACCCGCGATCAAACGGTCCACGTCGCGACCGCACCTGCCGTTCGCCGCACCTAATCGCTCGCGTATATATATATACACACACACCAAATTAATTCCACCCAATTTCCCACTGAATCCATTTGAACCCATATTTTGAATTTTACAAGGAGATTTTCATGTTTTGCTAGTTGTTTAATTGGATAGTAGAATAAGAGGCGAATAGGAAGGACTAATAGGAGAATTAGGGGATGTTTTATTCGATAGTGGAATAGAGGGAGAATATTAAGGAATATGGGAGAAAAAGACTAAAAGGTATTTGTTTAGAAGGAATATATGATTATGACTATGTTAGAATATGTGAGAATAAATTGATATTTGTATTTCATGACTCCATTATAATTGTATTGTTCCACTCAATCTATTCAAGTGGTATAAGAGAATTCACATATCAAATCATCTATCACCACCACATATAAATCAGGGGGCTCACATGTCAAATCAATTTTCATCTCTTATAAATTTTTATCCACGTCTTATTCTTATTTTATTTACAATTTATTCATGGTTAATTAAATAACAAAAATTTCATTATTATATTTTTCAATGAAAATAAATAAAAAAAATATAAAAGGAATATCACTTGTTCCACTAGTATGGTTATTAATTCCTAGAATATAGTTATCAATTCCTATAATAGTCATAAACCTCAAAAGAACTTGTATCTCTATTCAAACACCATCTATGAAATGAGATATCAATTTAGAATACCACCAACCAAGGAGAGTTTCTTTCTTTTGATACAGAGAAAGGACGAGGAGAATTTGAGATGCTCTTATTAGACTTTATACATACAAATAATTGAAGCCGTTTAAAGAAAATAATATAGAGTAGTTCTCCGTCAAATAAAACTTTGACCATTTTATTGTATTCTAAGGTAAAATGCACCCCATTTAATTGATTAAACATGTATTAATTGGGTGATAGAGATGTTAAAATAATGAGAGGTGATACCTATGCCCCAAATCACAAGTCTCATTCACAAGCCCCATGAGGTGTCTTCACCTTATTAGTTGATTTTGATTGGTTTGTTGACTTTTAAAAAAGTGTAAAATAGTAAAATATAAATATGCCCTTTATTAAAAATAGATCTCATTGACCCAAATCTCCATTTTTTCTCTTATTAATATTTCACATTAATTTGAATTTGCTTATTTTAAAATTTAAGTATTTTGAAAAATATATCCCACTCTAAAATTTGTCTATTTTAAAATTCTTATGAATTTTAGACTAAAACTTACTTAAATTACATCAAAATTATCTAAATAACAAAAAAAAATGTTACAGTTTTTTTTATGATTATAACTGTTACAGAATGTAACAGAAATGTATAAATGTAAATATAATAATCTTATGATTGTATAACTGTGTAAATGTAACAGAATGTAATAATGTTGCATAAATGTAATAGTGATGTATAAATGAAACACAAATATGTGAATGTAACAGTTTATGACATTCATGTTACAAAATGTTGTACAAACAAAAAAAGAGGAGAAAGAATGTAGCAGACGCCCTGTAAACCAAATAGTCATGAATAATAATATGATTGATCATTGAAATATCCATGAATTCGTATGTTAAATAACATTATGTTGTTACAAGACTGTTACATTTCAAATGTAACAAAATAATAAAAAATGTGTATTGCTTAAATGTGTCTCTTTTGTATCAAATCACATTATTCATTAACTGTTACATTTATAAAATATAACAATATTAATCAATGCACAGATTCCACAACGTAAATACAATAAAACAATACCTAACCTGGCTCACGATTACTTCACATTCTCCGTCTCCAATGGCGACCTTGCTTTTGTGGTTATCTCGGAGAGTCCATGTCTGAGACCACCGCCGCCGCCGCCCGCGTTTTATGAGCTCGAACTTTTATGTTCTCCGAGAGCGTCGTCTCTCTAGAACGGCTAAGAACAGACGAACTCATTAAAGCTGAAGCACTCATTAAAACCACCATCACAACAGAAACTAAAACAATCATTATAGAGACCGTTGTCATCGCTGCTACACACATGCACAAGACTGTTACATTTCAAATGTAACAAAAATTATCATCCGAAAATCTTTCAAAAATCACAATCATCATCCAAAACTCTTCCACATCAGCACATCCCCACATATGCCCGTCCCGCGTCTCACATTCACCAACTTTCAATAATTATTACTTTTAATATTAATATATAAACAATCAATCGATTTATTCATCTCGTACGGGCCACCGGCGGCAGTACGGACATGACGGCGTCGAACCCGAACCCACCCTTCTCGCCGGGGAGGCAGAGGAGGAGGTGGAGTGTCGGAGGGAACCCCGATGCGTCGGGAGGGGGCACTAGGGTTTCATCGCGGATGTCTATGGTTCTGGAGACGAGACGCTGGGAGGAGACGGGGATGCCGGTGAGGTCGGAGAGGCGGCGTTTGAGGGTCTCGCTGGAGATGGAGGGGGAGGAGGAGAAGGACAGGCACCGTGTGTGGTGAAGAAATAATGGTGAAGAAATATATGATTTTTAGAATTGATGATACTCCACAATCATAGAGATACATGTTAGGATAATTATCAAGTAAAAAAACATAATAGGTAATGTCTCATTGCCACATCATGGGGTCTATTTGAGGCCTATGAAATTAGGGCCTAAGAATTATTATTGTAAAATAATATAATATCATACGCATCATTTACACACAGAGAAAGAGACAGGAGCATGACTTTCCAAAAAAATGACTTGGCCTTGGCTGGCAACAGCGGGTTTGGATGGATTAATGAATTACAGAATGGGAATTTATAATGTTTTAATTATGAGACAAATGACATTTATTTTTCAAATAGTGCTGATGGATGGACAAACAAAAGATATAAAAATTTCATTACAAGGTGGTAACGGTCATCTTGAGAATGGCGAACACTAAACGGAGGATCCCAATAATTAAATTATGTTATTATTTTGTATTTATAGTAGAGAAATAAACTCTTCTGAGATTAACATGAAATGTAATACAGTAAAATAAGTCATTTATCTAATTAGTTATATTTTAAGTTATTCTCATTATGAAGCATGCATGACAATAAAGTTTTTATTGTTTGGTTTGACAAAGAATAAAATGTGGGTAATAAGTAAATAAGATGTGAATGAAAATTTAAAAAAATGTGAATAAATATTATTAAGATGTAAATAAATATTTATATAATGTGAAAAATGATTTTACATATGGATCCATTAATTGATGATATGTGAATTGACATGTGCACACTCTTATACCAGTGAAATAGATTTGGTGAAATAACTTAATTTTATAGGGAGGCTGGAATTAAACATCTCAATTTTCCCAAAAAAATCTGAATCTGATCTGAATTCGTATCCGAAAAATCTAGAATATCCGATATTTGAAGATCTAAAGTGCGGATATAGATATCAGACTATCCAATCCGAAAAATATATGTATCTGACATGTATTATAAAAATATATACATTTATACTATATATTGTCATATTGTTATTTTGCATAATTAATCACAATGATAATATTTTATAGTAAATGTATAATATCTTAAAGAGAGAATAAACCTTAAAATCTCAATTTTAATTTTGATTATCCAAATTGATGTTAATATTTAAACATGTCAATTATTCAAAAAATATTCGTATCTGATCGATATCCGAATGGATTTGAATATAAAAATTAATATTCGTATCCGAATTCGAAAGTTAGAATATGGATATTAGCATATCTAATCCATATCCGTTTGATTGACAGACTTAACTGAAATTGTCATATATTCTAACATAGTCGTCTCCTCTGTTTCATGCAAGGCTATTACTATGTATCAGAGAAAAGAATATGATAATATACATTTCAAGGAGATGTGAGTGCATCCCAAACAGCCTCGTTGTGTTGTACGGGACATCGCCCCCTTTGGACTAAAGCGAGTAGGTTCGACCTTTGCTGTGACCAAGGTGTGGGAAAATTTGTTAAAAAGTCCTTACAGGCCTTAGCTAGTTCAATTGGGGTTTTAAGTTTCAGTGCTGCTACACTCAATTTTATTCTCAGTCCAAAACACAAATCTTATATCTCGTTAAATGATGTACATATCTCATTGAATTTTTTTCTTACACTCGCTAATTATGAGTTCATTCAATTTGAAATCAAGTGATATATGCGCTTTTTATCAAAACATATAAATCATTAGATGATGTTTACCATTTAAAAATAAATAAAAACATGTGAGGTTTGAGTTTTTGTTGGTAAATGTGATTGGGTGTATCTTTTTCCTTTAAGTTTTAACCCATAACTTTTTCAGGCCCATGTTGGCCCCATCTAACTAACACCAGTGTAATTGGGATGTTAAAGTCGTCCAATTTACAGGCTCCAACGACTCTGTTGATTCTTCACGAAGAATGTCAGGACGATGAGTTTCAACAATCTGTTGATTCCTAAGAATACCATAATGATATAATGAATCTGCTATTCTACCAAGAACAACAAAGACAATAGGATAATTTTAATAAAGAGAATAATCTCAAATTTATAAAATTCTAATCTCTCATAAATTAAATTTTGTGTTTACAAAGTTTAGAGTTTATTTATAGAGTAGAGAATCCTAACAGAATAAAATCTCAACAAATCTCTCAAATCACACATTTATAATCCTAACTATGCAAATTTGAATTTAAATTTAAAATTCAAATTTAAATTCAAATCCTAACTAAAAAATAAAAAATCATATGTATATTAACTAATCCTAATTGTTTATCTACAAAAGATATGATAAATCTAACAAATAAAACTAGATCCATAATCCTATAGTCCTCAACATTGATCGAATGATCCATAATTGAGCTGCATCACATAGCCCAGCTGATTGCAAAACAAATGTATCAACATTATAAAAAAAAGGCAATGTACCAGATTTTCACAGTTTACGCCCGTGGTTAAAAAATAATAATAATGATGTAATCTACCCTTAGAAAAATCATTTAGCTCAAGCTCTAAAAAGCTTCTTGACAAAACTATAAAAAAAGCGGATCAAATAGTTTTTTTTTTTATAGTTGTATTAGGGAAATTTGAAAGTTACTAATGCCAGGGAATGGGAAAAAATGGATTTTTCAGAGTTTGGTGAGGTTTCAGCTCTTTACTTTAACCTTTGACCTTTCCCCGTTTGGATGGAAAATTAAGTCATTTTTAGGTTTATGATTATTATAATATAAATAAGAATAAAATGATTTTTGTGTTTGGTTTTGTTTTAAATTATTCTCGTTGAAAAATGTAGTAATAAATTTTTTTGTTGTTTGAAGAAATGTGAATAAAGTGTGGATAAAAATTTATAAAAAGTTAAAAAATGATGATAGTAAATTGACAGTTAATTTATAAGAGGTGATGACAGTTGATTTGATAGTGAGTTCACATATTCTTTTAACTTGAATAACCTGAAATAATTTAATTCTAGGAGCTGGTTGAAAATTATATACCATTTTATACCAATTTATTCTAGCATACAGATTCTCATTTATTCTAATCATCCAAATAGCCTTAAATATCTTATTCCATATTATCCCTGGTTATTCCTCCCTTTATTTTCCAACTTAAACATGCCATAAGAATTAGTCATCTGCGTCTGCGCATGCATTGTACATGTACGCCATGAATTCCAACCTTATAGGAGTACAAGACACTACAAATGACCAGAACAACCCAAGATACCCTGGACAAAAAATTACAATTTTGAAGACAAAAACAAAAAATACATAGCAGTAGCACGATTGAACCTTTTATTTCAAATTACAAAAGCAAATGTCCTGGTAGAGTTACCAGTTACCACTAAATCTACTGTGACAGCACACATTTATTTTTTAAACAAAGTTTGACAAACACACACAATGATATTAATAATGGGCTAAACACACCACTACAATTTACTCAACGCCCAGCTTCTACAGATAAAACAACGCTTTTGTCTGAAGTATAGCATTCGGTGCTTTCTCCAAGTAGGGTTTCATTCTCTTCTGGATTATTTATAGCCCACGGATGGCCCTGAAACACATTCATCCCCGCCAGTTCTATTGCTACTTCCCTCATCGTGGGCCTTTCTTCCCCTACAATGCTCAGGCATTTTTTAGCGAGCTTGCAAACTTCAAGTATCAAATCCATCCTTCTTTCATTCACAATCTGATGATCTAAAACTTCTGAAAGTCGGCCTTCACTCATGGAAGACAAGACAACATTAACTAAGGTTTTCACTTCATTTCCCTGGTGAAAAATAGCCGTCTTTCGTGCAAGGAGCTCCAACAGAACAACTCCAAAACTGTAAACATCACTTTTATCAGTCAATTGCCCTGTTTGAAAGTACTCAGGATCCAAGTAACCCCGTGTACCTTGAACAAAAGTCGCGAACTGATCAGTATCTTTCGGTGTCAGCTTTGAAGCTCCAAAATCGGATACTTTAACCATATGGTTTTTATCCAATAGGATGTTTGTGGACTTGACGTCTCCATGGAGTATTGGTGGGGAAGCATCCCAGTGTAGATAGGCAAGCGCAGATGCAGCTTCTGTAGCTATTCTCAAGCATTCATTCAAGCGTAATTGTCCTTCGCCATGTATAAGGTTGAATAGGCTTCCATTGCTGATAAATTCATAGACCAGCATGGGAACCTCAATTTCTGCACAACAACCCAATAGCTTGACCACATGTTTGTGGTTGATTTGAGAAAGAATGAATATCTCATTTGCAAATTGCTCGTTCTGTATCTCATCGTCCGCTACCATAGACTTCTTAATTGCCACAACTCGATTGTCTGGTAGAATTCCCTTAAAAACCATACCCTGCCCACCTTGGCCAAGGATATTTTTCTCATCGAATTTGTTGGTAGCCATCACGAGCTCGTCTTTACTATAGATCTTGAAGGCAGCATTTGGATTTGCAGAGATTAGTTGCTCCAGATGTTTCCCACCATTCTTTTGATAGAATTTCTCTTTGAGAATGGTGAGCTTTCTTGTTTGTATACCCAAATAAATCCAAGAACCAATGAGAAGCAAAATGAATGGGATGCCTATTCCTGCATAAATCCATTTATAAATTGTATGTACAGTTTTTAAATGAAAGATACGAGTTTACCCCCAAAACACTAATTGATGAGAGAGACTCCATACATGGAATGGAGATAACACTGAACAGATGGAATAAACTAAAAAAAAGGGCAATTTGTAAAAGGGTTTTTTATTTTTAAGTCCTCATAAACCATTGTATTTAGTGATCGATCTCTTACTTATTCGTATTTTTATTTTAGTCCCCAGATTTAAAGAATAATTCCTTTTTAATCCCTGAGAGACATCCCTAAATTATTTAGTTTTCTTTTTACTAAAACCAAAATACGAAGAAGTGAGGGATTGATCACTAAATACGATGGTTTATGGGGACTTAAAAATAAAAAACCCTTTGTAAAAATAACCCCAATTTTTAAAATATTTATGAAAATAGTCTTGCCCACTGAATATTAACATTAAATGAGCCTGGATTAGGTCAATGCTAACTAATTTTTTTTTTAATTTATAAATGAAGCCTTCATCACATGTGGGCACGAAACTAAATGCACCTAAGTATGATTTTTTAAAAAAAAATTTAAAATTGAGGTAGATTTATAAATCACACCTTCTTTATAGCTGAAGGAGTGATTTATGTATAACCCCTACTTTATAACTAGAGGAATGATTTATGCATCACTTCTCCATTATATAATAAGGAGGCGTGATATGTAAATTGCCTCTCCACTTTTAAATTTTTTTAAAAAAAAACATCACACTTATATACTAAATTTGTAATTGATTTAAGGAGGAGCAATTTATAAATCATGCGGGGTGATATATAAATCACGTTTCTACGGCATTTTGGAATGATTTATAAATCATGCATCTAGTTTTAAATTTTTTTTTAAATCTGCACGGGGACACTCTGAGTTTCTTCCTAAGTGGTATATATACCACATCTCTTTTGTAAAATAAATAAATAATTAAATAAGCGTCAACGCTGACTTGGTCCATGACCATTTTGTGCTAATATCACCAGGCTGGTTATTTTTGCATATATTAAAAATTTTAAGTTTATTTTTGCAAAATTGCCTTAAAAAATTCAACTATAATGGAAAGGGAGATTTACCTAGAGTCACCGGCACTACTGGAAATGGACTTTTGCATTCAAACAGCCTGGGATCAATACTATGCTTTCCTTTTGGACACTCGCAACTGTAGTTTCCTTCTGTGTTCCTGCAGAGTCCTCTACATGGGAAGGTAATTTTGTTCTTGCATTCATCGAAATCTGGTGTGCAATGCAATAACCATATTCAATCACAATACACGTTGTTGTTAATTAATTACTTGCATCGTGGAGAGAGAGAGAGAGAGAGATGATACCTTGACATCCTCCATGAAGATAAGGGTTACCCTCGTAACCAGAGCTGCAATTGCAACGATAACCGGGGCCGTTGGTGGAGTCATAGCAGTTACTGTTCTCGCTGACACAAGCGTGGTCAGAGTTGGGTGCCCTTTTAGCCTCTTCGCAAGTCTGATTACCAATAGCCCACTCTAGCACCAATGGAGCACTACCATTATTATTCTTTTCATAAAATTCGCTTGAGAGATCCGAAAGGCCATGGAACTCGAACCAATTCAGATCAGCAAGGAAGGCATAGCTGCACGGGTTAAACGCAGAGACATTTGTGTGATTGTGGAAGCTTTGTATCTCGATCTCTATTTCCGTGACCCCCTTTGGAATTGACGTCTGGCAGCACCCGATCCCATTGCATGATCCATTGGTCACCATGCTCGGGTTCTCACAGACGGAGTCGCACCCGGTTTGGAACTCTGTAACGTTGCCGGGTTTATAGATGTAGGCATAGGTGTCGCAGCCCAGCACGGTGAATTGGTTCTGGGTGACGGAGAAGGTGAAGGGGCCAGGAGTAGGTAGACTGAAAGTCACCTGGTCGCTGAACTTCTGAAACCCAGTTCTGTTGTAGCAGTCTCGAGCAATGTATTGAGTGACGCCCAGCTCTCCAGTTGAGAGAGAGATGTATGTTATGTCAATGTTGCCGCCAGAGATGTAGGGGACAAACCTGCCGTGATCGGTAGTGTTGCAATCGATGCTGAAGCCTTCCCTGGAGCAACTTTCACCTATGCCGAATGGGTAGGGGATGCTGATATCGCCGCATTTATCTTGGCATCCGGGCTTTAATTGGGACGCCATGACCAGTGTTGTTACCAGTAGGAACTGAAGCAACAACACCCCCATGACCATCATCTTCAGATTTTGTGGATGTTAACTGGGCGGTTGATTAATGTTGATTTGCTTTGGTAGGGAGAAACTGTGAAGCCTCTATTTGTAGATGTGGGTTAAGGATTGGGTATTGTGAATTGACTTAGTCTTCTTTTATTCTTTTGCAATACAATTAGACAGAGTCATCGATAATAACCATTTATGTAGTTAACTTTTGTTTATTAAATTCAATTAAATTTTGTGTTTACCGTTCATCAAAAAAAAAAAAAAAAACTTTCTATACAAGAACTAATAAAAATAAATAAGTAAAAAATTTCTATAGAAGACGTGCTTTTCAATCCCCTCAAAGTAATAACCTTTCAATCATTTATATGTTATCATTACGGCATTACCCAAACACGATTTGAATACCAGTCAACCCTATCTCCACTTAGGGTGCGTTTGGTTGCGCGATTGCGCTGCGATTGCGATTACAGGAAGCTGCGTTTGCAATCGCGCAACCAAACTGTTTTGTAATCGCAGTTTTAAACCCAGCGATTGCAGGCAAATAGTGCCCAAAAGCTGCGATTTCGAAAAGCTGAGAAAGTGAGTTTCCTGCAGAATCAGATTTGTAATCGCAGATTCCTGCAGAATCAGTTTTGCAATCGCGCAACCAAACGCACCCTTAGTAATAAAGTGATGTATCTGTATAATTTCCAAAGAAAAAAAAATTGATGTATCCTCTGCCATAGGCAATTAGAAAGCAATTAATATTGCAGCTGCGGTCTTCTTTGCATATGCATCATGCGTGATATTTACTCGGTCAATTGTTCTTATTTGAAGCTCGCAAAACCATGACATTTTTAAGTTGATAAAAGAAGAAACATTTGTAAATAACTACTAATCAAATAATTGTAGTACTTCTCCGTGATATAGACGTTCCTACCATGTGTGATTAGTTGGGTAGCATATAACGTTGACCATGCTATTGTATTATTTTCCTAGCTTAAATTCAACTCATTTAATTAAATATGGATCCTAGGTCCTAGCTAGTTTGAGTAGTGGCACAGGGGTGAAATAGGATGGAACAAGGATGAACAAGTCTAAAACCCTACTTATTTGCAAGACATAAGTGAGTACAATTATGTTTGAACATGTGAGAATAAGCTGGCATTGATATTCTATGTGTGTACCTCTAGAATTTTGTAATTTGAAATATAAAAGTCCTACAAGCACAATTTGATCTTTACAAGGACTAATAGAAACTATAGAGTTTATAGAATTACATGGTGGAATATTATAGAAATATTTCATCAAGTATAGATGGAATTTAACCCAAGAATGATAATTGAGTTTCTATAAGTTTTTTCATGGATTTGTACATCTGTTCCAACTTTAACGACGACTTATATATAATTAATCATGTTTAGAATGATGTCGTAAATGTTTTTAACCATTTATAATTCCTTATTCACATTTTAGTCATATTTTATCTACAACTTATATGTAGCCTACCAAACAACAAATTTTTTTTATAATTTTATTTTCTACTATAAATAATTAAAAATACAATCAAACAAAAAATAACTTATTTCTTAAATACAGTGGAATAATTATCTATAACGGAATAACCTATATCACTACCCAAATAGGGACCAGTAACCTCGGATTAGGATCCTATTTTTCCTACCACAAGCTCATCCTCCCTTTTTATCCTTGAAAATCAATTATTTTGGCTAGCTAGAATAAAAATTCAACAGCCAAATAAAAAAAATTATCATCTCATATTTATTTCAACCCAAGAAATTATTATTTATCGGGTGTTGTCACACATAATTTTTTTTACAGTTCCAAATGAAGTCTTATATGCCCCATTAGCCATGCATCAAAATATATATCTCCTTAGGTGAAGTATATATCTCATTAAAAAATTTACTCAAAAAATTGGTTTATTTAATTCGAAATAGGATATACATTTTTTATTAAAGCACACATCTCATTAGAAAATATTTAATAATTTTAATAAATTAAAAAATATGATGACCATCCTAGGATTACATTTTGATCCAATTAGCGAATCACACAAGGGGCTACATGATTAGCATGCCTCCGGTCAATGTGTTAAATGGCTTTTCTTGTTTTCATTGTTAGATGGACCAACAAAATAGATCATGCCTTTGGTCTATTTACTGTGTGATGCATCTAAATGCAAGATCTGCATGCTCAAATGACGTTGTTGACATTGCTGATTTTTTAGAAGAATGTCAGGACGATGGACTTCAACTGTTGATTTCTCGCAAGAAATCATCTCAACTCTACGTAATTGATATTCACAAATAATAACTAAACCAAAAAAATAAGTAAATTCTATTAATCAAATTTCAATTAATTATGTGATTACAAATTATATTTATAGAGCAGAGAATCCTAACAAACTAGGATATCAATAAATTTGTCCAAATCTCTCTAACTGAATTCTAACCAATTGCAAATTCAATTTTAAATTCAAAATTCAAATTCAAATCCTAACTAATAAACAAAAAATCATATCTGAATTATATATAAATATTAACTAATCCTAATTATTTAGAAAAGATTTGATAAATCTAACAAATAAAACTAAAATACTAAAAATTGTAAATCATTCATAATACTCCATTTGGTGGTACTCAACATTGATAGAATGGTCCGTGATTGTGCTGTATCACTGTGCAAACAAGGTTCAGAGGAGGTAACCCACCTCTTCCATCAGTAGGTAACCCACCTCTTTCATCAGTACTGTGCATTCCTATTATATAAGCTACTGAGAAAGATGGAAACAAGGAAGCAGAGCTGTATAACTCTTGTTGAGTGGGCTCGCTGGATCATATTGTACCTTGGCTTCACAGAAGAGAAGACCCTTATGGACAGCACTCAGAACTTTAAAGCTAAGGGAGATCAAAGCCAACTAGGTTCATTTAGTTGACTGTGAGGGAAACAGAGCTGCAGATGTGCTAGTAGGGCTGCAACTCGGGCGGGTTGGGTTCGGATTGACTCCAATTCGAACTCAATCCGAATTCCAAACTACTCAACCCTAACCCGACCCAATCCGATTTTCAACCCGAATTGGACCAACCCGAATCCAACCCGAAATTAAATAAACCAACCTGACTCAACCCGACCTAACCCGAATTGGACTAACCCGACCCCAACCCAATTTTCAACCCGAATTAGACCTACTCGACCCAACCCGAATTTCTAACATGATGTGTAAATTACATAAATCAACCCGACTCAACCCGTAAAATTAGCTAAGTTTACCTAAAATTTGGACTACCCATATTAGAAGCTACATAATGGACGGCCATGATTTTTTTTAACTATTAATTTACGGGTTCGGGTTGGATCGGGTTGTGAGTGAGGTCAACCCGAACCCAACCCGATTTGTGAGTCAACCCGAATTGGCCAACCCGAACCCGAACTTGATTTGATCAACCCAACCCATATACAAATCGGGTTCAACCCGTCGGGTTCAAGTTCAACCCGACCCAAGTTGCAGCCCTATATGCTAGCTATAAGGAACCACATAATGGGCTCTATCACCATTGATCCTCATTCACTGTGGCCTGAATTGAGCTCTCTTTTGGAGGACAGTAGAAAGTTAAGGCTCGAAGGAGGGTGAAGACCAAACGACATCACTTGATAATAAAATTGCTTTCTCATCTCAGTAACAACTAATTTATACAATGTATGTTTCGGGTGTGGAAGTGATGTAGGACATATTATGCAGATGGGATCATCAAAAGTAGTCCATCAAATAAATTCAAATGAATGATCATGATATCGGAATCGCACGAATTTGACATGGTGAAATATATCAAGGAGATCTTCTGGATAAGTTGTTATACAACTAATAATTCTTATTTTTCAAAAATTCATTTATTTAGGGCTTTAAATTAGATATTTTACTATTTTTAGTAAGTTTTAGATTTATGATATCTCAATCATAACAGATCGGAATTGATTCCTATCAATTCTTATGATAATTTAGGATCTCATAAAATCTGAAAAATTAGTTTTCGGATTTTACTATTTTTAGTAATTTTTTTATTTTATGCTATTAATATAAATAGCAGACTTGTAATTTATGGTTAACAGTTTTTATCAATAATATTTCAAAATTTCTCTGTTTTGGGGTTTCTTCCTTGTGGATTCAAGGTGTTTATGAGATCTCAACGCTGGTTGAATCTTTTTATCCGTTTCACGCTGCGTTAGGAAGAACTAAGAGGGTGCATCTGCAAACATTGTTTGTGCTGTTTACCTCTGTGTCTCTGTTCATTTGCAATCTTGGCCAATTAATTTTTGTGTACTAAGTAATGTATATATATCTGGGCTTAGGGGTGGCCAAATGGCCCGCGAGCCTGGACCCGGCCCGGAAATTTTCGGGCCTAAGCCCGGCCCGGACCTTCCATAGTGCCAGGCTTGGGCCTTGGGAAAAAAATCCAAAGCCCGGCCCGGAAAATCCCGCCCGTAGGCCCGGGCCCAGCCCGATCATGAGCCTACGGTTTTTTTAAAACCCTCTCCAAATGATATTTTTTGAAACTCTCCCAAATGATTATATCAATATTCAATTCAAAATATTTTTATTAGTTCAAAGTATTTTCAATTCAAGTTATTCAACTTTTTTATTTATTTTATTGTATGTTTTAATTTAACCAAAAAAATGGAAAAAAAAAGTGTGGGCTACAAAGCCTGGCCCGGACTTGACCAGTTCGTGGGCGGGCCTATGGGCGGGCTCGGGCCTTATTTTGGACTTTAGGACCGGGTCTGAAGCCCCTCACCCCTGAAAAAAACCCGGCCCGGGCCCGGCCCATGGCCACCCCTATCTAGGCTGCTTGGCTTTCTTCTGGAAGGCTCAGCTACATATATTATATATAATGTGGATTTAAAATGAAAATTTAAATGGGATGGACTATTCGTAGCTGACCTTTCGATCAAACTGAAAAAACTACTTCACTTTTTGTCCATGATTCTACAGAAAATTCTATGGATTTAAAATATTGATTCTTAGATAATCTGAACCACTCGGTTAACACACACAAATCATGAAGCTTCGGTTTATACTAGTCAAGGGCACACGAAATGCGCGTAATAACAAACATGAATAAGTAATATTAATTTCTCAACATAAAAAATAGCAGTAACTTGATAAGAATTTGAAGAACATTGCCGGTCCCAAAAATTGTGAGCTATTGTAAAAATATTGGATTAAAATTAAGCATTCATCCAACAAGATTACATGTAAACGAGTCAATCATTTGATCAAACAACAGTAAGAAAAAGAATTGGATATGTATAATTTTTTAATAAATAAAAATGAATGGAACAAACTATCATTGTTAACAATTCAAAATAAAATATTAAACAAGATAACAATCAAACAACACCAAGAAAAAGAATTGAATAAATATAAATTTTTTAATAAATAAAATTAAATAAACCAAACAATCATTGTTAATAATTCAAAATAAAATATTAAACAAAATAACAATAAACAGATAAACACGATAAACTAATAAATTTGTTATACATTAAAGATTAATCTGTGATGAATGAAAAATAGAAAAAATGAAAACAAAATCATAATTATATGAGATGAAAACTTACGTGATTTGACAAAAAAACTACATTTATGGAATCATTATATATTACTAATATATAAAAAAACACTGCCATAAAAAAACTAAAAAAATACTTATTTTCAAATCTAAAAAAAATTGATACATATAGATTCAAAATCAATTAAAAAAAAAAGAAATAGAACAAGTTTTAAATTTAAAAACAAGACATCCATCAATAATTTTATGAGTTTAAATAGGTCCGATTATATTTGTAATTTTTGTATTTATTAATATGGCTAAAATATTTATATTTTATAATTTTCTGGGTATTTTAATGGGTTTATTTATTAATGTGACTAAAATATTTATATTTTATAATTTTATGGGTATCTTAATGGTCTGAAAAATATTTGAATGAAGTTTCATAAAATTTAAAGTCCAAAAAATCATACTTTGAGATTAAGGACCTGCTTGTAAATCTTGAAATTTGGATCAGGAACCTGTTTATAACACAGATATGGTGTAATTGCGAAACTGGTAGAATATGGGGTGGATCTGTAGAAAGCCCAGGAAAAGTCAAAATTAGCCGTTTTTGTTAGGGACCTAATTATAAATAAATATGAGGGACTTGTTTATAACACATGTAGGGGTTCTTTGGTAAAAATCCAAAAGCCTGGGGTTCTATTTGAAAAAGACCCATTGCTGTTTCGCACCGGTCTTTGACGCTAACGTGGGTGGCTGGGCGAAAAATTTTGTTTCTATTCGAGCTGTGGTACATTAGAATGTATGTTAGATTAGATTAGAAGATTAGATAAGCGACTACAGTGCACTCTTTGTTTCGAGTTACCAAAGTGTACCATAATAGGCAGTAAAACGCGATGAGTGTGTAAGTTGGAATCAATTACAAACACAAGTGAAGACGATATGATGACTAGTTCGCCATGTTGACTAGTTCGCCATGTGTAACATCAGTCCTTATCATAAATAATTCTAAACGCACCACACAACACAACACGTTTCACCGAGAGACACGGTAAGACAGAGACTTAGGACTTTAGGAAACATTGACTTGGCCTTGGCTCACAGAGGCACATAACGGATCCTATACGATCGGTTTGGCTTGGATGACTCAAGTCATCGGTCAAGATCGGTCAATGGTCAACGGTAAGAGACGAACAAAACGGGATTCGTGGGACATGGTCTTATACGAAATTTAAATTATTAGAAGCCTCCTCGATTGATATTTGATAGCAAATGTTATTCAATTTTCATATACCGGGAATTTATTTTTATTTTTTTTACGTGACGCTAATTAACGAGTCATATTTTTATATTTGTTTAACAAGAGTGCATGCATTTCTTTAGAAGATACATGATGTGTCATTAATCATGTATATGTCAAATGAATGCATTTACCTTTTATTAACTTTTAAAACAATAATTGAAATTTAAAATAAAAATTGAAAATAGAATTGGTTAAAACGTTATCCCTTTTCTAAAGGTTTTGCACGGACAATAAACTCAAATTACATAGTACAAATTTAATTTATATGTTTAAATGCAAGATATGTTTATAAGTGTAGAATTTTATCTTTCCTGTGAGCCTATATTTAGCTGGTAAGGGACACCGGACACCCCACCTCTTCTTAGAAATGGAACGTTCAAGCCTTGCCTTTGACAATGAGAAAAAGTAGTCAGCCCAGTTAGGCTTGGTTTAATGGGTAGTAGCCCAATATGACAATCCAGTTGGACTTAGTTTCATGGGCAATAACCCAATATGTTGTAAAGCCTCCTCTAGGCACGTTGTTGTATGTTGCATAGGGATTTGTAGCTCCAAAAAAAAAAACTATTACTCTATTAGACCTGAGAGAGAGAGAGAGGGCTGTGGAAGTGGAACCCTGCTTCTTGAATAATAATTCAGTTTCTTTAGATAACTTCTGCGGAATAGCAATTCCGGGAGTGTTGGAAGATTACACATTTATACAAAAAAAAAAGAAAAAAAAGAATTACTCTCTGTTTGACTGTTTCTCCTCTATATATAATAACAAGCAGAACAGTTTTCCAAGATTTCAGCCTCTGTTTCAGGTTATATGAAGGTTTATACATGTGGTTGAAATATTAAATCCATCAATATAGATTGGAAAATGTTAAAGGGAGACATTCATCCAATCATTTTTACAATCCCAAAATGTTTTTTTTTTAATATAAAAACTTGTTTGATGAAGAATACTCGAATGAGCTAAACCCATGTCTTTATATTTTTTTAACTTATTATATGCTAGATTAATATATAACAAAAGAGTGTACTAATCATATAATCATATTAACGTGATATTTGTTTTGATAAATCACATTTTCTATAAATGCATCAACGTAATTCATTGAAGTATATTCAAGCATGTGCATCATTAGATGATGTATACTATTTTTAAAAAATTCAAAACATATATAGACTGAAATTGAGACTAAAAAAGTAGTTATACATAACATTATTCATAATAAAATATATATGCTAGATCATGAGTAGAATAACTACAAGAATGATTAGAGGTCAAGTAGATTTCTCATTTCTCAAGTATTATGACTATGCATTCTATAAGGTTGATCTTATCATTATTTTGGTGAGTCAGAGAAGACTCATTTTGATTTTAATTTAGAGTGTTGTTATACTCAGTCCGTGGAAACAGTCTTGTGGATAGTCATTTAGCTTGATAGATGACTATCGAGGTATATGTCTTCCACTCTGAAATATATATTTTGATAACAATGTTTATGTTGTTAATCCTAGGTCCAAATGACATATAATAAATTTATACGTAAATTTTTCATAAAAACATATCTCTTTAAAGGATTGTATACTATTTTTAAAAAAATTAAAAAAAAAAACCCAGTGAACTGTGCCCAACATTATTCTCCATTTTATGGACAGATATATTTGTGCTGGCCACAAAGAAATGCCATGAATAGTTGTCCTCCAAATAAGCGAACACATGAGACCACACCAACTTGGCCAAGTCACAAGAGCTGTAGTGGTGGGAGCACAAAGTGGACCCTCTCATGTTGTCTTTGGTTAGTTCTATTGGATTCAATTTGAAGTAAAGAACCCAAACAGAACAAAACCAAACCCAAGCCCACCCTCAAAAGATTTCCTCCTCGGAAGCAACTCACCATCCCTTTCTGGCGCCAACAACCAATTGTTCATCCTTTAAAAAAAAAAATCAATTTATTAAAAGTGGTGTAAAAGAGACAAAAGAGTCCATAAAACAGAGACACCCAATTCAAAAAGAAGGGAAAGAAAAGTATCGATTTGTTCTCCACTCACTTCTCTGCCTTCCATCTCTCTGTCACCCTCTTTTTGGGTTGATTGTTTTTGGAGGAAGTTCAGATGCCGATGCCCCCTCCCACCCAAATATAAAATAAATTTTTTTTTCTCTCCTCTTCTTCTCCTACACCCTTCTTTTTAAGTCTTTTCTTTTTCTCTCACCAACCTCATCTACCGTCGAAAGCACGCGAGAGAGAGAGGGAGAGATAGAGACGAAAAAAGGGATTTTGATCGGGAGGTGTCACTGATAATTTGATGGGTTCTTCATCGGGACAAGGGGGAGGAGGAGGAGGCAGTGGGAGCTACGATTACTCGTTCAAGGTTTTGCTGATTGGGGATTCTGGGGTTGGGAAGAGTAGTCTTCTCGTCAGCTTCATCTCCACCCTAACCGACGATATCGCCCCTACTATCGGTATGCTTTGTGGTTTCTATGCTCTGTTGGGTGTCGTCTGGTTCTGTAATAGATTTGTTTGCATTCTGTGTGTTTGATTCGCTTGGCTTTCTTTCTTTCTTTCTTTCTTTCTTTCTTTCAGTATGAGAATGCCTCATCTGATGGTTCTATTAGACTGTAACCGATTGACATGTATCGGGAAAGATAGTTTGATTTATGGCAGTTATCCGATCTCAGAACCATATAATTCCATCAATACTTGAGTAGATTGTAGTGCAAAGCCCAACCTCCAAAACTGCACAATGAAATTAGTAGCATTTAGCCTATGTGGTGTCATGGTTGGGTAAGCGAGGCTTCTACTTTGTCGGTTTAGTGTCAGGGCCTTTTTTTGTTGCCACTGTATGAATCACCCTTTCATGAGTCATGACAGTTTCCAAGGCCATAGGTGTAGTGTTCATTGTTAACCAAGAGTTCCCTGATTACAAGCTTCCCTTTTATAATAGGGAAAAACTTACTAAAAATAGCAAAAACGAAAGTTTGTTATAACTAATTCTAGGGGATCTTAGAAGATCGTGGTATTTGATTTCGGTCAAATCCGAATTATTATGAAGGAGATACACTAAATCTAAAAAGTTACTAAAGTTACTAAAAATAGCAAAAATGCCATTTTGAGGGCCAAAAAATGGAAAAAATGGAAAAATAAGGACGTGTTGTGGCGTAGCGACAACTCTTGAAGATCTCCTCGACATCTACCTCCAGTAAAAATTTCAGCCAATTCCGAGTTCGGAGCGTCATTTATTTCTACTAGCCGGTTTTTCTGTAAATAGTTGAAAATCTTCAAATGGACCCCTTTCGGGTTCATCGCCCCCGAAACGCGTCCGCCACCCGAAACGCGTCATTTTATATGACATCTAATTGAGATGGTAGGGAAAGGCGTTGTAACATTTTTGGTTGGACGGTGACAGCCCGAAAACTATTTAATTTTTTGTTGTTATCTCATATAAAACTGTCACAAGGGGCTATGTGATGCAGTAAATTGCAAAGAAATCCAGATAACAGAAGCAACAAAAGAAGTCCTTATCTTTCATTACTATGCGTCTGTTTTGGCATGCACTTCCTGGTTTTGGAGCCTATCATGCACCTTTCTGAACCTAGAAATTACACATCTATCCTTATTATGTAACAATCTTAAGCCTTCTGGCGATTCTTTTTTTTTTTGTCTTTTTTCTCAGCTCATGCTCATGTTCTGCATTGGCTCACGTGTGTTTGCTCATGTTTGAGCTATAATTGATTGCTGGCTATGTTACTATTTTTAAAGCTTATTATTTTATTTCTCTAAAACTTTACATGCATAGGTGTTGATTTCAAGATCAAGCATCTAACAGTTGGTGGAAAAAAATTGAAGCTTACAATTTGGGACACCGGTATGCTTGTATTTGTTTTATAAGGGTGAAAGAAACACCCGAATATTTATTTTGGTTTCTTTTATGAGTTTCTCTTGATTGGCTTCAGGTTAACTTTTAATACAGGATGTGTGATGTATAAAAGTTCATGCACACATAATGATGTATTGGTGACTGAATTGTCATACTTATCATTTTATCTTGCAGCTGGGCAGGAGAGGTTTAGAACATTAACAAGTTCTTACTATAGAGGTGCACAAGGAATAATTCTTGGTAAGTCATTCGATCATTCACAAGTTGTTACTATAGATAAGTTCCGTTATTTTATTTAACTTGCATTGATGTTATGGCTTCCTGTCTAATGTTTATTATCCAATAAGTTGCCCCCATTATATATTGTCAGTATCATTTTTTCGCATTAGTCATCTTAAGGTACAGGAATTTTCTTGAGTTTGACATATAAGTCATGCAAATAGATTTGACATTGAAACCAGCATGGGTCGTTTTATTCCGATGTTTTGAGGTTGATCAACTGAATCCTAATACACATGAGTTTCTTCCACTGCTGATTCCTCTGGTAAGATGAGTTAATTTATCTTGCCAATTAGCTTAAGTTGCTAGTTGACTTGACACGGTCTGACGTGATAATGTTTGCATGTGATAGGCATTCTTACATAGCGCTGTTTAATGCATGCTATCTTTTTCCATATTCTCGTAGAAGAGTTTCAATTTATTTGACGTAGTAACTGCATATTTTTTCCATAATAGGTTATAAAAATGAGATCTAGTCTCTACCTCTGTTTCATGGAAGACTGAAACACATTCTTATTAATTGGCCCAATACAGATGATTCTTTCCTTATAGATGTTTGTTCTGATGGATTATTGGTTGTGCAGCCCTTAGGATTTGGTTTGTGTCCAATATGCAGTTCACAGAACATCATGTGATCATGCATAGATTTGAGTTGAATGACTTGTGCTTTCTTGGTAATTATATGCGTCACTTAGCTGCTTGCATAATGTAAGGATCACCTAATAACTATCTGTTTGTATCTGTAATCTTGTGGTCTTTATAGCTCTGGCATCTGGTTCCTTAATTTCCAACACACACAAAAGAAAATTTCACATGGTATTCTAATCTTGTGATCTATAAACCTTGATTTATTTATGAATATAATGCAATAGGGAACAAATGCTATAGAACCTGATGTTATGAGGGTAAACGTCACATACAAGCAAGATGGAAATCATACATTTCAGAATCTTGCAAACTTTTTTTTTGGTGATAGAAGTTAAGAGTTTACCATATTCAAAATTTATTGAAAGATAAATTGGGTGCAATACCAGATGTTGGAAATAAAATTACTCAGAATAGTAAATGAATACATCCTGATTGAAAAAAAGAAGAAACAGAGACACCTGACCTTCCCAAGCAAAATAAAAAGCAGAACAGAAAGCAAAACAAATGCCTACCAAAGAAAAAGGCAGAAGTTTGCAAACTTGCTCCGTCACAGTTCTATTGTTGGACTATTGATTACTTTACTTTGTTGGAATAGTTAACATAATTGATATTTCTTTTTGTTTTTCAGTTTATGATGTGACACGAAAAGAAACATTTACAAATTTATCAGATGTGTGGACTAAGGAGTTAGAGCTTTACTCAACCAATCCTGAATGTATTAAGATTCTTGTGGGGAACAAAATTGACAAGGTAATATTCATTAACTCTCCTGTGTGTTGCTTTTCTGATTTATGTAATTTGAATCCAAATTTTGGATCTCTCCATGGTGTACGTGGTTAAAACTGATTTGGTTTTTTGTTTAACATGGATACAGAGGATTTGGATACCTTTACTCATATTATACAAACTTAATTTTATGTTTGGAAATTTTTAGATATTGTTCATTAAATGTATGATATTTTGGCATGTTGTGCCTCTGGTTAACATGCCTGTCAGTCTTTATGGTTACTGGTGTATAACCAAATTTGTGTTAAATATATATCATCATGGGTATTTTTTTTCTGTTTACTCAGCAATGAATGTTGTACTAGAAGATGTGAAAATTCTACTATTAGTTCATTTTTTCCCACATAAGGTATTTCATGGCTATGTGTTGAAGACCTTTTGGGGAGTATCCATACAACAAAACGCTAACATCCAGAATTTATCTCAGGAAGATGAAAGAGTTGTGAGTAGAGAAGATGGAATTGCTCTTGCACAAGAATATGGTTGTACATTCCTTGAAAGTAGTGCAAAAACACGAGAAAATGTGGACAAGTGTTTTGAAGACTTGGCCTTGAAGGTACCCTCTTGGAAAAATCTGGGTTCATTGAACGCATTTAGATGAAATGTTGTTATGTTGTTTACTCAGTTTGCATTTTTAATTAATATCTTCCCCCAAGTCGATTCACCATCCTCATCACCAAATATCATCCCTGCAGTAAAACTACCATGTATCTGTGTTTATTTTTTGTTCATCATTAACTGTATTTCTTTATTATTGTTATGTGACAATCTCACAACATGCTATACTCTTGAACATCAACTTGTCTGACCCAACTCAAATTCTGTTGAACAAAACCCAGATATAACTTATGAAAAGAGGTTCATGAGTAATTTTTATGACGTCTCTGACAGCAGCTGACGACAATCTATCAATTGATAACATGGGTACTCTCACCAGTTCTCCAACATATGCATCATCTGCAACTTATTAGCTTGCCAGTGGACACATCCGGATTATATTATTAGATGACTAACATGTTATACTAATGAGTAGTGGCATTTCTGAACAAGATAAAACAATTTGTGGGATTTTCTGTACAGATATTGGAGGTTCCCAGTCTATTAGAAGAAGGATCCGCAGTTGTGAAGAGGAACATTTTGAAACCGAAACAGGAATACAATGCAAGCCCCAGTGGTGGATGTTGCTTTTAATTGTGAAGAGTTCTTCATAGTGAACTGAAACAATATGGCTAACAAGTGAGCATTGCCATATGCAAATTGCGCCATCTGACATGCAGATTCTGAAAAAGAAAGAAAAAAAACTTAACAGAGCACTATGTATCTGTTAAAATCTTTCATTGGGTTGATGCGAATAGTAATTTGCAATTAAACTTAAGCGAGGCATGTAACAATCCATTTTAATTGTGTGATTTCTTTTTAAGTTAAGGTGCGTTCAAAATATCTACACAGTTTATGTTTGTATTATACAAGAGGAGGTTGAATGCAATGCCTCAAAAATATCTGTGAATTGTTTTTCCTTCAAATTTCTAGTTTAATAAAAAAAAATCCCAATTTATGGCATAAGGCATGATGAAGATGTACAACCTAATAACGTAACACTAATGTTTGCGAACGGACGTCATGTATGTCGAATTTCAAAGAAACTGTATATCGGAAATGTGAACTTTTTTTTGTTGGTAATTGATCTACGTGGCCCTCGTGTTATGGAAAATTGTTTTTAATTGAAAAAGTAGCGCTTATACATTCTGTTTATTTTACAGTTTTATATACTATGATAGCATAGTGTATATTATACAATATTTACTATAATAATATATGTAGTTGAAAAAATTTTTTTTCAAATAGAAAATAAATTATATTTTAGTATCTCAGCATATATTTCATTTGTATAACAGTATACATTTCAATGAAAAAGTATACTTTTTTTAAAAAAAAGTGGACTACAAGTGATGTTGTACAAGGAGTTGAACATATCATTTTCCTTAATAAAAATGGTCTTCATGGCAATGTTAGAATAATTGTAAAAAGCACACGCACGTACCGAGGATTCCAAACCATGTTTAAAATGTTTTCAGTCATGTCATTTTTTAATGAAAAAAAATAGTTCTAAAAAAAAGTTTTTGAAAATAACCAAATAATTTTAAATTGCTAGGTAGAAGCTAAACTTCATTCCATTCTACTAAAACTTTATTTGATATGATGTGTCTTCAGCTATCAATTTAAGAGTTTGACTAAAATAGTTTTTTCATTTCACTAAAACTTCATTTAATATGATGTGTTTTCAATCATCAATTTGGATATTATTCAAATATTTTAATTTCATCCATTGATTGATATGAAAATGTGGAGTTGAAAAAAAAAACCTTGGAAATTTGGGTAAAAAGTTTGAGCCTCTCTTGATTTTGGTAAAAATTTGAGAAAAAACTTGATTTGATATATGTAAATGATTGGAAAGATTTTTAGGTAATTTTTATTTAAATTTAAATTTTTGTGCACATTTGAATATGAGATTAGAGATGCTCTAATCCGTTGATCGATCAGCTCAATTAGACCAATTGGGGTCGCATTGGGTGCCTATTCATCCAATTTTTTGAGCGAACTGTAGGCACATATCATTTTCAATAGTAATCAAAATAGATACTGTTGAATTGGGGTGAGAAGACATAGAGAAAAACACAGAGTCGGCCCGGGGATAAGACCACCAAAACAATTGTCTATAACTCCCATCCAACAAGGGCCCCTAAGAACAATTGATTCAGTAGATTTAATAAAATATACAGTGAGATGTGCTACTTTAATTAATCCCTCTCAATAAACTTAAAAATTTTTCTTTTTCCCAAATCTCTCCAATCATAATCTAATAAACATTTCAATTTTTAAAATTTAATTTTTTTTGTTTTATTAGTCGTATGATATTGTATAATAATTTAATTTAAATTATTATTTCGTATTGTAAATCCATTTTCTATTATTGGTAGTGTGTAAAATTAAAAATAATCTAAATTTTTTTTTATAATAATGTATGAGGCCCGTTTTTAAATTTCGTCTATGACTCATTTTAAAAAATTCAATTCCCAAGCCCGCCCTTGGAAAAATAAAAAAATAAAAATTAGAACACTGATGATCATCCAAATGTGATGTGATCTTAGCTGACCGTCTGTGACTTTCTTTTTGTTTTTTTTGGTATTCGACTTTCTCTTTCATTGATCATTAGATAGTGAAACAACAGTTTGTATAATAGTTTGTTATAATAGTGAAAAAAGAACAGCTTTGACTCGTACAAACGGACCGACGATAACATTCAAGTAACCAAAGATATAAACGAGGTTGCATTCCTCGTGAGCCGGCATTCCACATGGGTACGTAGATTGGAGACAACGATCGAAAACACTAATTTTTTCTTGTTTGGCATCATTTGTTCTCTCTTTCTCTCTTGGAAGTTCTCACCATTTCAAACTCTACTCATATATAACACATTCACCCATCCAACCCTATTCGACTACTTCACAATGGATCGGTTTCTCGTCGATTTCAGGGCGTTTGCGCTCCTCCTCCTCCTCGCAGCCTCGAAAGCGTGGGCGGCCGACATCTTCCTCGAGTGGAATATCGCGGCGGATACAACCATTAGACCTGTCGATGCCGATCAACCTGTACTAACCATCAATGGCATGTTCCCGGGACCGCTGATCAACTCCACCACCAACGACATCGTTCACGTCAACGTCTTCAACAACCTCGACGAACCACTTCTCTTCACATGGTACATTTAATCATGTACAGATAATTAAACTATTTTTAAGATATTTTTGAATAAATATACATACACACACACTGAGGGTGTATTTGTACTCACAAACTGTATGGAAATGAAGGAATTCGAGTTAAAGGAAATCTTACATGAAATAAATCATATTTTATTTGACTAGTTTCCATGTTATTTATGTGTGTAAAGAAAATTAATAAAAATAAAAACTGTTTGTATTTTTAATGAAAAGTTATTAAAAAACAAAAATTGTTGTTAATGTGGAGAGAAAATCAGATGTTCTCACTTTCTTTCCTCTAGCATGAGGAAATATTTCCCCGCCTCTCTAAATAAGACAAATAAAGAGAAAGTGAGAGAAAAAAAATTTTCATTATTTATGTGACACAGAGACAATGTTATTTTTCTGGTGGTCAAAGAAAAAAATTTTTTTTTTTTTTTTTCATGCGACACAAACACATCCTAAATGGAAATCATGATTCTAAAATACTAATATTGAGATATGCATTCCCCTGCTTCATATAAGTTTATAATATTTTGTGGCTATACGTCCAAACATCTTATGCACTATGGTGGCTGAAATCTAATCAGGAATGGAATACAGCAGAGGCTGAACTCGTGGCAAGACGGAGTGTCGGGGACCAACTGCCCGATCACGCCAGGGACTAATTGGACCTACGTCTTCCAAGTGAAGGACCAGATCGGCAGCTACTTCTACTTCCTCTCCACCAACTTCCAGAAGGCCGGAGGCGGCTTCGGCCCTCTGAGGATCAACAACCGCAATGTCATCGCGGTCCCATTCCCCAAACCCGAAGCCGAGTTCGACCTTCTCATCGGCGATTGGTACTTCTATTCTTATAAGGTAACACTTCTCTCTCTCTCTCTCTCTCTCTCTCTCTCTCTCTCTCTCTATTGATCAATCGATCTCTAATTCTTCAATGCTAACACCTTCATTGAACATTAGTTAACTCGAGTCTTAGCGGGCGATAATCTGATCGGCCTCGGCTTCCCGCACTACATCCTGATCAATGGAAAGCCTTTCTATAACAACTCCTGGGGCAGAGCCTATGAAACCATTGAGGTCACCCAAGGCAAGACATACTGGTTGAGGATATCCAATGTGGGTTCCTCTCTGAGCTTCAACTTCAGAATCCAAAACCACCAGATGGTGTTGGTGGAGACCGAGGGGTCGTACCCGCAGCAGATCGTGCTGGACTCGCTGGACGTTCACGTCGGCCAGTCGTACTCCGTACTCGTCACCGCGAACCAGAACATCGGCGGGTACTACATGGTCGCGACACCTACGCAAGCGGACACCTCGAGTTTTCCTGACATTAAAGGTGTCGGCATTCTCCGTTATGCGAGTTCGGACGTGAACGTGACCGGTCCATTGCCTGCCGGACCTGATCCCTTGGACCGTGAATTCTCCGTCAACCAATCTAGGTCCATCAGGTGCATCTTCCATTTTATATGGATGCATGGGAGGATTTTATTTTTTTAGTACTGTCTGATATGATTAAAAGTAAGACTGATTCTATAAACGCAGATGGAACATGACGGCAGGAGCCGCCAGGCCCAATCCGCAAGGCACGTTCAATGTGTCGAATGTGGTGATCAATCAGACTTTTGTCCTCCACGGATCGAAGTGGATGATCGAGGACCAACCCAGGCACACCGTGAACAACGTGTCATACTGGACACCGTCGACCCCATTGAAGCTCGCTGATCACTTCTTCAATGGCACCGGTGTGTACCAGCTTGATGAGTTCCCTGTGGACTCGATCAACACTGAGGCGTCCTACGGGACGTCGGTGGTTTCGGGGTTCCACAAGGGTTGGATACAGCTCGTCTTCCAAAACGACCTCGATAAGATGGATGCATGGCACTTGGATGGTTTCGGATTCTACGTGGTCGGGTAAGCGTTTATTTATGAGGCAACTTTGATATCTATCTATCCCATTAGGTTCGATTAGTCTTTAATGAAAAAGTGACATGTGACAATCTCACATGTTTATCGTGTGATATTGTGATAATAAAAAATCAGTCTTCAATCCCACACCTGATTTGTTATGTCTAATGTCTTGGTTTATATAGATTTGGAGATGGCAAATGGAGTCCAGAATCTAGATCAACTTACAACCTCTTGGATCCTGTACTGCGATCCACTGTTCAGGTCCTCTATCTATATCTACTGATATATATGTTTGAGTATAAAAAAAATATGCACAATGAGACACTGATTGATTGTGTTATGTGTTAATGAACAGGTATATCCAGGAGGATGGAGTGCAGTATATGCATTCCTTGACAATCCTGGGATGTGGAACCTGCGGTCTCAGCGGCTCGAGAACTGGTACTTGGGACAAGAGATGTACATAAGGGTCTTTGATTCTGACCCCAACCCCATCAAGGAAAGGCCACCTCCGGATAATGTTCTTCTTTGCGGTTTGTACCTACATCTTCAACCTCTTGGTATATTGAACTTTGTTGTCATCCATGAGACCTTTGCATTGCTTGACAATTACTTCCCAAGCCGGCTATTTCATAATGAATATAGAGAAAAAATGTGTTCTTATTGGAATTTGAAATACAGCACATCATGCAACAACTCTTTTATACATTGTTAAGTTTAAAATTGGCTAGTTTAATTTGGGGGTTAAGTTTTTGTTATACCATGGTCCAGCCACGTAACCCTCGTATAGAAAGGGATTTTTCTTCCTCACAAAAAGTGGTATTGTTAATGAATGAGTTCTACTGTAATTTGTTCTAAATTACATCATGTGATTACCATTATAGAAAAGTGCAACGAATAAATGCTCATGATGGTGAGATTTTTTCATCTTTCTATTGTAAGGTTGTAGTAGGTACTGAAATAATTGGAGGCGGTTATCCCCACCCTAAAATGTTAAACCCACCTCAATGAAACAAGAAAAAACATGTGGAATTTTTTAAAAATCATTAATCCCACAGCCGGCACTGTCTCCAACGACTCTCAGTGGTGGCGGTGGCATACGGTGGTGGATGTCCATTCGTGTGTGTGTGTGTGTGTGTGTACACACATGTATTTACACACACATATGGGCTGGACTGTATAACAGGGTGAGGACCACATTTATTTGGGTGGGAGTAACCAGGCCTAATATAGTTTCCATTTACAATATTAAAAAACGACAGAATTATTTCGTAATGCTATTGATTAACAACAAATAACTAATGAAGAACTCATTTCCTTAATTGATTAACTAAGAATATGCTATCAAATATTTATGGCAGTTGAAAATTTTGAAAATCTCCTAACTATATATAGTAAAATAAAAACTTTTAGCATTTGATGTTATTTTTAGAAGAAAAAAAACTCTTATACCAAGCATATGGAATCTTAGTAGTTGAAACAGCTAATTAATCTGGGTGTTACATGTTATTTACAGGTTTAACTAAATCTGACTTGTCCCCCTCGCCTGCCCCAGCTCTGGCCCCACGCGGTTATATTTGATTTGAGAAGTGATAGTTCGAATAAATTATTTCAAGGTTGTGTTCAAATGTTCTAAGTGATTATTGTTCTTCACATTTATTTGTAAAACTATTTCTTTATTAATTTGCAGTTCTAATTATAATGCAAAACCAACTACGAATTTATGTGTATTCAATTCGCATCATTACAGGGCACGTTTAACACTTGAAGCTTAGCTTTCAACTCACCGATCATATATATGTGATATATCAAATCAGTTAATCAAAATGGGGATATTTGGAAGAATATTAAGGACAAAATTCAAACTTACCGGGTCGGTTGATGGCTTACATTTGGGTCATCATAATGTTTTATATATATATGCCAAATTAGCACCCGTCTTGAGCATGTGGATGCAATAAGTGACACATTAGTCATTGAAAATTATATGTCCAGTCTGTGTGGAACACCTTCATTTTTATTGTTATATATATATATATATATATATATATATATGTGTGTGTGTGTGTGTGTGTGTACTCGCACATTAAAGTATATATTATTATAAAAGCTGAATTATATATTTCAATAAATTAACATTTTTTTTGAAAAAATTAAAATATATTAAATTTTAATACATTGCTCTATTGAAATATATATATTGTATTATCATAGTATACATTCTAATAGCGCAGTGTATAGGTGGTTAGGGAACCAGTTTTGAAACAAGGCAGTGAAATTGATTAATTAAGTTTATCTATGCTTTTGAGTCATTTTGAAGTAAGAGGAAGAAAACATGCATTCATATGGAGGTCATGAACTAGTTCAATAATTGGGGGGAAAAAGAGTCTTGGTATGATTCAAAATTCAATAATTTTGATGACCTAATTAGATTGGTGATAAAAGGATACAATACTCATGTTAGTTGGGACAAATAAGGGTCCAAACTGATTGTGGACCATTAGTCAAGTATAAAAAAAATTGTATAATGCAATACATATTCCGTGTGTCAATATATTCTATTATAAAAAATATAAAATTAATATATTTTCAATTCATACCGGTACAATTTTTTTATAAAAAAAACATTCCATAAGTCAAGTATATACTTTGTACGGATTAAAAAAGAGGGAATTAAACTCTAGTCCCAAAAGGAAAATGTCCCTCTAATCACCAGGCTTAGGGCCTTTGGAAGGGTCATAGTCCAAGTTAATTAACAATAATTTTTAAAAAAAAAAGACAGCTGCGGTTGATCACACAGTATTTCAAAGATATATTGGGGTAAATGACAGCTGTGTGATGCTTATAGTTTTTAAAAACAAGTGTAGGTTATATTGGTGCTTTGAATAGTTGGATACAGTTATTTCCACACCGTAACGTTGAGCCCACCCCAATGGAAACAAGAATATATACTTGGAATTTATTTAATTTGAACAACATTAACCCAAGTGCAACTCTCCTCAGTCTCCAACAACTCTCTGGTGGTGGTGGTGGTGGTTGTATGCAGTGGGAGGCGGTGGGAGCTGCAAAGTGAGGCAGGCAGAAAAGAGGTCAGGGAGAGAGCAAGAGTTGTATGTTATGAGAAGAGAGTTTTGAAATGAATGGGATGAACTTACAAATTGAAATTGTGTATATAAATATATGAGAGTTGACACATTAAATTTGTTTTGCAGCTCCTGCAGCTCAGAAATGATCCACCAATTGTCTATAAACTACAATAGTGTAGTATACACTGCATTATGTGCATTATCACATAGTATAATTTAAATAAAATTATTTTAAGAAAAATACACTAGTTTATTTGAATGTAAATTTGATTTTTTATAATAATATGTACTTCAATGGATGAATGTAAAAAAATTTTAAAAATGAAAACTGATGCAGACGGATAAGGACTGCAGAGTACACACACAGGACTGGACATGCATATCTTTTTCTGTGTGTGTGATATGTATTAATGTATACATACATGTACATGTATGCACATACACATACATACATACATGTGTATGTGGGGCTGGATTACATAACAGGGTGGAGACCACGTATATTGTGGTAGAAGTAACCACGCCTGATATAGTTCCCATTTACAAGAAACACAAAATAATTTTTGATTAACAACAACTAATTAGTGAAATACTCATTTCTTTAATTGATTAAAAGAATATGTTGTGAAATGTTTAAGGTGTGTAGGTGTGTGAAGATTGGGAGATCTCCCAACTCCAGTTAAATAACAACTTGTTACCTGTTGATGATATTTTAGAGAAAAAAATCTTATACCAGGCATATGGAATATTTATTAATAGGAATATCCAATTAATCTGAATGTTAAATGTTATTTACTTGTTTAGCTAAATCTCTCAAACATGCCCCAACACCATGGCCCCACGCAGTTATTTCTGAGTTGAACAGTGATAGTTCGAATAAATGATCATAAAGTTGTGTTTGAACGTTTAAAGTGATTATTGTTCATGTTTAATTTATTGAACTATATCTTTATAAAAGTAAACTAACCCACACATCCCAAGAAAGAAAAAAGAAAAACCAAATCCACCCATCAAAACAACATCTAGCAACTTAATTACAAAGAAATGGTGATTCTTCTCTCCCAATGACACATCTCCGCTGTGCGAATTCGGGTGGAAGACAGATTAGGGAGAGAGCTGTTATATATTGTAGAATCTGATAATGTGCGCAGATGATTGTTGGCGTTATGTAGGGTTGGACTGCCCCGTCAGCTCGTGGATTGTCTTTCGTGTCTTTCATGTATTGACTTTTAATCCCTTAATGAAATGTCAGTATAAAAGAGCATCTCATATTTTTCAGTAGGCTCTATGATTTTTTATTTCAGCGTGACAATTGTAAAAACTTCTCGTTGATTGTGGATTAATCTCTAATGTGCTCCGTGGACATAGATAAGAATTGTCAAACCACGTAATTCTTTGTGTCTTTCCTTCGATTTATTTGTTTAATTGCATTCCAAGATCCAAAATTCGTAACAAGAGCAAGGGAGTGGCTATCAAAACACAACTAAGGTATGGTCCTCAAACTCTCCGTTTCATCCAGTTAGCAATGAATCATATGAGCATACATTTCTGACTAAAAACAATAATTTCCAAACCAGGTTCTCACTGCTTAGATATTGAAGCCCCAATGCCAAGGACCCGGAATGGCTGGTCTCCCAAAGGGAGGAGGAGAGATTATAACTCACTGGCATTATTGAAATGCTTAATGAAATCTTTTTCAATAATTTATATGGACTGTTGTTGTAACTCTCTGTTATTATTACTAATATTATATAAAGACTTCAAGTGTTTTTTTTTTTTACAATTTATATAATCATTCAAGTGAATGATCAACAGACTGATGCCTGCATAAATCAGGATAAAAAAACAGAAAGGTAAACAAATGAAAATTGACTGCTTCCTGAGTTGATATCAACCAAAACCCCCTCAAACTTTTTTTCTTGAGTTGATATCAACCAAAACCCCCTCAACTTTTTTTTCTTTAGTTGATATCAACATTCTTTAGGGAAACACCATAATAACATTGAGGCATCATTGCACAACTTTTAAAAATTTCAAGGGTGCTTCTGCTGAAGCGGATATATATGGAGTGATTTTACAATTTAACATTCTATGGGAACATCTGTTTTCCCCAACCAAATAACCAAATATCCAATCCCAATTTAAATTGGTGGGTTTGGGAACTTGGAAGAGGGGAGAAGTAAGGTGGAGGAGGTGGTGGACGGAGCAGGGTGGGGCGGAGGGGGAGGACACCGGAGATGGGTTGGGGGGAGGGGGGAGAGAGAGAGAGAGAAATCGGGGGGTGGCAGGTGGAGGTCAATGGGGTTTGACCAAGTAGATGTCAGGGCCTACGTTTTGCACATGCATCAGCCTCATAAGCATAGAGATTGTCCTCTTTCTTTCTTTTTTTCTTTTTTTTTTTGGAGGTATTCCAAACCCTTTGAGACAAGGACTAATCCTCCATGTTGGTGTTGACTCGCACAAGCATAAAGCATAGTAATCAAGAATGGAAGCACAAGAGTGGGGTTACATGTAAGCTATATGAGCTTGTAATTTACCAAGTTCACTGTATGATAAGCCTGTGGATTCAGAGATATAGTGAATGGAGATAAAACATCACTTACATTGACAGAACAATGAATCAAATATTGGAGAGTATGCCTTCTGTTTTGAGCATTGTCAGTGTATCACACTGAATGAAGGCAGATTTTTCAAATTATCAGACGTAATTCAAAAGAATCACTTCCAACAAAGGAGCAGACATAAAAGGGTGCCATTTAGAATAATGTAACAGTGGCATAAGGTACCACAGGAGTAACACAGGTGTCCCTACTTGTGGATATCACAATCAAAATCCACTATTATTACATATCATGGTTTCTGTTTTTGGTACTGAAACAAATAGAAAAAAATATGAACTATATACATTATTGAGTCCATCCAAATAAATGGAGGAATTCAGATCACAGACCGACTCCTGGCAACCCAACTTGAACATATGCAAGCTAAAGAAAATTGTGGGTGCCAACAAACTTCTTGTAGATGATAGATTTGAATGAATTACCACTCAAATATGGAAAATACTTCTTGGATCATCAGTAACGGTGTATGAGATTCTTGGATGCTTCACTGTTCTTTGAATAGTACTCGATTTCTGCCTGCAAATCAAAGAAAAACCAATAAGCCTATGAAAATTCAATTATGGTGAATTCTCATTTAAAACGCATGCTAGGTATGATGGAACTGGTTTATGCACTTACACATTAAACTGGAATAAGTCTACCTAAATTGCAGTAAAAAGGAACATTTACAAAATGTGAAAAATATGAACTCAATCGCAACTAAGAAACATGACAGCATATGTTTTCAACATTCCACCACTGAAAGCATCATGTGAATATTTTAGTACAGAATATATTTCTGCCATCATGTCATCCAAATCTATGATTTGGTTGCATCTTTTATTGCTACTAAAAATTCATCTCCTATCTTTGTTATAGCATGATAAACATCCAGAGATATAGTTCAAAGCGCTCAAATAAAATGACATTGATAAACGTGTGCACATAACATGGTTTTGTATACTAAATCATTAAAAGTTGGCTATAGAAAATTTTCATTCTCCTTTATCAATTATACCTATCTACACTTTTCAATGCTTCAAGGGGAAAAAAAGGACAGAGATACTAACTAAAGCCATATGTATGATTAAAACTCATAAACCATAACAGTGGTTTAGCAAATTGAAAAAGAGGACCCGGGTCCACATTAGCATCAACACCATACTAAATGTTCCTATTACATAGACAAAATATTATTGGTGGTTAATTAAGCCTCAAAATATTATATAGACAAAATACCTGCTGCAGGACGCCAAGCTCTTTCCATTTGATGACACAATTCAAAAAATAATAACAATAAGCATTTCTAGTTATACAAAGTTTAAAATCTGAAGAAATATCTATTGCCAAAAAGAAATGTGTATTTATTCAAAAGAAGATATGACAGAGAAGATAGGCTTGGTTTACTCGATAATTGTGTCGGGAAGGGGGGGGGGGGGGGGCTAGAGAACACTAACATAATCTATTGAGCATTCATCATCATCATAAGTAGTATTCTTAAATAAAATGCAACATTGCAAGTACAAAAAGCTTACCTTTCGGACACCTACTACTGCAGTCAGAAGATTTTCACCAATTATGGCTTTAAGAACCTCATCTTTTTCAAGAGCTTCTACGGATTCAGAGAGTTCTATAGGCAACCTTGCTAGTGAATCATCACCGGAAGGATTTGTTTCTGCTACATGGATGGTGCAACAAACACATCAGACTTGCATGTACTTTATAAAATATATATTCTGAGCAAATACAAAGAAAAATAGAGAGGTACCAGAAGAATAATATGAAATGCAATTAGTCTTTTAAAGACCATAGAATTATGTATTATCCGTTGAATTAGTTGATTTTAATTTTATAAATTCCATGGGTGACGAAGTGTTTGACAACATTAATTCATACAAGCAGTCACGAGAATTAAAACATTTATATAATTTTGAAATGGAAAAATGTAAAACTGCCAAATCATGCACAAATCGGTGCACATATTATTCTGAACAAAAGAAAAAGAAATTGGTAAAACACAAAAAAATATAAAACATTTCAGATACAAAGTGAGATAATAAACTATGGGAAAAGCAACAAGGGGAATTTATGATGCATATGACTCACAAAGCTGACCAAAGAGGCATTTTGAAACTCAGAAATAGTACAAAGTGACTACAAAAGCTTCACAACAAATTGCAGAGACAAGATGATGATATTAATCATAAGGAATATTTATGTCTGGTAGTGATCATGAAATGAACTGAAGTGAAAAACAAAATGAATGCTACTGGCATTTTGAAACAGTTTCGAGAAGAAAAATCAGTTGAGTTTACAGGGTAAAAGCAAACCAAACTCGCAATATGATTTCATGAGATCAGTTTTCTTGGGCTCTTTTTCACCATTTATGTGCCTTATTTTACGCAACCTTCCACATATATGATGTGCAATCTGCTTCCAATGGCCCATATTCTCAAAAGAAATCAACTAAATGGATGATGATTTTTTATAGATTTATTCAATGTTTTCAACCACACATTCATGTTCAGGATAATAGAAATTATCATAAAGAAAGAAAAAAAAAACCTTAGTCCGTGGAAAAAGCAAATAATAGAGTCAATTCTATTCAAAGCAATACCAGAATATGTTATATATGACCAAGAAGTAAACATAAACATACCAGTAGGTTTGGGCAATCTTAAACTTCTCCTGAGGCCATCAATACCAGCAGCCATTATTGCAGCCAATCCAAGGTGAGGGTTTGCACACCCATCAAAGGATTTGATTTCAAAGTTACTTACAAGTCCATTTAATACCCCAGGTGGGGATGCTGTCCTTAATGGTGCTTCTCTATTTTCTTTACCCCAACAAAGGTAGGCCCCACTCCAAGTATTTGGTTGAATCCGATCATAACTGTGTTAAATAAAATGAAATAATATCACAACTTAGAAAAAAAACTGAATATTTTTAATGCAAATTCCCGAATTGTTGTTGCAAACTTGTTGTGACAAGGTTCAAATCATCATCTATCGCGGCATGCATTGCCCACAATGCAGATGGAAGGAAGAAACATTCTTTTTGCAAGTCTTTATACCAGACAAATGTGGATGTGCAATTCTATATATGCATGTTATTATATTGATCAGTTATCATCTGTGAGCACGTGAGAAAGCGAGACAAGAGGAGGCACTTTGATAGTGTTTCAAAAAAAAAATGGGAAACATTAAAACCATATATATGCACATTAGCATATAAATATAGAGATGGAAAATATAGTGATATAGCACAAGGTTTGTCAAATAAATCCACATAGGAGCAAGTAACCTTTGAGGGTGAGTTCAGAGTGGACTATCATTAAGCAAGGAAAAAAAAATGTTTACCTATTAGGCAGCGGTGCTAGAAATGCCAAGATTGCAGGAAGATGACTAAATACTCCAGCCATAAAATTCTCGCCGACCTCTGACATTCCATACTGGGTTTCTGATCCATCAGATGCCATAAAAACATTTTTCCCCTTTTCCCACAAACTTAGATGTACATGACATCCCGATCCTATATCATCCAGAGAGTACCTAGTGGCAATTATGATTAAAAGGGGGGATATTAGATAATCTGTTTAAAAGCAGAATAAGGTTTCCCTGTGATTATATCTCATAAAAATATTGGTAGATAAATAAAGAAGAGATCAAAAGAATGACCTTACAATTTGAGATAAATTCCTTCAAACTATGAATGAAATAATAAAGGGTAAGCATGCAATGGCATGCTGTTGTTCACATTACGAATTTCCACAAATAAGATGGACATCATTACTCAATATCATAATATCAATGTCATTGACACTTGCGGTAAGTCAATAACCACAGCACATACATAGATCTCCAATAACTCTCTCGAAACAATAATTGTGCACTTTAGAAGCTAATTTAGTAATCTATATTTTGACATCCAGCTAAGCTACAGAAAGTAGTTCGCTTCCAGAATTTTTTTCTCAATCATGA